>JBBMEF010000028.1:1077925-1092608 GCA_037832685.1 Sicyos baderoa
CTCTATGTCACAACGTTGTGAATGTCTCTCCATATTTTCTTTCTTCACGGATTTGACTTTCCAATTCCACTTTCTCAGCAACGTTTCATCTTCAGAATCAGGTTTCTCTGGCAATGGAACCTGAAAATGAAAATAACACATTAATATTTGCATCGAAGTGGTTATAAGAAAACTGATTAACATCAGCCACTCACATCATCCCGATCCACTAGATCAGCAAGGCGACCTCCACTTGTCCATATTCTATCCACAACATCAAGTATCTTTGTATTTATTCTCCATTTGGTATTTCCAAGAGTGTCTAGGGCCTGTGAAAAATGGAAAAGCACCAACATGACTAAGTTTCAATATAAAGCATCAAAAGCTTTCTTCTAGCTGAGTAATTCAAATAAATAGTGGACATATATATAGGGTGTAGGATAAAATGAAATCATAAAATTCAAATATCTCAAACCTCAAAAACTGAAGTTACTTGTTGCTTTGGAGTCCTCTTAACAGCATCACGTTGTTCTTTGGCTCCATGCGTACGCATGACAAAAGATGGTAAGAAGATGTGTCCTCCTTTGTCATAACTGCAATAGAAGGAAACAAACTCATAATCAAAAAAAAAATGTCGAGTCCAGAAGATGGGAACATAGGTACAAAACCTAGTTGTCGAAATTTTCCTGTGAGAATTTTATCTAAAGATACTGGCAAAGCATAAACCACATCAAGAAATCAAAAAAAAAAAACTAAATCTTCTTGATACCGGCAGAAAATGAAAAGAGGCTATTGCTTGGAGATACAAGCTCCATAAGGCATGTTCATAATGCAAGAAAAACTCATCAATCATACAAAATTGGCATTTATACAAAATTTCCTGTCCAGTTGACTGGGGGCACCAACATTGATATTAACGAGGAAAAAAAAGTTAATTGAAATATGGATTAATCGTGCGAAGTGGAATAACATACCCTGTCCAGTTGACTGGGGGCACCAACATTGGCATATAGGGAATCACCATGTGTCTTGCCTGTTTGAGAAAAAAAAATCTCATATATCTTCTTTTTAACTCATCAATCATACAGCATGTAGTAAAGAAACATGCAGCATACAAAATGGATCGCTTTTACTTACAGTATTCTCTAAACCTTTGACAACTAAAGGGTCGCATTCAATGGCACCAAATCTCCTGCCGGAATTCTTGCTGAGGATGTGTCATGTGTTGAAATAATAAGTTCATGCAAACAAAACATTTTATAAGAAACAGTTTTATATATCAGAAGATTAAAGAGTACTAACAGAAAAAACTTACAGAATGACTAATTGATGATGATAAAGAAAATACTTACGTTGCATCTTTCATCACAGTTTTAAGTGTATGGCGAAATGCAGGACGAATAACAGGTGGACCATCAGCCGACTGATCAGCAGGAGGTTGTATGTAAGCTGTTTGTATCAACAACTCAATTAGACGGCTCCCAACCTAAAAACACTAAGAATTTTAGCAAGCTAGAAAAATGAAACCATTGTTTTTCTAGCGTATATAGAAAAGATGGTCGAGACCTTTGCTTTGGCATCCTGGCCCCATGGCCTTGAATCTTCCTTCACTATCTGTCTTACAGCCAGAAGCTTCTGTTTTTTAATCAAGTTGGTGACTTTTTTCTTTAACCTCTCTTGTTCCTTGATTTCAGAATCAGGGTTGTCCTTGTTCTCATTATCCTTGTCAAGGTTTTTGTTTTTCATTTTCTCCAAGAATTTGTGGATTCTAACCTGTCATGATCAAGCAACACAATGGTTACAAACTTAAAATTCAATGGGAAATAAAGATGACTCAAGGTAAAATTTCATTTTTTTTGGATTGTCCAAGGCAAGAAACACATCCCAAAAAATACTGATTCAACTAATGTAGCTTAACCCAAGATACAAAAAGATGAAAATCTGCAAATAATAACTTAAACTTCAAAAGGAAAAAGGAAAAAGGAAAAAATTAACTATGCAACCAAAAGCATCTTCTACAACCAAACTACGACAACTTAAACAGCCCATGCAGCCACGTTAACGTTTGATAAACATGTTACATACGGAATAAAAATCCAAAAAATGGGGGAGGAAAACATCAACCAAAAAGGTAAGTTATTTCTAGAAAAGGACTTCCAATCGGTATAATGTGTAGTTGTGCTGTAATAAAAAAAACATTGTTGACCCAAAGAGCCTTTTCCTTTCTCTTTTTATCCGTTGCAGTGCGAAAAAGACTTAAAAAAAACGAAATTGGCTTCTTTCCAATACCAAGTTACCAAGCCTGTAGTTGAAATTTGAAATTTGAATTTTGAAAACACCCCGAAACTTTACCTATAGTTTTGGAGCAAAAGAGAAAAAATTAAAAGAGAAGAGGTGATTCAAACGACTTTTTTTTCTTCGTCAGACATACCACAAGGGGCTTAGGCACCTCATTTGGACGTTTTTTAGCATGGAAAATACAGAACGCACAGGAAGGCTCACATCTTTTTAGCATGGCAACCAATACAGAACGACACAGGAAGGCCCACCTTCTCTTCTAACTCTCATTCATCAAATGGAAAAGGTTCCCTTCTTACTTTCGTTCGATTTTTTTTTCTAAACTTTATCTATATTTGAGTTAATCCCCACGATCTTCTTCACAGAAAAAACTAGCAAGTGCATTTCAGTTAACATGATCTTCTTAACAAACAACTAGCAAGTGCATTAAACTCTCTATAAACCTGGCAGATGGTTTTTTTTACATCCATGAGTGTCGAGTCAGCTTACATGCACCTCAACTATTTTCACTAGACATAACGCATCACCCTATAACATTTGGATGTCAAAAAAATCTGTAATAAATTGTTTCTTGGACAAGTGGGCATGATAGATTGAACTAATAGTCATAACATCTTGAATCCACTAAGAAGGCCCGTGATGGTTGGCAGAGGGTTTACATAAACAGAATCGACATACCTCTTGTTCGATAGCATCTCCTACTAAACAAGCAGCCTGCACAACCCTGGCACTACCTTGTCCATGCCCCATCATCAACAACCCCATCAACTTATGCATCGTAATTACTGACATCTTATCAGCAGGTAATTGATCAAAATAAGGAGCATATGCAGCCCTGCTCTTCTCTTTCTGGATCAATTCTTGCTCTTTTCTTATAGCATCACGAAACGGCTCGAACCAGCCAAGGAACAAGGACTTCATATAAGGCAAAGTAGGTGCCAACTTCTGCTTACACATATCCATCAATAGCTCCCTGTACTCTTTAGCCGCTTGTTCCCACGCCTCGGTCTCGACAGTTACCTGCCTCCTCTTCAGCATTTGATACTTCCCTTTTCCCATTCCATCCACCATTTTCAGCCTCTTCCTCCTACAATCAACCTGCCTCTTCTCTTCTTTCCTCATTTCTTGCAATAACTCCTGGATTTCATCGTCAACCGATGCATCTTCATCGACATCGGTCGACGAAACCGGCTCAGCAACACTACAATAGCTTTTTGGGCACGACCCATTTACCCCAATCCGAGCTCCCATCGACCCAACACAAAATCTGCTTCCATAATCTTCATTTCGACCAATACCCATTTCCAAAATCCTGAAATTCGAAAAGGAACTATGAACAAAATTACCAGATATCAGTTGTTGGGGACGACCCAGAACGCCATGGGAGCGGGAAAAGCAATGGAAATGAATATGAAGCTTCCGGTTGCTGGAAATAGCTTGCCTGGAAATGGATTTCCACATAGAGGTAGAAATCATGGAAGGGTTTTGGTGGGATTATGTGGGGTTTTGCAGTAGAAGGGAGTTATCGATTTTGGTGGTGAGATTTGAAGAACACTGGAAAAATGACATTAAAGAATATGAATTGGTTCATGAACATTGAACATAATTTGGTGAAGAAGGCGATTAGATTGGGGACATTCAGAAGAGAGGAAAATTTGCAGAAGCAGCTGCAGAAATGGCCGCCTTAAACCCTTCCAAAACCACTGGAACCATTTTTTCGATTTATATTTCGTAGTTAAAATAACTTTTACAAAGTCTTTCCAAAAATAAAATTAAAAAATAATAATAATAATAACTTTCTACAATTCCTTTTCAATACATAAAAGATAAGGAACAAATTTCAATTCTCGGAATTAAATTTATGATATTGTTGCACATATTTTTTTTTAGAATCAATCATTACGTCATTAATCCTTCAATAACCTTCCTCAATTTCATCATACATAAATTTATTATAAAAAATATATCTTAGGTAAATTAACGGCATATAACTATTGATCACAACCCTATAATTAACGGCTATGGCTGAGGAAAAAAAAAACTATTAGGAGATTAAGGCAAAATAAGTTTAGCCAATGACAAAAAAAAAAAAAAAAAAAAAAAAAGTCCCCAAGGGGGTAGCACAGTGGATAACTACTTGGGTTTTGGAGGTATGCTCCCTTCAAGGTTCCAGGTTCGAGACTCATAGTGATGGGGACAACGTCAAAAAAAAAAAAAAAAAAAAAAAAAAAAAAAAAAAAAAACTAAATATACACATTATTTTTAAATAGTTTTGAATTTAGTTTGTAAGTGTCTTCCTAAAAAAA
Source organism: Sicyos baderoa (assembly GCA_037832685.1). NCBI lineage: Eukaryota > Viridiplantae > Streptophyta > Magnoliopsida > Cucurbitales > Cucurbitaceae > Sicyos > Sicyos baderoa. The sequence goes on from JBBMEF010000028.1 coordinate 1,082,509, forward strand.
AAAGTTTGTAAGCGTCCATAGATTTGATATAGAACTTCATAGTATTTAATATGTATGAAATCATATTTCAATTACAATTTATATATATCGTATTAAAAAAAGAGTATTAGTATATCAAGTATCTAATATTAATATTATATCGTATTGAAAAAATATTTGTCAACATAATAATAGCTCAACTGGCATCAAAATGATATTGACAAGTCAAACATACTGATATAATCTTCAATATTATAAAAGTAAATGAACCATACTAATATGTTTGAGCTATTATTTTCTTATTTTTTTCTGAATATTTAGTATTTGATTTGAAATTATCTTTGTATCAGGTTATCTTTTACCAACACTTCTCATCTATTATTTGGTAAGCATAGGGGAAGGTGGGTCAAATACTAGTCTAACGTGACTGTTTTCAAAAAAAAAAAAAAAATACTCTAACGTGACACGATAATTAGTATTAATAATGATGACAATAATCTTATATTCCACCAAAATAATGGAAACAATTAACAATTATTGATAATTTACAATCTCAAAATATTTATAAAAAACAATAGTTATTGAGTTGATTTATAGCATATTACCATCTTGTTTTGCTACTGAAAAATATAAATTATCTCATATTGCAATCTTGTTTTCTTTTCTAACTTTTAAAAGAGGTTTTTTCGTATCTACCTTAACTGAGAAAACTTATTACAAAAATGTCCATTTTTATAAAAAAAATTAGCAAAACTACCTCAGATTTAAAAATTAATAAATTAAGATAAATATAAAAAACACAAATATCTCCTACATGTCTGTTCCTTATTTTTAATAAAATGTATATATAATAGATTTCAAAATATCAAATACTTTAAAACAAACCAAATATTATGGAATAGATTCCATAATATACTAACTTCCCATCAAATTCTCAAAAAAACACTCAAACATCGGATATAATTTGAGTTTCATATTCAAACACCAACTTAATTAAATTTATTTTCAAACGCTTAAACTTTGATTTATTTTGGGAGAATGAATAAGAGACGATAATCGGGTATTCGAGCAAAATTATAAATATATTAAACTAACATTTAATTAACCATCTGACATATATTTTATTTAATATTTGGTAAATACACACTTAACTAGTATTGACGTTGATACATTATATTACATTTCAAGCAATACCGTATTTAATACTAATAAATACACGAATACACTAAGCTAACATTGACGTTAATACACAATATTTACCACCCGAACAATATTGTATTTATTTTTGTTATTTAGTGAATTACACATCGTCCTGTATTAACTCATATGATGAGTTTAATGAACTTGGTTAATTTTGGGTTAATTAATTAACTATGTAGGGTGTGTGATTGTGCTATTATATGAAGGACCTTAGGTTACATTCAACATTGGACAGAAACCCTAGCCACCAAATTTGAGAGGTCTTGATGTTGATACACTGTAATTTTTAGATTTGAAATTTGGTTTAAATTTGGAATTTAGATTCAACAATTAATATATGGTATTTACGATTAATACCTTAATACACTATATATTAATCTCACACTATAATGATATACTATAATTTTACTCAGAATAACACTATATTTAATACATGATATTTACAATTAATACGTTAATACATTATATTTTTACTCTGAATACTACTGAATAAAATTAGGGGAAATCATACAAAATGTCTAAAATATGGAAAATATTTAATTATTTGTCTATTTTATTCTTAAATTTAACTAAATGTCTAATTGCATATTTGTAGGAGAGGGAGAGACATTTTTCATCCCGATTGTACCCTCATCATATTTAGTTTATTTTAATAAATACAAAAAATCGAAATTTCAAACCCCTCGTTTGGAGGATACACCTGATTTTAGGGGGAATACCTAATTTATGGTATTTATTAAAAAACCAAAAAAACAAAAAACAAAAATCAAACCGGTACTAGAATGAGACGCCAACGATAACCTCCATCAACATTCTATAGTGAATAAGCAACCTGAGATTAAAAAAAAAAAAAAAAAAAAAAAAAACGAATCACATGGACCAGAATCTTCTCCGGGAAAGGTGAAGTCGTGTATTCAAATTTCAAGACGGGGTGTATTTATGTTGTTCACAGATTACGCTATCTCAAATTATAGATTCTATTTCGGAAGTGATCGGGCATGATGAAACGTCGAAGATTTTCTGGCTTAGCTCTTTACAAGAACGACACTGAAAAAAAAAACATGATGCTAGAACTAACCGAGGAAAGAGATGTCAAATGAAACGTCAAATGAGTTATATCTTGACCAGTGCATTACGAAAGAACGCTCAACTATACATACTGATATGGGGGAATTCGCCTATTTTGTTTCATAAAAAAAGAAGCAAAAACTAGAGATTGATTGAGTTTTAATTGCAAGGAGCATGAATTCAAACCGTGTAAAAGTATGAACTAGCCAACTATTTCAATTTTAGCCTTTCTATTCACGTGCAAGTACGGTTAAGTACTATAATCGAGGAAAGAGATGTCGAATGGATGCACAATGGTTTCAGCATGGGTTGTATCTTGACTGATGCATTCTGGCGCTCAACTGTACGTATTAATATGGGAGAATTCGCTTATTTTGTTATAGAAAAAAAGAAGCAAAAACTAGAGATTGGTTGGATTTTAATTGCAAGGAGCATGAAGTCAAATTGTGTAAAGGTATAAACTACCCTATTATTTTAATTTTAGTCTTTATGTTCATATGCAAGTACGGTTAAGTACTATAACGTACAAGTACGTTTTAGTCTTTCTATTCATATGCAAGTACGGTTAAGTACTATAACGTACCAGTACGACTACAATTTGGTTGCTTATTATTCCATTCAAAAATTAATTCATTCAAAATTGTCGTCTTTACTAAATATTTTTTGAAATCTAAATTTTTATGGTATTTGAATTCTAGATTTCTTTTTATAAAAGTGTTTAATTTCAAATGCTAACAAACTCAAATAAAATCCTTGAGTTTGTTGGGTTTGTTAGATAGGTTGTTAAATCCTATTATTCATTTTAATAATTAATATAAATAAGGGTAGGAGTATAATGGTAAAATATAGTTTCTATATTTAATAAATTTAATTTAAAAAAAGAAAGTAGACACACATTTTAAACCTAAAAAGAAGTAGACATTTGTTTAATTTATTTGCTAAACGTAGACAATTCCCTAGTTTTTCCTAAAATTAATACCTGGTGTTTATGATCAATACAAATTATGTAAGGTTTTAAAACAACGAGTTGTGAAAATTCAAGAGAAAAAAAAAAAGAATGTGATATAAGTTGTGTGTAGTATTGATATGGAAGGTGAGTGACAATTATGAAAAAATGATTAAACTATCTTGAGATAAATTGATGTAATTAATAATTTAATTTCAAAATATAATAAAATCAAAAAAAATCTAAATATATAAAAAATCTAACCTGATTTTGAAAGATATAAATCCTTATGTTTATCAAGGATAATTTGGTATTTTTTGAAAAATGTATTAAATTAAATTAATTTTGAAAAGATATTTTTGCTAATTAGAAAAAAATTAGGTATATTTATAAATAAAATTTAAAAATAGTTTATCTGATACAATTTTCCTTGAGGTTTTTTCAACAAAAAAAAAAAAGAAACCTGATATTTATGATCAATACAAATTATGCAAGATTTGTTGGTTCATCAATTTGTATTTAAAAAAAAAAAAAACAATAATTTATTGAATTCTTTTGGAATTTGGATGAATTGGTTTAATTTGAGCATATTTTTCTGAATTTAGAGGTTTCTCTTTCCTTCACCCACCCACTGAAGAATTTCTCTTTCGGTCTTCTCTTCCGGTCTTCTCTCCACCCTCCACTTTACTATTCTCTGAAGGTTCTTCTATTTTCCCCTTTTTTGGTGCGAATAGTTGATGATCGGCTCCAATTTGATTGTTTTTGTATTGGGTTTCTTTGTTTTTTTCATGATGCTGCTGAATTAATCGTTCGATCGTCGCTTTGTTGAGCTTTTTGTTATGGGGTTTTTGTATAATTTGATGAGTAGTGTTTCTGTCTTGTTTTGTACTCTTAATCTTCAATTGTAACATTCAATGTGTTATATGCGATGATCGGCTTGGTTTGCCATTGATGTTGTATTGGAAAGAATCCATGTTTTAGAGCTGTTAATTTGACCGAAGATTTTTCTTTAATTGTTCTGATTATTGGGGGTTTGGATTGTTGCCGACAGATTCACGTTTGTTGAAATAATGCCACCTTCATGTTTAAGGACTTTAGGTTCAATCCTACCTAGAAATTAATTTCGTAATGGTTTTCTTACATCCAATATTGGATGGTCGGGGGGTTTCGAGGTACTGGCTCAGACACTCGGGGGTTGTTTGTTTGACATATTTAGGTAGGATTTAGTTTTAGGATTTATTAACTCCTTTTTGAATATCTATATTCGAACGAGTTTTCCTCATTTTTACTTTTAAAAATAACTCCAATTTCTAACTATTCATTTAAAATCAATCAAAATAACTCATATTTAACCACTAATTTTTAATAATTTCATTTTTAACTACTAAAAATAACTATTCATTTTAAATCGCATCCAAACAAGGTTGTGACTCTAACTCCTCTACACAAAGACTACATCCTAACGAGTTTTTGGCTACAATTTTCAATTTGTAACTAACCAATATAACTCTTAAAACTAAATCCTACCTAAATATGCCAAACAAACAGCCCCTCACGATATAAAAAAAATGTTGATTCTTTGTTTGATATATGATATTAGTAGGATTTTTTATTTGGCTTGCTGCTATCCTGGTGATCACAGTTGCTTTGAGGATAATCCCTTTGTAATTTGTATCCTTATTTGATTAACAGTATTACTGAGAGGCTGCTTATTTTACAGGTGAAAATCACAGTTTTAAAAATCCAGTTCTTTCAATTGAAAGGAGGGTACTGGTTCGTGGAGGCAATAGTACTTCTGGGAGCTTATGTACTCTCGTTTCTATTTGCGGGCGTAATCATTGGCCAAGAACTATCCATTTGAATGCAAGTGAATAGCTATTGATCTATCTGTTGGCTTGGGAATCTGCAAGAATTGTAAAGAGATTGATAGGAGTTGTCACAATGGGTGCTGTCTGCTGCTGTTTGAGTGTGGAGGAGTTTGAAGACTATGTCAATCATAATAGTTCAGTATATAGGAATTGCACCTGTCTTAGTTGCTTCGTTCAGAATTTCTTAAATGCAGTAAGCTCCATTTTCATTGCATTACATTTCAGGTTATTTTGGGATCTGTCATTATGACGGATGAAAATATCAGTATTTATGAATGTATATGTATATGTATATATCAACAAAGAGATTTTGTTTGATTGTTAATATTAGTGAAAGTTTGAAGAAAATTTTGGAAGTTAGAAACCAAATATACATTTAGACCACTATACTCTTTCATATTTTGATGTTTATATTCCTAAAAATTTGATGGTGAAAATTGGAATTACAAGTATTATTAGGAGTGAGTTCGATTCTGCCCAAGGACTTTATTTGTTTAGCTCTATGCCTTTATTTAGTGACTTTATTCTCACCACCGTATGGTGGGAGTTTGATATGAAAATTATTTACATGATTCATAAAGTGCTTAGAGGGAACGAGTTTAATTCATGGTGACTACCTATATAGGAATTGATTTCCTATGCATTTCCTTGACAACTAAATGTAGTGGGCCAGTCGGTAGTTGGTTGTCTGTGAGATTAGTTGAGGTGCGCATAAACATGCTTGGATATTCACGCATATAAAAAGAACTTTATTCTCAAGATGATTGTATGTCTTTGTTTTCCCTCGTATTTTCTGTAGTACACGTTGATTTTTCGAAGAGGAGAAGTGCATTCTGTCTCTTCATCAAGTCAAGGGGCAGCATCTATGAATTCTGCTGCATCAACAGATAACTCTTTATCTGAAATATACCGCTCACCTCCAAGGCCGTTGCCGTATGATGCTGACCCCAGATACATCCGCTTGCAGCGGGATGGATTGATTTCTAGGCGAGAGAAGGGGTCAAGCCATTTACATGAGGAGTCAGAACCTTTAAGGGGTGAAGTAGATACAGATTCAGATTCTTTGGGCACGGCGGGCAAATGGAATGGATCTGTTTGTCTTGAGGGATCTAAAGAAAATATTGGCAAGTCATCTCTAAAGTTCCCATCAACTAAATCTACCATTGGAGTTGGGTATGCGTATACATCCTCTGAAGATGAGGACGTCTGTCCAACGTGCCTTGAAGGTTGAATTATTTGATTAACTTCATTTTATCATGGATTTTATTTTATTCTAGATTTATTTCTTATAAAAAACTATGGTTTTTGTCCCCAATGTTCTTGTTTTTGGGCTTCTGGGTGACAAACAAATTACTGACCACACATTTTTTGACATGCCAAAATTTCATTCTGCTGATTAAGTTTTCTTCTTTTTCCTACAGAGTATACTTCAGAGAATCCCAAGATAGTGACCAAATGCTCTCATCACTTTCACCTTGGATGTATCTATGAGTGGATGGAGAGAAGTGACAACTGTCCAGTTTGTGGCAAGGTATGGGCTCTTTTTCTCCATCATGCCATTTGAACTTGTTCAATCACTATCTCAAAGCAACTCTATTGTTTGCATTCTAGTCAACTAGAGCTGAGGTTAGTTGACGGGATGTATAACCCGATAACCAAGAGGTTACGGGTTCAAATCCCCTCACTTCAAACGTTGTTGAATTCTCTATTGTTTGCGTTCTAATGTCCAACTCAGATTGATGTTTGGATCTTTTTATGTTCTGGAAATCCTGTGTTTCATAAGTGTTCCTATTATTTGGAAAAATATGACTTTATTATGGTCTAACCCTATTGATTAGAAGGCAAACTGAAAACTTTGTTATTTTAATATGGATTGGACACAAGGTCCATCATGATTTGCAGAATCATTGTGGTCCTTTGACTCCTTTTGGAAGTTGAAATTTTTTGGAAATAAATTACTAAATTTTGGTCTGTTTATGAAACAAGAAGTCCAGAACCGAGTTTAATTTGGTTAAATTCAGCAGAGAGAACATTTTTTTCAATCTGGGTTTGAGTTCTGAGTCTTTTGTGAGGAGCTGATTGTCACTAGCATAGATTATTTGATTTATAAACTTGGAAGGAAACAGCCTTAACATGTTTGTATGGGTTTCATTAACTTTGATTTCATACCACTATTTTGATATTAGGTAATGTCATTCGATGAAACGACTTGATGTCCGTGTCGCGGATGAAGCCAGAAGCACCTTGGGCATAACCAATAGGAACATGGTCATTTGTGAATATTGCAGGATAAGATTATTCAACCATAGTAAATATTATGAATGAACGTATAACCAAGGTTGGATCCATCTGTTTTCTCTTTCTTTTTTCCTCATTTTCAAAGATTATTTTTAAGTTATACACTTGAAACTAATGTTTCGCCAAAATATCATTCTATGGGGGAAGAAAAATAGTTGTTGTGAATGACTGAGAAATCTTTCAATTCCTGTGTTCTTTTTTTCTTGGAAGTGAAATATGCCCACCTCTCAACCATATCTTCCTCTTATGAAGAAAAACAAATAAGATAACATTTTAAAAAAAAAAAACTATTATGGCCTAGTGATTAAAGACGGTCTTGGAGATGTAAGATTACAGAGTATATTTATAGTGTATTTTAATTTCTTACGAGTCTCCTTGATAATTAAATGTCATAGTTGAAGGGCATGTAATAATTATTAGTCAAATTTTTTTATGATCCATTTTTGGGAAATTAGTTTCTCACCGACAGTCCAGGAAAGTGAATTGGTTGTGATTGAAGTATCTAACTTGTTTTCTTCTAAGGGTTGACCCAGTGGTTAAAAGTTAACTTGAAATTTTGATAAGCAATTTATAGACTGCTCTCTTTTGCCTGGCTATCTTGTTTAATTTGAATGGCCTCTGGGACATTAGTGTAAAACTAATCCCAATTTTAGTTTTTTTTTTTTTTTTTTTTTTTTTTTTTTTACTTTTGGAAAAAAAATGCTTCTTTTAGGTTTTTGTTGAGATTGAGGTGTTGATAGTCGTTCATTTTGTTTTTGAATTGCTGAGATGAATCTGATATTTTAATTTACTATGACTTGCATTAAATACGACGTCTCCCTCCAAAGTGAGTAGGTTTTGATGAATAGTTAGTTTGAGTACTTAAAAATTAAGAGTTGTAGTCAAAAACTCGTTTGAATGTGATTATTTTTTTTTTTTGAGAAGAGTTAAAGTGAGAAGAGTTAGAATGAGACTTTTAAAAAGAATGATTATAAATGAACGGTTAAAAAATAAGTTATCTTGAATGATTAAAAATAAGTGGTTAAAATAAAAAGTTATTTTGAGTAATTATAAATGAATTTAGAGGTAAATAGTTATAAATAAGAAGTTATTTTAGATAGTTTTAATCTTTCATTTAAATCTTCCATAAATATGACAAACAAACAATCCTAAATACGACTACCAAGTAGTGAAAGATCAAGCCATCGATGTTTGAAATGTTCTTTAGTATAATCATTGCCAGTGTACCACGCTAATAACTCATAACATTTCATTCGGAAATCAATTTTAAAACAGATTTCAAATAAGTACAAACATTTTATTTCTAAAAAAAAACACCTAAAAAAAAATGTTAGTTCTATCGGTTGAAGAAACAGAGAAGCAGTCGTCGCTTTACAAGATTGATAAGTTCTAACCAAATTAATGATTGACATCCTTCACATTGCACTTGAATCCTACACCTTGCTTTGCCATAGATGCCTGAGAGGGAGGAAGATACATACTATAGTAAGGTACAGAAGAAAAACCGACAACTATTAGATATTCATGACGTAAAGTGGGGACGGGGATCTAAATCTATGACCTCTAAGTCATGAGAACACACTTATGTCGCTAGAGATTTGCGCATGTATAAGCAAAATAGATGATAATTGGAGTGTTATGTGATTCAGGCCAGTTCAAGAGTGTTGGCAACATTAATGTTTTGGCCCAAGTGATGAGTTGAAAAAACCTCAAATACACATTTAAGAGTGTAGAACCATCAACCATGCATATCTTCTTTTAAGGATACATGAAGGGAAAAGAGCCCTAAAGATTTGGGGCAAATTTGTTTTGGTATTCTCCTCCAAAGAGTTTGTAACAATCCACATCAATTACTTCGAGTTTTAGTACTTTTTTTTTAATCTTTTTTTATATTTATGAGTGTCTTGATCAACTTAGGTGCATCTTGACTGTTCTTATGGGACAGACCATCCAACCCTTTGACTTTTAAACATATTACCTCTTGCACAAATCGTTTACGTATCGCGATCCATTGTAAAACATGAACCACATCAGAACAACAACCAATGTATCTACAATGATTATGTACAGAATTGATGAGATCAAAGATTAGCAAACACAAAACCACACAACATAACTTCAATAGTGAAAAATCAAGATTAAACCTTACAGGAAACAAGTGAAATAGTAAATATCAATTATATGCATAAACAATAATATTCTTGGAAATGGTAAAGAAAGATGTACAACCCAAAAGTGACATTGTAGAGGTACATCTTTCTCTCTATCCAATTCATGGTTACACAAATCCTACAACCAAGAATAAACCACTAGATCAAAAATCAAAATCAATATAAATTTTCAAGATCATGCAAGCCAACTCCACTGTTTGCGCATCAAACATGCCCTTCAAAATCAATTTTTAATTTTATTATTATTGTTATCATTTTAATTTTGACTCACTAAACCAAACAAAAAAAAAAACCAATTTTGATCAAATTTAATTTTGACTCAAAATCAAAATTAACCAATTTTTTTTTATAATTTAATTTAAAAAAATATTATCCAAAAAATTAATTTAAGTTAATTTTAAATTTGAGATGACATGATAACTTATGCAAAGTCAATTTCATCTTATTTTAACCCAAAAAAGAGAGAAAGAATTACTTTAAAAAGAAACTCAAAGTATAAGCGCTTAATAGAATCTTATTCCAAAGTGAAATACCAAAAAAATGTGAGGGATATTATAGGAATTAAATAAG
>JBBMEF010000028.1:1092708-1104934 GCA_037832685.1 Sicyos baderoa
AACAACAAAGTAGTTTGGTATATAACATAATGTTGACTAAATTGATGATGAAATTAATTTTCAATTCCTAATATATGGTTAATTTTCAATTCTTAATTCTATAAATTGAAAAGTTATTTTTTATTTTTAATCAATTATTATTTAATCTCATATTAACAATATTTTTTTCCAACCAAATAGAAAAAATTTAAGGAAAATAACAAAGATTTTTTCCCCAAATTTTTTTTTTTGGTCGCGTGTTTCCCAGACACGCGACCCTTTTTTTTTTTGTTTTTTTTAATGCATGGCCGTTTAGATTAAACGGCCACGTGGCATGCCGTCTGGTCGCGTGGGTGGGAGCCACGCAATGCCCCCAGTTTGCAAATATTTTGGGGAAAATTCCCCTTTTTGCCATTTTTTTTTTTTTTACCCTTGGATGCAAAAAATCCCCTCACAGCCTTTCCTTTTTCTTTTTCTTTTTTCTTTTCATTTTTGGCTCAAAGTATACTTTTTGCTCCGTAAATAATATGAAATTTATTATCTATACCCACTTTAAAGTTCTCTATTAAAATTATAGTATATTTTTATCAAAAAATCGTTTATACTAAAATTTTGAGTGATTAAACTCAATCAAACTCAATCAATTTATTAAGTGATTGAACTCAAATGATTGAATTCAATCACTAGTTATTGATTGAGTTAATCGAGTTTAATCACTCAAAATTTTGATATATGTGTAATTATTTTCAGTTTTATGCTATAAATATAATATTTTAGCCAAATTTTTTAGCCAGTAAATAGTAATGATTAAGGGAGGAGTAAGAATGAGGAGAATAATAGAAAATGGAATGATAATGGTTATGATGATTCTCTGAATAATATGATTTTATGTGAAATTAGTTGTACACGTAACTAGTTTATTTATTTATTTGTTGATGGTTTCACTTTAAAAAATTGAATCATTTAAAAACTACGAGTTTGAATTCTTCGGTTTATGATACTGTTAATTAAATAAATTATTATTTTTTAGAGAATTTCATTTATTAATTTATTTTAATTTTGTGGATTAAAATTTTTAGTTTTTATTTATTTTGTTTTATCTATTAGTTATTACATTAATGGTGTAGTTAGTATTCTTGTTAAGTTTAATATGAATTCGATAAGTGAGGAAAATAGAATTGTGATTTGTTTGGTAGTGAGTTTAGGTGGTGTTTGGATGCTGGAATAAGGTTGGCAAATGGCTGTCTTTTCATTGGTATGCCCGCTCCACTCACACAATTTTTTAGGGTTTTTCCTGTATGTGAAATTTTATGTATTGTTCTAATTCCAAAGTTCGCAATTTTGAAATCACAGATTTCTTAAATATTTTACTTGTCTGTCTAAGTAATTATTCAGTTTAAAATAAATAAATAAATATATTTAGTAAGTTTATACACTTATCAAATAACCAAATTGGCCATTCAATACTCTCATTGTTTGATTGTAAATATGTTGGTTGTAAACGAGTTCAACATCATTGTCACACGTACAACTATTCTCACATAAATGAGAGATAAATATCAATTTCAAATATAGAAATTATAAATATGGTGTTGAACTGTATTTTCACAAACAATGAAACGATCAGATAAATTCATTTATATCTATAAAGTCAACAAAACAACTTTTATATTTTATATGATCTACCATTTAAATTTTATTTGTCAAAAGCCTATTAATTTTAAAATATGTATAACATGTTAATTTATTTTATAGTTTCATTAATTCTTAGAAGTATTTTAATAAAGTCAGTTTAGCTTACCAAATTCAATATATCTTTTCGATTAGAAGGTCGTAAATTTAAAAAACAAATCTCTTGAATACATCTCCAGTTTCAACACACTTGTTTGAACCTTAAACCATCAAAAAGTTATTGAAGGAAAATTGTAATGATTAAAAAAAGATTTAACCTCTTTTGTACCTTTGTGATTTTCTCATTGAAATTCCATGTTCACATGTGAAAACCATATGTATTAAATTATTTATGTACAGTTACCAAAATTACGTGCAAAAGCTTATATTTTAATTCATTTTTTATTTTTCGTTTAAATTCAACATTATATGAAATTGTGGGAAAATTCAACCAACAAAAATATAATTCAATTCAACTGACATAAAGAGAATTCAAATTAGATATTTTATATGAGAAGGATTTAGGTGCACTTCGGGCATCACCATCACCATGATATCATTCATGTGGCACATTTACTGTGTCACACATCTCATCTCTATTTTTTTTACTTTATATTTATTATATAAAAAAAAATTAAAAGAAAAAATATGTATAATTCCAAATAAAAGATATCACAGTGGGGTGTTATTTGGGGTGCACCCAATTGCCCTCATTTTTTAATAACAAATATCAATTATTAGCAAGTTGTACTCACTTTGACAATAACTTTAGTTAAAGTGGTTAAATGTTAGTGTTTCTATTATGCATTTGTAACCTTCATCCTTAAATGTATGACACAATTTCACTTTTGTTTTATACAAATAATGACAACTTTCTATAATTCACACAATTCACCTTTAAAACATCCAATTCCAAAACCAACACAATAATACTAAAAAAAAAAGTTACAAGGAATTGTGGAAGGTCTTCTAAGGCATTGAAGAAATGAGGCCAAACAAAAGATGAGATAAAGTGGGAATTTATACCTCCCATAATTGAAGCACTATATAATTCAATTGCCTTAAAAGGTTTGACAATTCATTGGGCAAAGCTAAAGACCACACTAGTTTGAAAAGCTTGAATATCTAGAGTTAGGAGCTGCAAAACTTAAATAGGTGTGACTCATGTTTGAATTGTAAAAAAAAATATTTTTCTCTTTTTAGTTCCAATCTTTATGTTAAAAGTTGGCAATTATTAAAAAATAAGAGAAAAACGTCAAATAAGTAGATGAACTAATCGTTTCATTATTTGATGGTAATTCAGATATATATTATAGTTACAAGTTTGATCTTAAAAGTTGATATTTGATTGTCATTTATTTGTTAAATTTAATAATATAGTATGCAATATAAGAGGTATATTTCATAACATACTTTGCAAGTTAATAATATTATACTTGTGGTTGAACCAACAAAATTAGTAATATTTATTTGGTCTGTTACACAAACTAAGACTAAAAAAAACACTTATTTAATTTACAAAATTACAAAAATAGCTCCACTTTTCAAATGCAAGGGGCCAGCTTGACAAAATGTGAATATGAAAGTTATCCACCCTTTCAAAGAGTTGGGAATGTGGCCATTTTGTACCAAACACTTCTCTCATCTATTATTTTCAAGTATAACCAAACAAAGGTATGGATAAAGGAAAAGTGGGACCAAATCCTCTCAATTGGACCTAATAATTAGTCATTAGTTTGTGAGCAATGATTTTCTTTTCCACTAAAATAATTGAAAGGAATAATAATTACATATCAAGGAAATCATTGATTCAACAATTATGTTAATTAATAACAAAAAGAAGAGAGTTGAAATGATATTGTGTTCATGACCCAAATAATTTTGGTGCAAAATGTCTTTGTGTTTAAAATTTAGACCATGATTCATAAATTTGTACTGTCTCAAATATTCCTCTATATCTATTATGATTTAGTTACACTATCTACCTCCCTCAAAAAAAAAAAAGTTACACTATCTACCACCTTTAAAAATATTATAATAAACCAATACAAATTATTTTCTATATATATTTTATTTTGACTTACATGTACCTTAATATCAACTCTTACATGTACCTTAACATCAACTAATCTAGATACGTGTATGTATATAATATATATAAAAGATAGTACACAATATGAAGTTATTTTAAATCGAGTACATATAACGGTACTTTAAGATTTTTATAATTGGGTGGTTATAATTTTTATAATTGAACCACCCATAAGAAATATTTTATGACTTTTCTTAATCATACTTACATATTCCTTATAATCTTTATTTAGATGTAGTTAAGTTCATTAATGCCCTCCTTCAAAGAAAAAAAAGTTTGAACATGTATGATATTTCATTTGGATTGTTTCCAATCACATAAAAATTTCAACCCAATTGTTATATATTTACTAATTTATGCCTTAATTTCTAACCACATTTTATTGAAAGAGGTGACACTATGGTTAGAGACAACAAACATTTGCATATCGCTACTCATTTTATTACATGAAACTATGTCAAGATGCTCATAATACACCTAGTACCTAGTGCAGAGAAAAATTGTCATTAGAGGGACAAAACTGTCAAGATGCTTTATAATAGTTGCTGTTCTTACCAACAATGTTTTTGTGGTTGTAACATTATTACTGTTGCTGTCCAATTTTCTGCTATGCCATTCAATTCATTTCTTTTTGTTTCTGTTCAATTATTTATCTGCTTTGTCCTTTGGAGCAAAAGTCTACTTAATCTTCAACCTACATTATACATTATTCATATTTTGAAATATATTATATAATTTTTACCAGTCAAAATTTGCACAAATTTGAGTTCAACCTATATTATACATTACCCTAATTTTTTTTTTTTTTTAGAGTTTGAAATCAAGACATACAGATTTGAATCTCTATGCTCTAATATTGTTAAATAATAATAATAATAATAAATCCTCAAACTTGTAATTTTCTGTATTAAGAGTTTTATTTTCATTTATTTATTTATTTTATTTATTTTTTAATTGCGAGTTCATGAATTTAATAAATTAAAGTTCTTGATTTATTTGACTATTTTAACATTCACGATTTTTTGTACAGAAATTTTAAATTTGACTGTCCTATTATAACAGTACTAAAAAAAAAGACTGTCCTATTATAACACAATTTTATTTTAGTTTTATTCACGAATTTGTTGACTCTTTTTTTTTTTTTTTTTTGAGAAGGACCAATTTTATATTTATACATATATGTTAGCGACAAATTTAGAAGATAGAGTATGTTTTTTTGTAATTAGATCTATTAATAATTATTTATAACTTATCCTCGAAAGAATACATCCAAATAAATTAGTGCAACTACTTAAAATAACCACTCATTTATAATACTTCAAAATAATTCATTATTTTAAAATCATTCATTTCTAACCATTCATTTATATAAACCATCAACAAAAATCACATCTATACAAGTTATTGAATGCATCTTTTTACAAAAGTTCACATCCAAATGTGTTATTATACCAACAACTCCTTTACAAATTCACATTCAATCAAAATTTCTAAATTAATCAAAATAATTATTCAATCGAATCACTCAAAATAATTATTATCTTAATGCAATTACTCAACCAGGATTTATTTGATATTTCTAAAATTCAATTATTTTTGTTTTAAAGCTTTTTAAGTTCAATGACTTATAAAAAATATATATGGTCAATAAAAATATTAGTTCAACGGTATTTATATATAGCTATGAATCAATAGGTCATGAATTCGATCTCCTACTCCATTATTGAATTAATATATATAAATATAAAAGTTCATGAACTAAATAATACGGTTTTAAAACTTAGGGGACTAAATTGATAATTTAATTTATCTAAAATCTTTGACTATCATCATCATCATAAGAAAATAAAAAAAACAAAAAAAAAACTTGCTTCTTGGGCAAAATCAAGCTTTTTTATTTTATTTTTTCTTCTTATTTTGTATGGGAGTACATCCCACCTAATGATTGATGAGTTTGGTGCTATGCCTTTGTTATAAAACAGAAAATTGGGTAAAGAAAAAGTATCTTTTTGGACTAGTATATAGAATTGGGTCCATAAATCATGAAGTGTTCAACCCTTTGGAGTAAAACAAAAATGAGAGTAGTTCTTGTTTTTCACAAGTATGTAAATTATTCTTCATTCATCTTATTAAATAAATCAATTAATTTCAAGCATATAAAAAATCTTCATGATGATTCAATATATTCTTACATTAATCTTCAATAGAATAATATTAAAAGAGTTTGATGT
Organism: Sicyos baderoa; assembly: GCA_037832685.1. Lineage (NCBI taxonomy): Eukaryota > Viridiplantae > Streptophyta > Magnoliopsida > Cucurbitales > Cucurbitaceae > Sicyos > Sicyos baderoa. The sequence continues at coordinate 1,098,682 of JBBMEF010000028.1, forward strand.
AGTTTCATATTCATTTTAACTTATTTTGTATAGACGTCGAACATGGTACTAACATATAAAACGATCATCATACATCGCTTTTGGCACTATCGATCACAAGTTGTTAATTAATATTATCCTTCCAATAAGAAGGCCACCTATTTTGACCTATCCAACTCAACAAACTTCTCATATACTTTGCTCTTTATTTGACCTACATTCATCAATCACCATTACTTTATGAGATGTCCACACCATATATAAACCTCACCATCAACCTATTTCTTTGTAGGTCTACCATATGCCCTTTAAATTTTAAATTGATGTTATCGAAAGTGTCAGTGGTGCAATGATTTCATTGTTTAGTTGTAAATCAGTTCAACACTAGCATTATAGGTTTGAACCATAGAAGAGTCATTAATTTTAATATTAGAATTATGGATAAAAATAAAGAAGGAAGGCATATATATATAAATAAAGGTTGAGATTGAAGACCTAAGAAGAAGAACAATAGTTTAAATAATCAACAACCAGTTGAGAATTAGTGGAGGCCCATCAATAAAATGACCAGCAATTTAGTGGAGCCCAATTATACACACACTTCAAGTAGTCATGAGAAATGTTAATATGTGCCTTGTCTCATGCTATCATCTTTTATTTAGAGACATTTTAAGCCTTTCATTCACTCTCACCCACTCACAAAAAATGTGCAACTTATTTTAGGTTTGTTGGTTTCATTATTTGGATATGAATTTGATATTGTCACGTTTGTATTCTCTCCTTCCCAACTTGTACTAAAGAAAAAGTAATATTATATACAATTCACTAATCATAATATGACAAGTTTGAAATCTTCTACCCTTGATTATTATTTAATTCAAATATATAAAAATATTTTAGATTTTTGGCCAAATATAGACTTATAAAAAAAATCGCATCAAAATGGATTGGTGGTCGGTCGATTATTTTGTTTGATATTATTTGACTCCCTCTATATATGTAAGGTTTGAAAAAAAAGTGCAAGATATAAATATAAAAGTTAAACGAGCTTTTCTTTTTTGTATAATAGTAGTACATTTTATAAATTTTCTTGACATCGAAATATTGTTGAATGAGCAGAAATACTATATATATATATATATATATATGTATATAAATATAAAAGCTAAACCAACTGTTCTTTTTTGAAATTGTGATTCAAAATTCAAAATTATAACTTGTTACAAATTAAATCAGGATTTAATTATATATAAATATACAAGACTAATTTGTCTCTTGACCAACATATGTCATTTTATTTGCATCTAAATGTAAATTTGGATAAGCACAAGCGCAGATAAAAACAGACCGAATCCATCAAATAAATCATAATAGTACACGTGGCATCTTTCAATTTGTTAGCATCCAATCTCACGCATAGACTACCGCAGTTGAATATACCCTACGATTTATATTTTTATTATTTCTATAAAATAATTCAGCGAAAAATAGCCGCGAAGAAAATCAAGCAAGGAGAGGACAATTACTCAAGAAAAAAAGGAAAAATTGGAAGGAATTAACAAACAGGTTAGGCCATTCTTCAAATTTCGATGCCGAATTTCAAATCGAAGCTTTTTGTCCATGGCGGATCATGTGGAAGCCTCATCTCCACCGACAAAGCTTCTGTTCGGCGTTGTCAGGTTCCAATTTGGGCTTAGAACATTTTCGTTTTTCATTTGGATCAGTGGTCTGATAGAATGAAGTTCAATTCGATTTCATTTGCTGTTCTGTACAAATTTTGAATTGAATGATTGTTCTGTGCAATTGGTAGTGTTTTTGGGAGATGGGTTTTCGATATCGGAAATTGAAATGTGCTATTTAGTATTTAGGTTGAAATTCTTGGATCTTTTGTAGCGAGAAGCGTTCAATTGGGTTCTGTATTTAGTGGGTATTTTGTGAATATGGATGGTGTTGGGGAATCTTCTCAATCTAGGCCTGGAGTTGTTGATTCTCAATGTTTGGGAAATGGGGTTGTTCGTGAAGACGACATTAGGGTTTCTGAACAAGTGTCGAGGAATACGAGTCCGATGGGCAGGGCGGGTTCGAGGAACACTAGTCCTTCGAGGCAGAAGGTCGTAAAGACCAAACCTCGTGGTTTAGATGAGGAAACGGTTTCGACGTTTAGTAAAGCAGCCTATCCGGATGTTCAAATGGAAGACTGTATATGGGCGATGCTGCCCGAAGATTTGTTGAATGAGATCTTAGCTAGGGTTCCTCCATTTTTAATCTTTAGGCTTCGTTCTGTTTGTAAGAGATGGAATTCTATATTACAAGATACTAGTTTTCTTAAATTTCATGCACAAGTGCCTTCACATGGACCTTGTCTTCTCACATTTTGGAAGAATTCTCAAACCTCTCAATGCTCAGTCTTTAGCTTGCCATTAAAAACTTGGTATAAGATACCATTCACATTTTTGCCTCCTTGGGCGTTCTGGTTGGTCGGTTCAACTGGTGGTCTTGTTTGCTTTTCTGGGCTTGATGGGTTGACTTTCAAAACCTTGGTATGTAATCCCCTCACACAAAAGTGGAGGACATTGCCGAGTATGCATCATAATCAGCAGAGACAGCTGATTTTGGTTGTTGATCGGACTGATCGCTCATTTAAAGTCGTAGCGACTAGTGATATTTATGGTGACAAGTCCCTACCCACTGAAGTTTATGACTCAAAGCTTAACCGTTGGTCACTTCAGCAGACAATGCCTGCAGTAAATCTCTGCTCCTCGAAGATGGCATATTGTGATTCCAAGCTATACTTGGAAGCTCTTTCTCCACTTGGTTTAATGATGTATCGGCTGGATACAGGCTATTGGGAACACATTCCAGCTAGGTTCCCTCGTTCGTTATTGGATGGGTATTTGGTTGCTGGTACACAGAAGCGTCTATTTCTTGTCGGAAGGATTGGTCTTTATAGCACTCTTCAAAGCATGAGAATTTGGGAACTGGATCATACAAAAATTATGTGGGTGGAGATAAGTAGAATGCCGCCAAAATATTTTCGGGTTTTGTTGAGGTTATCAGCAGAGAGATTTGAGTGCTTTGGACAGGATAATCTGATCTGCTTTACATCTTGGAACCAAGGGAAGAGTCTTCTTTATGACTTGGATAAAAAAGTCTGGTCTTGGATTGCTGGCTGTGCTTTGCAGTCATGTAACAGCCAGGTCTGCTTTTATGAACCAAGATTTGATGCTTCTGTATTCTGAGCTGACTTTTTCTTTTTTGTTTTCAATGAAAATTCTTTGTTACATCCATTCTTATTAGAGGCACAATTTTTCATGACTTCTTCTTCATGTACACATCCATGTATATTGTTTCCACACTTCGTGATTACTGGGCGATCATCTAAGTTTCTTTGAGGCCAATTTTGTTTGCAAGATTTAGCAGTTGTAACTGTAAGGAGAGTTTGAACCAAGAGTTTTCTTACATGGATTTATCGACATGCTAGCTCGAGCATGAGATAAACTGCATTCGAGGAAATTATATGAGGGTAGCATTTGGGAAGAATGGAAGCCGGGTTTTTATTTTCAAATGTGTTGTTTCAGGTTCAGTTCGAGTTATCTCTATGGCAATTACCTCCATCTCTCTTCCAGAATGTTGTTAATGCCATTTGCATGAACTTGCAGCACTGAGTTTGGTTCTTGGTCACTAGCTGCAGTGCTTCCTTTTTTGCCTTTTCATTTCATGATTAGGTTAAAAAAAACAAACCTGTTATTGTACTGGGGTTTCTGATTAGCAACTGGATCAAAATTTCAGGAGGAAATTTCTCATCATATTGATGATACCATGAGAACTGGTAGAAGTGGACTGGGAAAAAGGAAATCATTCGAGTATTTACCGACGAAAAGGATCTCGAGAAGAGGACTTGAATTGTGCTAAGGATTCTAATGACATGGTTGAATGAAGAGACCTTAGAGTATATTGCATATTTAGAAGTCAATGTAATATAGCTGAGAACTATAAAATTTCTGCTTTTGCTTTTGCTGCTGACTAGAGACCCTCAACTTCACCTTCTTACACAAAATTCCTGGAAACAAAGCATTGAGTTCATACCCTTTTGTCTACCTCTTTGTGGCCATTTTAGATTATTCGCATTTTGCATTTTTGATGATTCATATAGTATCAACAGGTGGTCATTTACCTGAAAATTTATTTTTTATATGATTTCTTGACATTGAAATGTTGCTGTGTTTGTCTCTTAAAAATAGTTTAGGGTTTATGGGTTCAAATCCCATGGTGGCCACCTACTTAGGAATTAATTTCAAATTAATACCTACGGGTTTTCTAGGCATCCAAATGTTGTAGGGTCAAGCGGTATGTCCCGTGATAATAGTCGAGGTGCGCGAGAGATGGCTCGGAAGATGCTCATAAGTTGTCCGAATATTCACGGATATAAAAAAATTTATTAATTGTTTTTTTTAAAACAAAAAGTATATTAATGGTTAAGCATATGCTTTTAAGTTACATGCATTATTCAAAATGAGTCTTGTTCTAGCCCTTCACTTTTGTTTAGTAATAAATTGACAAAATTTCACAACAATTTAGAATGTGAAAGAAATATTAATCTTGACCAATCCCCAACCTAACATGGTGACAAGAACTATCAAGAAATTGTTCTTTATGCCAAGCAAATATTTCTTTACCAAAAACAGATGAGGTGCATGCAAAATAATTTTAAGAATAGTGAAGCCTAAATCCACGTAGAAATCTATCTTAATAAGTAAATAAAAGGAACTTGGGAACAAGATGTGGCTTTGGTAATTGTATCATTTTTCTTTGGGTCAAATGTAGTGTGGAGTGGACATTGAAAAGAAGAAAATAAGAAGCCTTTTGGCATTGTCAACTCACCAAAAGTCTAAAGAAAACAGACAAGTGGATTGTTGGTCAAGTCAAAACTCTCTCATTTAGGAGAAAAAAACTTGAGTAGAAGAAATATAGTAATTGAAAAAAATTGAGTAGAAAAAATTGTGATAACAAGAGTATGACTGAACCAGTCATAAGAGATAGTGAATTTATAAAGATTCACACATCTTATTTAAATAAATAATTAAATAGTAAAATTCCCCTACACATGCATGTGCAAAGGAACCCTACCTTTCAAGTATATGACACCATTAGGTGCCATAAAAAATTCTTTTATTAATAAAATTTATAAAAAAAGTGAAAGGATTTATGTTGCACCCAATGGTGCCACATATCCAAAAGGTATGGCAGTTTTGCATGTGTACGAGAGTTTTGCTCATAATTAAATAATATCCAATTGAAAAGAGAGATCAACAATACCTACAAAATAGTTAAATTGTATCGACACTTTGATGCTACAGTCACCAAAGGACTGTGTAAAGCAAAGCTAAAATCTGTATTGTGAAACATACTTAATTATTTGAGAGACATTTCCCCTTGTGGATTCAGATTGAGTTGACTCATGGATGACCGATCCTCATGGGTTAACTTGACTTTTACTCGAATCGACTCGATGAAGTCAACTCCTTCTTAGTCCATCATGCTTCTAGCTCGAGGAATCAATCCATTTTGGCTCTTGCATTTGATTTATATCACCCATAATTCTAAGTAAGTTAATTTACTTTATGAAGCTAATAGATCATTTGAAAACATCAGACAAAAACTTTATTATTTGTGATCACCATGAATATATATATATATATTTATTTATTTGTCTAAACAACAAATGGAGAAATAACATAGCTTCAACATGTATTGGATAAAATGTGTACTAAAATTCTTTTGTGTAGGAATATCTTCTAGATTTGTACTAGAGATGAGAGTTTGATTGTGTTTGTTTCTTTGTGAATGAGTTATTTGGTAATTAGATTATTGTGATAAAAATAAAACAAGAGTTTTGTAATGAGCTCAATTTGTGGAAACAAAGATAGGCTGGGGACTACCAAAAAGGATATGTTGGATAACAAGCATTTCTACAACAAATTTAGATATTTTAATAAATAAAAGACCCAAAAGATTGGAAGTGTATTCCAATTGATTTATTTATTTTTGGTAGTTGAAGACATTACTGATTTACTTAAAAGCATTGTCCTTTTCAAGTCCCTATATGTTTTTTCATGTAGCATTGAGTTGTATGATTTCCATTTTAATTTTTTTTTGAACTAAAAATAAATCATTTTTGGATTTCACAAAGAGGGAATGAGGGAATGGTATTTAAGATCATTTATTTTGCGCACTTCAACTAATATCCTCTTTAACCAATTGAATGATGATTATT
>JBBMEF010000028.1:1110306-1157464 GCA_037832685.1 Sicyos baderoa
TCTCGTTCTATCAAATACTCGTAGTCGTAATCAATGATTTAAGAAATTACTCATCCACCCTCAAGTTGTGAAAAATGTGTGATTTTTTTTTTTGAAGGGTAGCTCTCTGTTATTAATATCATGATGTTCCCTCGAATAATAAAAATTGAGCAACCGTAGACAATAGACACCAGAAATATTGGGGGCATAAAAAATAATATTTGATTACAAGGGAGCCGAATGTATATGAAGATTCATAGTTCAAAGGAAAAATCCATAATGTCTATAAACGTAGTGATTCCATTTTCCCTAAAATAGTGTTGTCATGTAACAAAAGTTCAGCTCCACAACACCCCCTGGTTGGTTGATATCATCAGCCTTTCCCGGTGTTGATTGCAGCATGTACAAAGTCTTCGCAGCGACTAATTCCGCCAGACAAGACATCGGCCAAAACTCCGATCACATCAAATGCCTCCTGCAGATCGCTGACTTCACTCATTTCATCGAGCCATGTTAGCAACTCCTTCGAAAACCCCACCATTTCCCTTACGTTATTAAGTCGCTCTTTCATCACCACCTCCCAACCTTCCAGGCTTTGTGTCTCACTTTCTTCTCCCGCTGCGGTGGCAGATGTTCCTTCTTTCGTGGAAGATGCGACACTTGCCGACTTCTTGACCTTGAAGAAATGTTGCAGTTGCTGAATCAGGCCAGTGTAGACAAGCATTGGCCTAACAATAGTCAGTAATTTGTTGGCTTCGTCCGCTTCTGTGTTGGAAGTTGAACTCGCTGATGAGCGACTGGTTGACCGGCTGTGAGTGTGCTGCATGTACGCATGGAATATCCCACGCTGTAGGAATCCACGGCGATGCAGCAACCAGGATTCATAAGACTCCGAAAGAAGTGAGTTCACCATCATAAACTGAACAGTTTCCTCAGTTGCTGCAGAAGGTTGTGATCCGGGAGAGAATGCTCGTGATTCAACAGTGGACGAGGACAAATACATCGAAATAGATTTCGCCATTGTAGAACGTTGAGACGGGCTCCCTTGATCCAGTAGGTGACGAGCCATTTGAATCATAAAAGGAAGGAACCGGGAATTGCTTTCTCTGCCACCACCCCTGCTTTCAGCACTGAACGATGCTCCAGTAGCAAAACGAGCCAACATCTACACGACAAAAAAAAAAAGGAAAAACAGAGAGCAACCATTAGAAGGTAAGCAAAATCCAGAAAAGGAAAAGTTTCCGAGTTAAAAACAATTCACAAACTGACAGCAAGCAATAAACATACCAGAACAATATCATATGTCAAGAGCCGAAGCCGGTTTCCATCAGCACGACCAAGGGCATTTAGGTTGTCCCAATGCTGGTCAACATATCGGATATACTGTGCCATTGGGACAGATGGACCTCTCGCAGGGAACACGGAGTTGCAGAGGGATTCGTTGTTCCTGAGTGTTGCTCCTTCCCATTCTTTCTTGGGGACTTTCAAACCAGCATCTGTTCTTTTGGCCTCTTGATGGCACTGATAATGGATGATATTGAAATAACTAACGGTCGTATAAACACACTCCCCGCGAGTACTACTTCCCGAAGTCCCAACACCAAGGTTAACCCTCTTGCTGTAAGAATAAACACCCAGCAAGTCAGTAGGCCTCAAACTATAGCCCTCTCTGCACACCATGCAAGCCAACCCATCTTGCTCTTCCTTTACATCTTCCAAACCTTCAAGACCTGGCCTAGAAACAATGATCCGTTCACCACCATCTGAACCTACCCGTTGCATTCCGAGTGCCTAAATTATCACCAAAAAGGAATATTATCTTCGCTGGATGTTTTAAGATCAGAAACCGTGGAATATATAAACATATGAAAAATATACACAGGGAACAGGCCAAAAATGATATGTACCGTACGCCACCTTAAAGCAAGGCAAAAACAGAAAAAAGTATAGAACCAAAAGAATAAAATCATGAAATCGGAGGACCTTAATAAAGTTATACATCATCCTATCAAAGCACACTTTCATACATTGTAAAGCCAGCAAAATTCACGTTATATAAACTTCACACTCCCAAACATGTTACCAATTCACATTTCCAACGTTCAAAACATTTTTATGACGAGGAAGAGAAGTTAACAAAAATTGCATGCTGTTCCAGTGAAAATTCTATTGGAAAAGGGAAAATCGTTTTGAAAACTCTCTAGTCTCTATCAACATGTAATCAACCCAGACGCTGAAAAAATGGTAAGGCTAAACAAATACTGTATGAAAATACAAGTATAAGCAAACGCATTAGAAATACTAGACTAATGAGACACGCACCTGTAGTGTGTCTTCTCTGTTCTTCAATGCAAGCCGTCTCATTTCATCCCTTGTGGCATGCCTTAACATTCGCACTTTATCCTCCAAGAATCCGTCTCCATTTCCCTCCTTGTTAGCGAGGGTGTCTAACAAGTTTTCAGCCCTTGCCCCGATCTCATTTTCACCCGGAACTCTTTCCAGTGCATGAAGCACAGGTAAGATCATTCCTTCATCAATACATCTCTGTGTGGCCAAATGCCCCATTGACAAACCCCTTAACATAGACAGGATAAGCGGAATGGATGGACGTTTCAGGGCAGTTCCCCATTCCATACTAGATCTGAAGCCAGCCAGCCCTGAAACAGCAAAACTATCTCTCAGATGCTTCACTGCAAGGCCAGTGATGCCTTTTTCCAAAATAATATCCTTCAGTCTCTCCCCACAGGAACTTGTCTTCAGTGACTCTGAGACTCTAACAAAATTTTCCACAGTAAATCTCTGCTTGGCAGCTTGCTCAGAGATGCTATTATCCTGTGGATTGTCTTCATGCTGTTTCTGTAATCGGTCAAATTCATCCCAATCATTTAGGTATGGAGTAAAATGTTGGATGAGTGCATCCATAGCAGCAGGTTCACCATAGGTCAAGTAAGGCAAGATTCTAGCAACCATTTCAGTGTTCCTCTGCTGTTTGTTTGATTTCTTAGAACCAAAAGGATGCGACAATCTCTCCAGGAACGTGAGAACAATTTTTTTGGCCTGTTCACCAGTACCAGTTTGTTCGCTGGTGACGGCAGGAGCACTTTGTCCAATGCTAATACTTTCACTTTCATTCGCTTCAATTGTTAGACTCTCCACAATCAAAAGAATACCTTCAGCAGACTCCATGGCATCCACAGCAAAGGCACGCCTTGCTGTTTCTAGAAGTAATCCAAGAGCTCCAAGCCTCAATAAAGCACGCCTGTTTTCTCTTATTTTGCAACAATGCATAAGAAGATTAAGAACTGCAACCAACTGCTCTTGGTTTGACTTGAAATTATCCCATATGCGCTGGTTCAGATAAAGAAGTTACAGTAAGACCAGGAAAAACGGTTTGATTGATTTTAAACCAAATAAGAACTGACAGCTTGACTCCAATTATCCTACAACTGGATATATACCTGATGGAAAGACCATACAACTGAATATAGAAGTAGGCATACAATTCAACATAGCAAGGAACTGAACTTCAAATAAACCACTAAAACGCCAAACAAAAAAAAGGTTTTAGTAAATAGAGTTTGAAGAATAAGACAATTGAAATAGTATATTGTATGTGATTTAAGGAATAAAATAGAATATTTACAACTTCAAAAGACCGAAATAAAATAAGTACAGAACTATAGTAGAATCTTTTTCAAACAAAAATCGCCGGACCAATTTTTTTTTTTTTTTGGTAAAATTAGAAGACTCAATAAACACGGTATGAAAACAAAATAAAGAGAGAATTAAAGGTCTGCACCTGGATTGTGCCCAACAAAATTTCCAGTCCTCCATACTCACGGACTGCTCCTGCAATAGCAAATTCCAACTCTGGATCTTGTGATTCCTCTCTGTCCTCCTCCAGTTCCTTAATCATAGGTTCTGTTGCCTCACCATCTAGCCCCTGCATATAGTATCCAACCCCCAAAAAAATTAGTAGTATTACAAAGGAACTAACCTACAAATTTCTCTAACCCATATTTTGAGTTTTAACAACAGTGGGGGAGGGGATTTGAACTCATGACCTCTTCGTCATGAGCACACACTTGTGTCAGTGCTATTGTTGACTCTATAACCCATATTTTAAGAACTCTTCAACATAAAACTCAAATATGGGTATACCCATTAGAAGCAATAAAAAACATGAGGTACACTTAATCCTAGAAAAGCATATAACGGCCATCTACACATATAGACTATTTAACAAACCTGAAGCCGGTAAGTCACTGTCATAGGAGAAGAGTCTCTTGCAGAGGTGGTAGATATCAATGCACTATTAGACATGGCACTTGAAGCCTGGCTAGATTTCTTCCACACTTGCTCATAGACTAGTGCAATGCTCAAATCAAGAGAAATGATATTTCCAGCAACTAGCAACTCCATGCCGTAATCATCTTCAAGAAAACTAAGTAGATCCAATTGATGACAAATTTTATTTTTGACATCACGCATTAATGGACCAATCTCAGCACTGGAGTAGGGATTCTTTGTCATAGATCCCCTGATAAATTCTTCTTGCGTGTGTGCCTTGTTTAGAACCAAGTGATACACTGGCTCTGCTTTTGAAGGGGAGATCAGATTGCAGAGCTGCTCTAGAATAAACTGCACATAATACTTCAAAGTAAGCAGCCAATCTACGTACCACTTCAAATAGAAAAATAGATTAACCAAAAAGAGTGAGGTCATATTCTTTTGGAGTTATATCTTCATTTTACGCTGGTAAGATTAATAATTTCCTACAGAGCAGAGCAATCTATGAGAGAGTTAGACTTTATTGACTGACTACTGACTAGTACTTAAGCAAATTTATCATACCAAACAAGTCCGCCCTTTTCTTTCCTCTCCATGGATTTGCAAACCACAAATGCAAGCTCGAATAAATTGCCTCTTGTTCTCATTGCTTTCCAGCAGAAGGCTGTCTAAGAGATCTTTCAGAAGCCGGTTACAATCGCTAATCAATTTTGTCTTCTGTACTACCAACCCACGAATCACTATGAGAGCCTCAAGAACTTCAGAGAGTAGATTATCCCGCATGAATCTAGCAACAAGATCAAATTATATAAGCTTAAACCGAAGTAGTCTAAAAACAGATATATAAGAATGAATTTATACCTTGATCTAATATTAGGAATCTCTAAAAATTTCCCTAGTAGCTCTATGAGTTTGTGAAGAATAAATCCCTGGGAAATATCGATATGAAGGCTTCTCTCAAGAGAGTCAACATTGCCCACTTCTTGGGAAATTAATTGGCAAATTGTGCGTAAACACCCTCGTACAGTAAAAAACAAGCGTGCATCTTCTGACTCTACCATCTTGAAAAGCAGTTCATAATATTCAGCAGCACTCTCACCAGCAGAAAGAGTTGCTGGCAATAGAGACACCAGTAAATCCAATAGTCGAAATTGTCTGGACGAACTTTGAGCACAAAGCAAACTTATCATCATACACATCTCTGATCTTATAGATTGGGAACAGGCACATAGCACAAGTTCTGTAACCCATGTCCCTAGCTCAAAAGCTGACAAGTCACATTTAGCATTTCTACACACAAATCGCTTCCACTTGAATGCATACTTCAGAGATAAGTAATCAATTTTTTGGGTCCGAGATCTTTGGACTGTACCTTTGGACACCTGAGACGCTTTGTATTGCCTTCTAACGAAATCAAGATATGTTGATCCCTTTTCCCACTCTGCATAACTCAGAAATTCAATATCCTGAGTCTTATGAGAAGAATCCCAATTATGTTCAAGTGATTCAGGTGCGGACTTACTACCACTAACAGGTCCAGTAAAGGATCCAGATATATTTGTAGCATTTTCATCTTTGTTTTGTGAAACAGATGTCGATTTTCCCATCCTTTGCTCCTTGTCTACAGTATCAGATTTAGGAGGAGTACAGGCTTGAGATATGATCCTTAGACATGGAAGAATAATGTGCTCAGCGATAGCTGGATGTTTGGCACCTGACTTAATGGATGAAAATAACAGCTGGAAGACAACTCGCAATCTAGCTTCCCAGAACTCATCAGCCAAAGAACAGACTTCTGAGAGCAGTGATAATTCCTCTCGAGTTGCCAATGCAATGTCCATAGAACGATGGTGTTCAAGGCAGTACATGACTTTCTTTTGGATGAGATTATTCAGCCCACTCACTGCATTTGCATCACCCTCAGAGAAAGAACAAAGAACTGACCTAGCCTGTATTCGAGCAGTTTTGGGCCCTTGATGAATATTATTCTCAAAAAGCTCAGATAATATACCCAGACTAACAAGTTGCTTCTTAGAACTCTGATGCTTCGATAACACCTTCAATATCTCAAGACATTGAGTGACAAAAGTAGTCGCACAACCATAGCAGTTATTAGGAGATCTAGAAACCACAAATCTGGAAGCCGGAAACCCATCATCAGTATGTTTTTGGTGCAAATATGCCATTAAAACCCGACGAAGACCTTGAAGTGTCTGGACACTTTTACTGACAGAATCAAAGGCTGTTTTGCATTTTTCACCATATAAAACCCCAAGGAGAGCAATTTTACGGTTGATTTTGCATGATGGTCCTGGAAGTGAGACCATCATTTGCTGGACAGAATCCTTCTGTTGCGAGTCCATTTCATTCTCACCAATACTTGAAACAATTTTTAGCAGGGGTTTCTTGAAGCCTAAGAGTTGCTGATATCTCCTGTGAGCATTTTCTGATTCAGATTCTATTGCAGCTAGACCTCTCTTCATATCATCATCATTCTCCATATTATCAAATGTAAAACTTGGCTTTGCCATAAAATTAAATTCAAATCTTCCATACTTGCTGTATCCACACTCGTTGCATAAAAAAGAGTCAAGGTTCTCATAATTTATGTTCCGGCATTGCCTACATTGATATGCATTTTCATGGCAATTGCCGCATATTCCATGCTTATCAGTGACTGGCCGACTGCATCGAGGGCATTGTAAAGGTTCAAGGGACAAAGCCTGAAGATTTTCATAGAAAGAATCCAGCTCAATCATGAAATTACATGCAGTGATTGGAATGGGAAACTCTACTTTTAGCTCAGTCTGATTGAATGCAAGATGGCAACTTTTTGCACGCTTCCACAAAGACCAATTATTTTTCAACTCTGACAAGTCAGCCACGGCCCGATTATTGTAGTACAGATTCAAAACTTTTACAGATTTGGACTTCCGAGCATCATGAACATTCATTATAACAGTTTGAATTGTGTAACTCCCTGTACATTTGACAATGATGCGGTTGTCAGTGAATTTTGTTTCAGATTTAAGACTCTCAAGTTTCATCCTGCTGTAAGGCACCTCAGGAGAACTGCAAGCAGCACAAGGTTCACTCTCTAGATAGTAACCATCAAACTCAACTAAACCACTTAAAGTATTGTATATGCGTGAATTTGGATGATTAGCTAACAGCTCATTTTGTGAGTGAAGTGTCTCATAAATTGAACGAATTACATCGGAGGTCAAGCATCGGTCCAGAATTTCAGAACTCTGCTGCTTAGAACCAACATCAGGAACTTTTCCCAGCAACCATGTGACCAGTTCTGTATATTCAGCAATGTTCAAACCATACATAGGAAGACTTTTAACTTTTTGCAAGAGAGCCATCAATAGAGTTTCTTTAAATGTCTGCTTTCCATGATGCCAAATACCACACACAACACCCTTGGCCTCTGCCCGGACAGAGCTTGAATTCCATTCAAGAAGAAAGCAATCAATGAAACTACTCAAGACATTGCTACCCTTATCAACGAAGATATTCACCATGGTTTCCATATCCAAACAGGACTTCTCCAACGCAGAATCATTGCCGTCTTCACCTTTCCTTTTCTTTCTTGAATCCACGGCTTGTGTACCAGATTTATTTGTACTTGTCCCAGTATCTCCTGCTTCAGATTTTTGTACAGAATGGCCAATATCCTTTCCTGTATAGAAGGCAAGATTCAACAGCTTGAGAGTCAGACTGACAGACTCCTCTCCGAAGTAGAAAACTCCATTCAGCAAAAATGGCAGTACATCTCCACGTCGTAAACAATATTTCTGCCAATTTCGAGGCCTTGCAGCAGCTACTTCAGCCATAGTTGTTAAGCATTTCACTATTTTTACGCTTCTCTCATATGACATTGGATTTTGTAAACCCCCAGCCTTGTTTATGTACTTGAAAAGTTTCTTTACTTCAGTTGAAAACTGCCAAGAGTCTCGAATACTGTAATAGTGACTTTTGCTACCGCAAATGTGGAGAAAAAGCCTTCTAGCATATCTTCTAACAAAGCTGGTATTGGGGTTGTTAATATAACTGCAAAGAACATCTTGATAGACATCCAACTTCAAATCCTTGCTGCTGTAAATCTTATAAATCTTCTCCTTCTCCAATGTCTTGTCATATTTTTCTGGTCGAACCAATGTATATACAAGACGAAAAGCATTTTCTAATAAGAGCCTATGATAGTCTATAAAAATATCGCTGCGGTGTGCTTTGGCATAAGAATCTGAAAAAAATGGAGAGAAATTGCCAGCAGGGAGATCCTTACGAACTGTTAGTAGAGCTCCACATCCTGAACCATTATTAAAACCATGGCCACTTTCATAATCAATTGTGGATGACTTGAAGACATGCACTAGCTGCTGCAGCACATCCATAAGATAATTTACAAAAGATTGTTGCCTAATAGAACTGCAAGCACGGAGTAGTTCTGAAGTAAAGTCATTTTTTCCTTGATCATCCACAGAAGATTGTGCAGTAACTGAAGTAGAAGGTGCAACCTGGGTTGAATTCTTGTCATGCGTATCGACAGTAGTACTGGGTTTAGCACCCGGACCATCACTACCAGGTTGGTGCCAGTTTCTTAGCATCAAGGTGAAGAACATGAAAACAAGAATTGCAACTTCCCCAAAAGAAGTACGGGTCTTTGCTTCAAAGGGTTTGCTTAGATTAATCTCTTCCAAAAACCATTTAATTAATTTTTCCAAGTCCATGTTTTCAGATTTCAAGCTGTTCATAAAAGGCCCGCCCATAGTGGATGATAATCTGTAGAAAAGCTGCATAACAGGAACAGCCCGAACACCTGATGTTGTCTCCATCCATCCTTTTAACTGTTCAAGAAGCTCAGAGAGAAGCAAGGAATTAACCGTCTGTTTAGAAGCTGATATTGAAACTGGATCGGTCACTGAGCCAGAAAAATCCCCAGAGTCAGCTGGCTCCAAGACATGAATTGATGACACTGGATTCTTCACGCTAATATCTGGTCTTACTGATGTTAAGCTTGAATCATTGATATCTTCTGTTGAGAAGTGATACTCATTTCCATCTCCTAATGATTCCACTTCAATTGGGATGGCAGTCATAGGATGATCTCTAGAATGTGGTGAAGGAAGCCTGTCTGCATCAAGCACCTCATAACATGACTCGCATAAATCAAAATCAGGGCAGATTGTACAATGCCATCGTCGCCTCGGTATAGGAACTGTGGAGCAACCATCACAACAATATTGAACAGAAGAAGTGATAGAGTCTTCTTCAATCATGACCTGGGGATTGGTACCGGTTGTTTCAGTGGATATAGGTGCTGATAATGGAATATCGGAACCATCATCAGTAGCTAACATTGTTTGCTTTGGAAATGGGACCTGAAGCAACCTTGAAGATATAGCCAAGCTGAAAAGAAAAGGGGAGGATAGAATCTTAAGTAAATACCTTAGAATAAAACGAAAGAATAACAGATAAGAAAAAAAATAGAAGAAATAAAACCTGCTTGAAGTCTGAACAGCCTCACTGGAGGAAAACAGAAGTTTCTTAAATAACACAACAGCAGGTGCAACAGAGTGTCTGCCAGTGTCTGGACCATGCAATGCCAGGCACTCGGCATAACAATAAATAAGTTCAACAGAGGAAATAACAATGTTGTTTAATGTCTGAGTGTTGGGCTGCTCCAAGTCCAAAATTCCCCACAGAATTTGCATGAGTCCATCCACCACTTGAGAACCTAAAATCAGTGATACTAACAATAAGAGGTCCATAAAAAAATACACATGAAACATTATACTTGCTTCTCTAACCAAAGGCCTTCGGTACAACTTAACAACGCACATAAAATATTATTACCATCTACTTTACAATATTTCAAAAGGAAGATGAACTGGAGGCCTCATGCTCTAAAAGGAACAAATAATTCAAAGCCTAAGAAAAGACATGACGTTTGTTGAACATGGTTGGCAGCATGGAGCAAAGACTTGCAAAATAAAAGAACTTATCAGTTCACCCCTTTCCTGGAATAATTTGAGGCTAAACTGTCATCTATCAGTTCAACCCATCCAAAAACATTTAAACATTCAAAAAGTAAAACCAGTTTATAACTTTTTTTTATCTTTTTGAGGTCAAAAACTCTGCCCTCCTTGACTAAGGCATATACTTAAGCTAGCTAAGCTTAGGCTCACGTTGGCATCCGTTTATATATTGAAATTTCATTCACCATGGGTCTGGACTCTGGGTAGGAAAAATAAGAGGAAAATACATAAAACTGATATTGATAAATCGCTATGGTATTTTAGGCTCTTACTTACACTACTGTAAGAGTGTCAGATTTCTTAGACTGATCTCTCAAAGCAAGTGACCAGTAAAAAAATGAACAGAAAACCTGACACCATGCTATAACTTTAAACATGATGATTAAAAATAGTAGCAACTATATGGGTTAAGGATGCTCTTTCTCAAGCTAATAATAACTCCCATCCAAGGTTTTAGCCGGTCTAGATTGATTTAAGCAGAAAATAGTAATCTAGAATGTAGTTCTTCTCACTTCACAGCCCACTTATGCTGATCATGGATTTGAAACGTTTAAAAAATTCCTAAACCTCAATTTTTCACGATAAGTTTGGATTATCAAAAAATTAGAACCAAGTAAAAGAAAGTGCAATTACCATTCATTTCCAAAAAACAAGCCAAATTAGATCTTCGATGCAGGGCAATCTTAGAAACTGCACGCATTTGTGATGTAAATTCTTCAATAATCCATCCTCCTGCAGCACCACCAACACCAAGCCTAGAGGAAAGCACGGATGTTGATTTCACTACACCAGTAAGACGCATGGTGTCCTTCACCTAATTACAAGGGGAAATTCTCAGAGTAAGTTCAAAAGAATTTATCACAATACAAGTAAAGCCTCGCCATTTAAATGATTACTTGGTAGTAAATCTCTTTTTTGGGGAAGATGGCTTGCAGGATACGACAAGCAGCAGATTGCAACAAGGGCTCCCGATCACTTTCATATATTGTTTCTAATAATTGCTTGCACTTCAGTTTACTCAGCTCCTGATTCACATCATCAAGTTTGTGGCATCCTTGTGATCTACGAAGCAAATAATAACTAGACAAGACCTTCAGACCATCTGCTAAAACCTGCTGTTGAATAGAAGCACATTGCATGGATCGCCTCTTTTTTCCAGATCTGGCAAGCAAGGAATTGGAACCAAGTGCTCGTGCCTCCATGTCCAGAACAGCATCCAGTTTTTCTTTCCATCCAAATTCATCTTTTGCTCGACCATACACTTCAAGAGAATCTATCCTAGGAAGTGCAGTACCATTGAATGCTGGCCCAACAGTTACGGTGAATTCTTCATCAGCAAGGAGAGACTCTGCAACAGTAAATGGTATATCGTACCAAGATCGCATGCCCTCATCTAATTTTATGACTCTCTGGAAAATATTTGCCTCCGAAGGTATATGGTTTGCAGATGTATTACCAACATGAATGCGTAATCCAACCATAACAATGTCAGGGTTGGAGTTAGAGACAGTGATCTGAGAAGGGAAAATGACAGAAAAATGTCATCCCAAATGATTAAAAAGAAAAAATAAGGTATCAAAGCAACTGGAGGAAAAAAAAAATCAAATTCCTATTATAAGTTTAATTAATTAAGATTTTAACTAAATAATTAAGAATTGAAATGCATTATTATTGGCAAGGCAACGATACCTTGAAGCCTGAAGAACTGGGACTCTCAAGAAAACCATCCTCAGATACCAAACTCTGTTTAGCTCCTTCAGAATCACCATTTCGAATAGCATCACCTCCCAATCTCACATCTGCAGTGATGCAAACAGTTTTCTCAAAAAAATCAAGGGGAAATTCTGGATTTGTACCAGCATAAACCTTGTTATTGAGAAAGCCAGAACCCAACTTCTTGATTTTTTCAGCAGTTGCATTTGCACTAGCATCCCCTCCAACTGCAGTATGTGTATATATTTGAAGGCTTCCATCATCATGTAAAACAAGACAGTGAATTTTATCTTTGGATAAAGGCTTATATGCAGTTATGCCAACTAATGGCAAAGATGAACCACCCGCATGTCTCAAGTTTTGAGCATAAATCTCATGAGTCCCCATAGATACAGCCAAAGCAGAATTAGATTTGACACTTGAGAAGCAAACAAATAAGCCACTGCCAGCAAACAACTCCTTCCAACGGTGTAATCCAGCAGGCCGAAGTTTACCATCTGGCTCCTCTTCATATATAACTGATATTTCAGTCAATTTTGTTGCATCTGGGCTTAACTGACCAACCAATGTGGTGCCATCTGCATATGCAAGAAATAATAATTTATAACATGAAGAGAAGTACAATGACAATCCCTTTGCGGTCATTTCTCTGCCCTGAATGTGAATGATCTCCTTCAAGGGTGTAGCTCCAACATTTCCCAGCACTGACAACTCGAGTTTGAATATCCTTCCATTTTCTGAAAGAACAATAAGGAACATCCTTCCCTGTGGAGCTGTGAACAGTGTAGCATCAACTACTATGTCATCTGGCAACGTGAAGTAGTGCATTGGACTGATGTTATCCAGGGATAGATCATATATTTTGACAAACCTGTTTGTAACAACCATTAGTTGTACTTGAGACCCTGGAACCCATTCCACTCTTTTAATATGAGCACCTTGCAGAGCTAATTCAATAGCAAGACGGTCAACGACTTCACCACGGTGGTTCAAACTCAAAACTTGGCAATCTTCATAGCCTGCCACAGCAAGATAGTTTTCTACTGTGGGATTAAAAGCAAGATGTACAATTTCAAAACGAACAACGTTTTTGGAAAGTGGCTTAACATTAGTCTTGTCCGCTGTCATTGGTGCAACAGTGGCCTGTTCTATTAACTGCCTAACATCAAAAATAGACACTTTATCACCTTCACCAACAGCAAGACGACCTCTAATGCTGACACTGAGCAAAGATTTCATAAGAGATCCACTAGCTAGATGTGATTTAAGCTCCTTGGCATTTGCATATTCTGACTTAATCTTAAGGTCCAATGACCCACCTTTATATGCCTTCTTCAATTGCAAGAGATCAAGCCCATATGATAGCACCTTATCTTTACCCAGAATAATTTTCTTGTCTTTTGAAAGGTCTGGGTCTCTTTGGTTACTTATAGAAGGCAATAAACAAGAGCAAAGCTTGAGCATCCTTCCTTCAACATCCAGTTTCTCAAGTAAAACAGAGACTCCATCCAGAAGCTCTCTAGGAACAGAAGGTCTGAGGCATTTATCTGTGTCTGTAATCACATCCTCTTCCAGATCAGATTCACTTTCAGGAAGTTGATCTCCTTCCTCAGAGAAAGGCAAGAAGCACTGGAAGTTACTGGCACCACGCACAGGAGCACTTCCATGTCCAGTAAACTTGCGAGGTTTTAAGCATTGGCAACTGCTGCCCCTAACACCCCCAGCACCACAGTCACAAAAGAAGCGACTAGAGCGGGAATAAACAACACGATGACCACGATGACAGACTTTTGCACACACAGAACAACATCCCTTTGAGACTGTCAGATCACATGTATAGCAAAAGTACCAGTGTTGTTCCATGAAATTGCTGCCACTAGATGTAAATGTACAGACTTTTGAAGCAAGTGCCCTTTCACTGTTTGTGTCCTCTTCCTCGTCCTTGTCTAGACTAGCCACCTCACCATCGGAAGTTCCATCATCCTCATCTTCCTCAGCAGAAGTTGCATCACATTCAAAAGATCCAGGTCCATCGTCTTGATTGGAAGAAAGAACCAATGTCTCTGCATTCTTCCTAGACCCAACTGACTTAGAAGAAAGAGGTCCAACTTCAGGCACATACATCGATAGGGGTTTTCCGCAGGGTCTCTCAAAAACATTCTTACCAGATCCACTCTCAATCAAGATCATTTCGAGAAAACTAAAGAGGTACTTCAGCCCTGGAAGATGCCGCTCTTCACTAGCCAGTTTCTCCATCAATATGAGAATACTCTCTAAAAGTAATTTAATTGATTTCTCCCCTTTCAATAGCTGAACAACAAAATGTAAATAGGACTTGGCAACATTGATATCAAATCGCAAAAATGCCATATCAAGGGATACTAGTGCAGCCTCAAAGATGTGACTCTGCAGTTGAAGTGCCAGAGGGTCTGAGGGTGATGATATGAGACAAAATACAAAATTCATGGATGACTCTCTAAGAGGAATAGAAGATCCTTTCACATTAACTCCGCTTGAATCTTCATCCACTAAACCAAAAATCCTTTTCTCCAACCATTTTGACATGCCAAGCAAATCCATAGTTAGGAATTTATTTTGTATTTTCTGTTTAAGCTTGGGGCAGGGATCTCCAGACAAGAGTTCAACAAACAAACCAAGAACCTTCAAATTAACTAATTCGGAGCAACAATTGTCTATGGAATCTAGAAAAACCAACAAATTACCACGTTGTAGTGCATAAAGCTCCCTAACCCGCTCTGATACATCTTCAGCACCAAGATAAAATTGGAACACAGAAGACTTTGAAACATCTTTCCGGAGGGTATCCATGATATCTATAGCCTTAACAATTACCCACTCATGAATAGTGCTATCACTCACACAGCTTGTATTAATGTGTCTTAAGTACCCCTCAAGCTGTTTCAACAGAAACAGAGTGCCGTAAGTAGATCCTACCAGTTCCGCATTCAAACTCTGATATATACTTTCACATAGACCATGAACACTTTCAAAGGTCTTGTCAAATTTTATAGTCATTACTGCATCAAAAATCTCACGAATTACCTCAGCCTCCAAAATAATATTACTGTTAGCATCTATCCTCAGCAGCCCTGCTAAAACAGAGATAATTCTTCCTATGCTAAGGACACAAGAGAGTAGAATTCCGCTGGAAGTTTCCAAATGAGAGGGTAAACCATGAAACATTGATTCCCAAGAGGCCCTTGATAAGAACCCGAGAGCTCTTTTGTCAACTATTTCGTCCAAACTAGACATGAGGTTAAAAACAGACTCCAACAAGCATGATGTTGTGCCATAGTTCTCAAGGATCTTGTTCTGCACACATTTATCAAATTCGAAATGTTTAAAGAGCAAGAGAGGGGAAAACTCAGTATCATGATCATGGCTACTATTAAGAGTAGCAACAAAAGCTTTCTGATGAACTTGTAAATACATGCTCAATACAGCTGATAACTCCCTGATTAAAACTGAAAGTTGACTGTCGGTAATCACCAAGGAAATCATGCTTTCAGCAAAATTGGCATACTCATTATCTGTAACTGAAGTATCTGTCAAGAAAGAAACCACTGTAGGAATCGCATTATTGTTGCAATATCTCCATATCCCAAAATTGAGGAAGGAAAGAACCAGAGATAGCCATGCTCCATTTCTTAAAAAATTCCAGCCCAGTGTCTTAAAGTCTTCCAGGCCACTACGCAAATGCTGAAGCAAATCAATCACAACTTTAGGAAACTTCATGCTCTTGACAATAACATCGCTATGATCTAGAAGTAAATAACTGAAGTAAAAAAAGCACGATGTATTAGAAATGTCCAGCGTCTCTGGGTCGCTCCATAATGGACACACATGTGCCAAAGCATTCACAGAAGGAAAATCCCAGCAAAGAACAAAAATATATCTTTCAATGATAAGGTCTTCAACCGTAACAGCTTGTTTACCATTCCAGAACCCCAAAATCCATGAAAAGGTAGAAAAGATATCACCGGGATTGAACCATGGACATTCCAGAAACCCAAAATCATGCTTGCGTAGTGAAGCAGAAAATGAAGAAATGTCAATCAATTGGTTGATCAAGCTATTAAAGAGGGGCTTGGAATCCACAGATGAACGAATTATATTCTTAGCAACATTTGCACCCCAAGATGATAAATGATCATTCACTGTGTAAGGCAAACTAGAGGCATATGCAGGAGCATCCTTCAACTTAGATCGAAAATCAAAAAGTAACGAAGAGGGACATGTACGAGGATGAAAAAAAATATGCCGAAGTACTACAATCAACCTTGAAACTAGTAAACCCCACATTGACAATTCTGAACTGTTAGAAAATGTGGATGGATCAATCGTCCTAATGGAAGAAAAAACTAAGCTCGAAATTTCTTTCTTTTCTCCATCAGAAGATAAGTGAAATGCCACAAGAAGAATTTCAATATGAAAGACAGAGGGAAGAGTCCCAATAAAATCCTGGAGGCTGGAATATCTTAAGGAAATAGTTTTGGACTTCTCAATGACAAATTCCACAAATTGCCTGAATATTTGGCTTCTCAACTGCGTCCCAGCAACACCAGTTCTGCTGAAAAGTGTGTGCGCCAGTAAGCTTAGGGTCTGATCATTGTAAACAAAGTTACCACTTTCAGCATTCAAAATTTTCTTCACAAGGTACTTCTCAAGTGAATCAGGCAATGCATGTTGTGTGAGAAGACCATGCAACAACCTGTAACAAATTTCATGAATGTGACCAGACTTCCTCTCATCCTGTGCAGGTAGACAACTAGCAGAAGCCTTGTCATCAGAACAGCATCCCTCACAATTAAGCAAGGAAAGTAATATATCAATATGGTTCTGATTAAGTTTGTTGCAACCATCATCAAAAACAGATGCGTTCCATTCAGGGGAGAAGATGCATATCTTCATGAAGCTCAATAGTTCTTTAGCAGCTTGGAGAGGCAGATTGCAAAAGCTAGAGGCAGAATTGACAGCAAGATGCTGCAAATCATATCCATCTACAGAACCAACAGAGCGACCACTCTCAGAGAAGAGGTCACCAAATAGAGCTTCGTCTTCCTGACAAACAGAAGTTTCCGGTTCAACCGTGCTACTGTTCTTTATGCAACTGGATAATGATCGCTCTATTTTTGGTCTTAATCTCACTCCTTCCGAATAAAGAAAGAAGAGGAGATGCATCAAATCATCCATCCAATGTTTTGAAGGAGGGAATATCATTCTCAAAATTTCTTCTACTGTATAATTCTTATGTAAAGGAACAACCTCGAAACGAGCATAGCATTTAGGCATGTCCACTGTTAAATCAGGAATAGTGCTTGGGTGATTCATTTCAAGATCCTTAAAACTAAAGGCATAATGATACTTATGCCCCTTGAGATCTTGAATGAGTTCTATTATAACCATAACACTTTGAGGAAAGTAAACCAGGGGAGGCTTCAGGTGTGGAATAGATGTATCACACCGCCAAACTGAAGAACTCAAATTATCCAATATGGAAGCCACCATACATGTTTGAATGTTCACACAAACATAGCCGTTGCGAAATACAATCTGAAGAAGCTCCAAAAATTCTTCTAGGAGTAACAAAATGGTGCTCTCTAAACTACCATCTACCATAGCATGACCATTCACAAACTCAAAACATAGTCCAAACAAGCAAGGCAGTGAATTGGCAAACAACGCAAATGCTTGGATCAGTTTAGCATCATATTCAATATATGGAAATTTCTTTGAGAGTTCGGTAAGAAGCTTTAATATCCTCAAACTACATGACAGTCTCTTCCGAAAACTTGTACATCCTGTCTTCTCATCAGGCACATCAGGGAGTATTACCAATTCTCTACAGATTAAAACCAAACGTTGAATGCATGCCAAATGTGTGACTGCCCAATGTTGGCAAAGGAACATCAACTTGTTCATATCTTCAAGGAATGTCGGTTCACTGAATCCAGATTCAGATGTCAGCTGATCAGCTTGCACACATTCGGCCGCTATTGTCATCAAAAGCCCACCTACCTGTTTTTCTTTGCTGTAGCAACAGACTCCTTCTACAACAATACAAGAAAAATCAAACGCGACTTTAGTGATGAAAAACTAATCAAACACAACCTGTTTAAATCAAGCCATTTAAAATATAACAGTTACCTGTAAAACCGCATTCAGTGTCATTATCGAACTCAATAGTAGCTTCACAGTCTCCACCAGTAGATTTTAACAAGTTCAAAAGATCTTTCTTGACACAATTATGCGCACAGTCCGATACTTTATCCATCCCATCAACCAAAATTGTCTCCATAAACAGTAACATATTGTTCTGCAATACATGTCAAATGTCACTTTAAATAATACAAAATTGTAAGTCGAAATATCAAGAAAAATAATGAAAACGTCATGAAAATATGAAAAAAAATTAATAGGTAAAATAAATCTTAAAATGAATGCACAAGAACATAGGAGGTAGACTTCCATAAATATTAGAATGAAAGTTAATTTGTGTGCACAACGTCATGAAAATATCAGCAAAATGTTGATTGTGATGGAAAATAAAATGTTATCAGAAAAAATAAAATCAAAGAAACAATAAATTTATTGTGACTGTTTTTTCAAAAAAAAGAAACTATTGCACTGTGACCTCAACTCAAGCTCAAAGCAAGTTTTCTGCTCTCAATATCTTGCTTTTCAGTTTCTCACGCATATGATGTTAGCAAGCTTGTACGTCAAGAATATATATATATATATATATATATATATATATATATATATGTTTTTTTAGTTTAACAAAAATATTTGAGAGTTGAGGGATCTGAACCTGCGACCTCTTGGTCGAGGATACATTCCAATTGGCAATTACCGTTGAGTTAAGCTCACTTTGGCGATGGTGATGATGCTAAATGGTAAATTGTGCATATATACTTTGAACATTGTGCTTATTTAGTACCTGAAGCTTAAAAGGCTTTATTCACATCCCTATTCTTTGAATTATATTCCTTTTTAGTCCCTGTTGTCAACACCAGTTGACAAAAAGCTAAAGCGACAATCTATTGATGAAATTTTGATGAGTAGCAAACCAACAGTGAGTTTGTTGCAAGTAGGCCACACTTCAGCCTTAATTTAAACTCATCCAACCGAATCGTCTAACCCAACCAACAATTTCAAATCTAATTCAGCCCTAATTGTATCTAACGATTCATTTGTAATAAGTCCAACCGGATGTCTAATCAAACCACCTTCTCCAAATTTTATCCAATGGAGTTGAGTAACACTAACATTTCATCAAATTAGACCGAATTTAAAATCTAGGTATGTACTGGAACTTTTTGAAGTTCAAGACTAACTAGACACAGTAACAAAAACACAATTTAAAATTTGACTTAATAATAACAAGTTTCATTAAGACTAAGAAATATGACATTGAGAGGAAAATTCTAATATTCCGACTCGGTCAACATGAGAGTACATAAGAAATACTCTGTCAATAGGAAAAGGCAATGAAGCAACAAACCTGAATACTAAAGTCATCGCACATGAACTCTGATTTCTCCAAGTAACAGAAAACCAACTCGAGTGATTTTTTAATAACCGCAACAACAATAGCTTCAGCTTGATCCACTGTCGAGGCAAATGCACCAAAGACAACACACATCAATTCAATATACCATATCACTAGCCGAAAATCCACTTCCCAAGAAACTAAAGAAATGCTAAAGAAGAACATCCAAGAATCAAAAAAGCAAAGCCGCAATTCATTTTAAGTAAAATTCAATCTCATCTCATGTAGTGCAATTAGCCTACACAATTCACACATACGTACATTCCATTAACAAAAAAATAAGTTAAAATCACTTAAATTCGAATCCAACTGAGTTTCCAGTCCTCACATAATCAAAACACTCAACACATTGCGTCTAACTAATAACATTACACTCGCAATCCAAAAGCACATCAAATTCATCAAAAAAAAACAAAAACGCGCGGAAACGAAAACAGAGACCGAAAACGCACATATCTGAATCAAGAAAAGCTGGGGGAGTACCGGTGAGAGATCGATAAGAAGAAGCGATTGCATGAGCAATTGAGCAAACAGCTTGGATCTGAGGATCGGTCCATGACTGAAAAGCGAGATTCCCGTCGCCGAGGTCCTTTAAGCCGGCGAGGAGGATGGAATAGAATTGACGAAGGCCGAGTTTGAAGAAAGCATCATCGGAGCGAAGAAGGAGGAGGAGATCGGAGGAAGATAAAGGCTTCTTGGTATTGGCGTTGGCGGTGGAATCGTCGAGAAAGAGAGCGTCCACGAGTTTGATGAGACTCTGCTCCGCCATGAGCAGTGGCGCTCAAAGGTCAGGACGATCAGAAGTAGAAACTTGGAGAAGAAGAAGAAGAAGGGGAGAAATGGAAAATGGAGAAATAGGATTTGTGTGTTAATTATAAATAGTAAAATCAGAGGGGTTTTATGAGTAAATAAAAAAAAAGGGGTTTGTGACAAAATATGAAAGCAAAAAAAGAAATGTGAGAAAAAAGAAAGGCGGTGGATTGGAAGAAATTATTACATATACTTTCCTTTTTTTGTGAAATCTTGATTATTACTTTTTTTTTTTTTTTTAATCAAATCTTAATTATTGTAATTAGGTTTGAATCCTCCTCTACAATATTATTGTATCATAAATAAAATCTTAATTATTACTTGTTTCTCAAAATATATATATATATATTAGATCATAAATTTCAATTAGTTTGATTATATTTTTTAAAAAAAAAGGAAAAATAGTTCGATTATACATTCAATAAGTTGGCTTGAAATTGAGCACAAAAATAAAATCAGAATCTCTTATAAACGAAACATTTTTTAAAAAATATATAATACTTGGCCTAAAATTTGTTATTTGTAATAACTTTCTTTTTAATGTTCTTTATTTTCAAGTGGCCAGTCGTTAATAGTTTTCTTATATTTTTGGGAAATTGAGGATAAATTGATGCAAACACTAATTTTTAACTTTGTAATCAAACATAAAGAAAAAAAAACAAAGGTTATAAAATTTGAATTGGTTTCATTCAAACTTTTAAAAAAAATCAAGTTACATTTTAGAGTCGATAGATAACACAATAAAGAAGGATGACAAATTTTCAGTATAATAATCACATAAAAACTGGAAGAAATACATTATTTTATTTATTTCATCCCTCGTGTAAAGTAACATTATAACCAATGTTGCTAAATTTTGTGAATAATACTATAATAATTTCAATAATATTTTTTAAGTTGAAATTAAAAAAAAAAAAAAAACTGATATTTTTTTTTAAAGATCCAATATGGCATTGGTGGTATAATTCAAACTTATTCAATTTACTTACTTTCGAGGATTTTATATGTATAGCAAAATAAAAATATATGAATAGCCATTTATAAAAAATAATTATGTATATACTAGAAATATAGGGTGGTCTATGTACATTGATCAAAATGTCTACGTTTGAATCAAATTTTGATCAATAATTTTCAATATTTTTAGTTTAAACACTCCAATTTGTTTTTCGTTGATGACCTTCAATTAATTTTTAGTTGATAGTGTTCAAACATTCGTTAATAGTTTCACCATGAGCAATTGTTCAGCAACATTAGTATATGTCAAATGACCATATCCCAATTTGTTATAATTTAAAAAAAACAATTCATTAATAGCCTTCTCAATCGATTCTCTCATAAACTTTAATCACTCACGATTGCTTTTATTTAAAAAAATAAAATAGGAAGTAGAATTCTACTATAAAATGAATTACTTAGGCACCGTTTGATAACTATTTGGTTTCTTGTTTTTGGTTTTTCAAATTTAAGCCTATTTTCTCTCAAAATTCCTACAATGTGCTCCATCCTCCCCACTATTTATCCATCTTTCTTTAAGAAAGTAGGAGAATACTAACCAACTTTTAAAAACAAAAACAAACTTTGGGAAACTATTTTTTTTTGTTTTTAAAAGTTGGTTGGTCTTCCCCTACTTTCTTAAAGAAAGATGGATAAATGGTGGGGATGATGAAGCACATTGTAGGAATTTTGAGAGAAAATAGGCTTAAATTTGAAAAATAAAAAACAAGAAACCAAATGGTTATCAAACGGGGCTTTAGCAAAAAAAAAATGATGTAATTGCCCATAATTGAACTTTAGTTTTACATTTTTGTTGACATATGTGGTCTCCTGATTTTAAATGAAATTATATGATTTATTTTGGAAACAAAATTAGTTTCAAAATGAAGACATAAATTCAGATAAACTTTACTCTTATAGATGTTGCTAAACAATGTTAAAGTAGGCCAACAAATAAATTCATACTGTTAAAGGGTAAATAATTCAACATAGTTGATCTTGGTATAATTTAAATTGAGATTAATGAATAAAAATAAAATTTGTATGAATCATCTATAAATTATGATATTTGTAATAACAGGGCTTTTTAATTTTTTTATTTGATCAATCATCTCCCTTAAAATTGGATGACTGTTGTAGTTAATCACTGGTCATAAGTCAAATGACAATTCCAACCAAAAGTGAAAGAATGGTAAGAGGGAGTCGAATAATTTGTTGTCCACTTTAGCATATATGATTATTTATTAATCATTTTTGTTTATAATAAGTTGTAAACTCACTTAGTTTTTGGGTCTAACTCTAGCTTTAGCTCTACGAAGGAAAAAATAAATTATAACACCTTCCTTAGTAATGAAAAGAGAGAATAAATTTTGATATGACAAATAACTCACTTATACATGTGTGGTCATGGTGCTCTCTAATTCAACAGATTAATTTTAATATTTATCAAATTTTAAAAAAAAAATGATTAACCAAATTAAAAATTCAATCAATTAATTGTTATTAACGTTAAAAAATAGTTTATACGACTTTTCCTAACTAAAATATAACAAAAAAAAAAAAAACAAGTGTTTCAAAAAAAAAAAAAAAAAAAAAAAAAAAAAAAAAAATAGTGGGCCTCGAGGATAAATACTTTATTTTTTATTTTCTTTTTTAGATTATAAATACTCTCCTTTATTTGAGAGTAAGGTCGATACGTCTTTTTGGACAAAACTTTATTTTCATTTTCATTTTATTGATTTTTAGGCACTTTTCTTTTTAGTGTCTTATAATGCATACTTACTTTTTTTGTTAGGTAGCATTATAAAATTATAATGAATTTTTCAATTTTGAAAAGAGTAGTAATAGCCTGGAAACAAAATATATTTTGTTTTGATTAAAATATGTCACATCAATCATATAATAGCTTGAATTCATAAAATAGATAGAGCTAAAGAATACTTGGAGAAAATAAGTAAAATTTCACATTATCATCATTTTAAGTTATGTTGACAATTAAATATAATATGATTATCACATAAAAAATAAAAAAAATAGATAATCGAAATTTGGTAGGTCTGTCTCAACAATCAACATGACAAGCTCACAAGAAACAAAATTTTAAACACAAATTTAACTTGTTGAGAAAATAGGAGTATGGAATGAAAGAAATAGGTTTTTTTTATTTTATTTTATTATTATTATTATTTTTTTTTTTTTGTGTAATTGAAGAGCTGATTTTCACAGACAAATCACCAAAACAGAGCATTTTTTTCCACTTTAGTTTGTCTCTTTTGTGCTTTATCTCGTGAACTAGCACTGACCCATCTGCCCCAATTTACTTTTATTCATACTATTAAAGAACCAAACTCAAATTAAAAAAAAAAAAAAAAAAAAAAAAAAAAAACTGTGATAATCACAATTTTTTTATTTTTTAAATTTAAACTTACAACCAAATACTTCATTCTATGAATTTATTTTTATTATCTACATTTTAACTATATTTTAAAACTAAAAGATATTATTTTCCTTTTTAAAATTTGAAATTTAACTAAAAATTGAAATATTTTTCTTGACGGAAGATAAAAGTCATTGCAATTATATTGAGTGAAGACAAATTTAATATTCAAAAATTAAAAGTTAAGTCTTATTTGATAATTATTTGATTTTTAACTTTTAAAAAATAGTATTATTTGATAATCAATTTTAATTTTGGTTTTTAAAAAATTAAAAACATTTTAATTTTTTAAGAATTCTAAAAAAAATAATAATAACTTTTAAAAATAAGTTTTGTTTTGAAAATTACTAGAGCAGGGATAAAAACACACTACAAATAAAGTTTGAACGGCAAATTTAAGGTTTATTGTATCAATAATATTATAATTTTTTTAATTTTATTCTATTAAATATTAAAAATAATACATTTTGATTTTTATAAAAAAACTAAAAATAGTTATCAAATGTATTTTTAGTTTTTAGTTTAAGAACAAAAAAAAATTATCAAATATGTATGATTTTTATTTTTGTAAATTTAAAACTAAAATAAAAAAATAAAAAACAAAACAATTATTTTTATTTTTTTGAAGAAAACAAAATAATTATTAAACTGTCTAAATTAGCCAAGTTTTTTGTGATGTTCCAGAATTTAGTTTTGTTTCCTTTTTATGCCTTATTGGGATATTTGGTTGGTGGGAAAATGAACCTACATTGACTGCTGTTTTGGTTAGCAGTTCACTGGTTTTTGCATGAACCACATTATGAAGCTTAGTTGAATTTCTGTGCTATAAATTCCCATTGGTTTTTCATTTTTCTTTACAACAAACAGAAGAAAAAATAAAACACCATGGGATCTAAAATGGCTTGGCTTCTCATTTTACTTGCTTTCAATTTGAGTTTCTTTGACCTTTCTGAGGCCAGGCATCACAAGAAGCTACCTTCCGCTGTCGTCGTCGGTACCGTCTTCTGCGACACGTGTTTTCAGAAGACGTTTTCAAAGACTAGTCACTTCGTTTCAGGTAGTTTATGAAACTTATAATATTGGGAATCAGTATTGGAAATAATGGAGAGATCTTACAACATTTATAAAATATATGGTACACCTCTCCTTGTATATCCGTTTTAGGATATAATTTCGTATTTATCTAATATGGAGTAAGAATGTCTAACTTCGTGTAGCTTGTTCGGTTTCTAGGCTTTTAATAACATTAAGGAGATTTTTTTTTTTTAGTCTTTAAGTTTGGGAAGTAGTTTCAATTTGGTCTCTACGCTTTAAAATTGTACATTTTTACATATGATATTTCAATAATATTCATATTTAGTATGTTTTTTGGTTTATTTTTATACTTATTTGCTTTTAAAATATAAATTCACGTGAAATTAAAATAATCACTTGATTAATGTATTGAAATTTAAAATGAGTCCAATCATCATTTTAGTTAACATTACTTTAAGTAACTAACAGTTTTGTTGTTTTATTGATTGAAAGTTGGTATTATTAAAATGTCAAGGTAAAAATGTTTAATTTTGAAACTTATGGATCAAATCAATAAATGTATTTTTCCTAAATTTAATAAATTTACTAGACTTATTTTCTGTTTATTGTGCTTATTGTTGGTATGTTTTTTTTTTATAACTAAAAGCTCTCTTGCATTGATTTAAAGTGCACAACACAGCCTTAAACTTTACGAATCACATGACTAAACATGTGCATATGTATTATGTAGGCGCAACGGTTGCTGTCGAATGTCGAAACGGAGGATCGAAACCGAGTTTTCGAGAAGAAGTAAGGACAGACAAAACAGGGGAATTCAAGGTTCACTTGCCAGTTTCAGTGAGCAAACATGTGAAGAAGATTGAGGAATGTTATGTGCAATTAATCAAAAGCAGTGAACCATATTGTGCAGTGGCTGCAACAGCAAAATCCTCTTCCCTTGAACTCAAGTCAAGAAAGCAAGGCATACACACATTTTCAGCTGGCTTCTTCACTTTCAAGCCTCTCAAAATGCCAAACCTTTGCAACCAAAAGCCACATTCTACTAAATTTGATGACATGAAACAACTCCTCCCGCCCCCGCTCGACTTCCCGGGCTTACCGACCCCGATAAGTAACCCGACCGTGCCAAACGTTCCTCGGATTATCGATAACCTTCCTCCTCTCCCTTTTCTTCCTGGACTTCCTCAATTGCCTCCACTTCCTTCTCTCCCTCCTATCTCAATCTTTCCAATATTTCCACCTAAGAAGAATGATGAAAATGCACCAAATCCAAATACAAGTGAAAAGGCAGACATGTTTCATCCACAAACTCTACTTCCAATTCCACCCTTTAAGACTTTGAATCCACATTTTGTTCTGCATCCACATAGGCTGCATCATCATCCTCTCCTATATAATCCTTTTTTGCCTTCATTCTCGGCTCCTACGCCGCCCTCGGGTGCTGCAGCAGGGGCGGAGGCGGGCGAGTTGGCCCCGTCCCCGCCGCTCCCTTTTGCACTCCCTCCCATCCCTGATCTGCCTGACATCTCCTCACCTCCAAAGGAAACTTCTCCTTAAAGGAATCAAATTTGGAACAGATGGGTTTTGCTTGAATTCGTGTGCTTATTTTCTAGTAAAAACAAAAAACAAATAATAATTGTGATGTGAATTTGAGGATGGATTTGTGACATTGGGCATAAATTCATGGTGGTTGTTGTGGTGTTGTTTTGGATAAGTTTTTGTTGATATAATCCCATGTTTGTTGGGACAACTTTAGCTTTTGTGACAAGTAGAATGTTCATTTCTTAAGAAAATGAAGAAAAATGTTTATTGATTAGTGTTTTTTTTAGTACAAGTTAGAGGGGAATTACAAATACACATTCTTCCGTCGAAGTTGTGATATTGGTGTTGAACTGATTTATTGATTAGTGTTAAAAGTGGATTATGTAATTTTAAGATGGACTCAATTATTCAAATGATAGATCTTGTCGATTTGCTAAGTCATAGGATAGAATAATTTGTCATATTTATAATTTATCAAATTAGTACGAGGATAAATGATGACAAATATTGATTATGGTGATCGAACCATGATCGTGGGTGAAAATGAATTAACCAAATCAGATAACCAATCGTCCACCAATCCATTTAATATATATTTGCAATGGCTCCATATACAAACTAATAGGTTTTTCTAAATGAGTGACTTTGGATTTTTTAGTCTAAATTGGAAGAGGAAATTACAAATATCGATTTTAGAGATTGAACTGGCGACGCTGGTGTTGAATTGATTTACAACCAAATAATAAAGGGAAATTGTACTGGATAGTCCAATTTTACAAAATAATTACAAATCTAGGCAAATTTGAAAATATTTAGCATCCATAGTCAAATATACAATATAAATAATACTCATCATACTCTATTATGTACTAGTTATTAAGTATAAAAATATTATTTTATACCGTATATTTAACTATGATTGCTAACTTTTTTTCAAATTTGGCTAGTGTTATAAATATTCTATCAATTTAATTTATTCCTGTAAAAACCCAATAATAAAACCAATGCCCCTACTCATTCGGGTGTGACTTTGGTTTTAACAATGATGAAAAATCGTCTAAATTTGGAAAGTATGAAATAAAATAGAAACATGGGTATTATCGTAAATATTAAAACAAAATCATATAAACAATATGCGTATTTATTTATTAGGGTAGATAGATGATACGATACGATCGGAAAATTAGAGCCCCATTCTATCCTCCAACCAAACAAAAACAATCATTCATTCATAGCAAAGAGAGAGAGAGGCACCGGCAACGAGAGATTCCAAAAGGAAAAAGGAAAAAATTTGCAGCTTTAATTTCGCGGGATTCGTAGCTTTCAATTCATCGCCTCCAATTCCCCTTTTCCAATCCTAACGCCCCCCTTAATACGCGCAATCTCGATTTAGCTTCGAATCCCAAATATCTGTGTTCGTGATTTTTTGTTTTCCCTAAACCCGCATGTTTATAATTTCCGCATATTCTCCCAATTTCCTGCCCAAGATCACTTTACTGCTCTCCCAAGGTACTTATTTCGTGTAATTAGTTCATGGGTACCCTGGTGATCGGCTTAATTTTGATTGTTCTGCATTGGGTTTCTTAGCTTTTTCATGATTTGTATGATTTTGTGGCCCGGTCGTCTATTTGTTGTGTTTTTTCTTATGGGGTTTTCGTTTTGTTTTGATTGGGGTTTTCGTATTGTTCTTTAATGGGTACACATTGGATGAGTTGTGTAGGTTCTGGGTGATGATGATCAGCTTGGTTGCTATTGATGTTTTTTTGGTCTCTTGTTTCATCATCATCGAAGTAAAGAATCCGTGTTTTTAGAGGTGACCCAGAAAAAAAAAGAGTCAATTTGGTGAGATGAGTGTGTAACCCTTTGGATGTTTGACCGAAGATTGTGGCATTTGATTAACCCTTTTGTTTATTTTTGGCTGTTTTGACATTTTTTTTGTTGTCATTGTTGTAATTGCGGGTTTAGATTGCTGCCGGTAGGTTCTTGTTCCTTGAAGTAATGCTGATTGTTGGTTTAATACATGATCTTAGTAGGAAGAAATTGTTATTTTACTTGCTTTCTAGGTGATCGCATTGGCATTTATGGATACCGCCTTTGGGTCCTCATCTTATTGATAGTATTACTGAACTGGGTCTGCTTATTTTACAGGTGAAATTATCACAGCATAAGGAAATCAATTTGCTCTAATTGAAGAGGGAGAGTACTGGTTCGTGGAGGCATTAGTACTTCTGCGAGCGTATGTACTCTCGTCTCCATTTGCCGGCACAATCATTTGCCAAGAACTCCCCATTTGAATGCAAGTAAATAGCTAAATTAGTCTATCTGTTGGATTGGAGTTTACTAAGAGATTGGTAGTTGGTACTTGGTTGGAGTTGGCACAATGGGTGCTGTTTGCTGCTGTTTGAGTATGGACGATTTTGAAGACTATGTCAATCCTAATAGTTCAGCATATAGGAATTGCGCCTGTCTTAGTTGCTTCATTCAAAATTTCTTAAATGCAGTAAGCCCCCATTTTCCTTGCATTATATTTCAAGTTTTTTTGTTTGAATGTTAATATTGGTGAAGATTTGAAGATTCTTTTTGAAAGTTAGAAACAAAATATTTTTCCACAACCAAATGCTGTAGAGTCCCATGAGAATAGTGGAAGTGTGCATAACATGACCTTGACACTCACAAATATATTTGACTACTATGCTCTTTCATATTTTGATGTGTATATGGTATTGAAGTCTAAAGGTATGGCATATTATTGCGTTGTTTGTGTGCCCTTCCATATTCTACCTTTATAATGCGGGGGTAAATGTATATACCTTAATCCACATCAAATTATACTTTTTTATAGAAAAAAACATTTATAACTTGTTTCGGGCGTCACCAAGTGTTCAGCTATAGTCAGTGACTTTATTCTCAAGATAATTGCATGACTCTGTTTTCCCTCTTATTTTCTTTTCTCCAGTACACATCGGTTTTTCGAAGAGGAGAAGTGCATCCTATCTCTTCATCAATTCAAGGGGCAGCATCTATGAATTCTGCAGCATCAATAGATAATTCTTTATCTGAAATATACCGCTCACCCCCAAGGCCATTGCCATATGATGCTGACCCCAGATACATCCGCTTGCAGCGGGATGGATTGATTTCTAGGCGAGAGAAGGGGTCAAGCCATTTACACGAGGAGTCAGAACCTCTCAGAAGTGAAATAGATACACATTCAGATTCTTTGGACTCGGCAGGCAAATGGAAGGGATCTTCTTGTCTTGAGGAATCCAAAGAAAACCTTGGCAAGTCACCTCTAAAGTTCCCATCAACTAAATCTACCACTGGAACTGGGTATTCTTGTACATCATCAGAGGAAGATGAGGATGTCTGCCCGACGTGTCTTGAAGGTTGATTATTTATTAGCTTCATTTTATTATAGTTTTTATTGCTTACGAAAATCTATGGTTTTGGCCCTCAACATTCTTGTTTTTCGAGTTTCTGTGTGACAAACGTGTTACTGATCCATACATTCTTTAACATGCCAAAATTTCTGTCTTGTTAAATTTTCTTCTTTTTCCTAGCAGAGTATACTTCAGAGAATCCCAAGATAGTGACAAAATGCTCTCATCACTTTCACCTTGGATGTATCTATGAGTGGATGGAGAGAAGTGATAACTGTCCAGTTTGTGGCAAGGTATGCCTCTTTTTCTCCATCATATCATATAAAAAATTTCAATCAGTATCTCAAAGCCACCCTTCTGTTTGCATAGATTGATGTTTGGATTTTTTTGTTTTGCAAGTTCTGTGTTTCATAAGTGTTCCTATTATTTTACAAAGAAGTGTTTCCTATTATTTTGGAAATTTATGATTGTCTGACTATTGATTTGAATACAAATAGATTTTTTTTTCTTTCATTTTAGTAGGGAATGGGCACGAGGACCATTCTGAATTTGTTTGGGGTAATATATGGTGTAATAATGATCTATTCATTTATACTATCTACTCTTAGTCATCTTTGTTTGGGGTCATTAGATTAAGTTATGCATGACTGATTAATGTCACGTGGCTACGATATTTGACGCTTAGCAAACTGGTGGAATGTCTCTGTCTGACTGGTTTATGCAGTATGAAACTTAATATTGTCACTTGGCTACGATATTTGGCGGTTAGAAAACTGGTGGACAGTCGAGTACCATGCAGATTTGAATATAATTTATCATTTTAAAAGTATTTTAGATGCAGTATACAGATTACTTCTTACTGTGAATATGATTTTCAACTGGTTTGAACTGATAAATAGGACAAGAAGCCGTTGTCTAGAAACCCATGTTGAAGCCACTGTGAAATGGAGGGGGGTACTTTTTGGTTGTAGAATTATTAGGGTTTTTTTCTCCTGTGACGACCTTGCCCTATTTTCTGAATCTTTTATTTGGCATGTGTCTGATATGGTTTTTTTCTTACATATTAGTTAAGTTGTCTGGTATTTGCTAATTGCTACCATAATTACAAGGATGTATTAAACAGTTAGCTGTTTTCTAAGGATCAAATTTGGTTTTATTCATTCTTTTTGGCATGAGCCATTGTTTAGGTGTCAATTCTTTTTCTGCTGAGGAAATTGTTCATAAGTTGAAGTAAATGATTAGCTTATGGAGAATGTTCGTTTACTTGCCATAAAAACTGTAATTAGACTAACCATATGGAGGTCCTAGATTATTAGGAAACTTGTTGAAGTGGTCAAGAGGTTAGGGTCGATTCTATTTTTCGTTTCAGCCTCCACCTTGCAGAGTTAAATCCATAATGGTTATCTATTTATAGGAATTAATTTCCTCCGGATTTTTTTGATATTCAAATGTTGTAGGGTCAGATGGTTTGTCCCTTGAGAATGGTCGAGATGTGCGTAAGCTGGCCATGAAACACAAATATAAAAAAAGAAAAAGAATCCAATACAGTATTCTAAGGAATTTAAGTTGGTCGAATTCTGCAGAGTTAACATTTATTTAATCTGCGTTTGAGTTCTGAGTCTTTTGATGAGCAGATTGACACTAGCATATATTATTTGATTTTTTAACTGGGAAGGAAACTGTCTTTGACATGTTTGGATGTGCTTTATTAACTTCTATTTCATTCCACTATTTTAATATCATAGGTTATGGCATTCGATGAAACGACATGATGTTCGTGTCACGGACGAAGCCAGCAGACGTTGGGGAAAACCAATACAGGAACGTACGTGGTCATTTGTGAATAGTTGCAGGATAAGATTTTTCAACCATAGTAAATATTATGGATGAAAGTGTAATATAAACCAAGGTTGGATCCATCTATTTCATCTCTCTCTCTCTCTCTCTCTCTCTCTCTCTCTCTCTTTTCCTCATTTTCAAAGAATATTTCTAAGTTATACAGTTGAAACTTCTGTTTCACCAAAATGTCATCTTATAGGGGAAGAAAAATAGGTGTTGTGAATGACAGAAATCTTTTGATTCCATGTAATCGGTGTATCTACTCTACCTGTATTCTTTCCTTTTCGTTAACTGAAATATGCTCACACCTTTCAATCATTTCTTCTTCTTCTTCTGAAAGTAAAAGAAATGAGCTACACTTTTATTTTTACGATTATTATTACTTTATTTTTTTACTATCTAATTATGGGAAGTTATTCTTCACAGACAGTCCTTGCTAAAATGAATGCGTCTTGCCAAAAAATGTTGTTGGCCTTTTCCTACCCGTTTTCTTGACCATCAAATGTTGTACGATTAGATAGCTTAACTAGTTAGAATAGTCGAGGTATGTGTGTATGTTCGCTCAAACATTTTTTTGTTTGCATAGAGGTCAGTTGAGTTTCTTCTTTAATAAAATTTTCAATGTTCTTTTTTTTGTTGATTTTTTTTCTTTTTCTTTTTAATGTAAATGTAATCCATGGATTAGTCTCTTTTGCCATGTTTCATTTTTGTTTTTTACATTCTCAAATATCTTGTTGAACTAGAATGCCTCTCTGCTACATTAGGATAGTGAAAATAATTAGAAATTGAATTTTGCTCTATGTAGCACTGAAATTAAGCAAATGCTTATTTTATGTCTGTTAAAATTTCTGTCTCTGGACATGAGAGATCACATTCCACATCAGATATTAAACCATCGTCCTTTTTTTCTGTTGATAATTTAATGTGTGAGTTTCATAGTGATTTTAATCATTTTAGAATAAACCACTTTCTCATCTTCAATTGGTATTTAGC
Source organism: Sicyos baderoa (assembly GCA_037832685.1). NCBI lineage: Eukaryota > Viridiplantae > Streptophyta > Magnoliopsida > Cucurbitales > Cucurbitaceae > Sicyos > Sicyos baderoa. Next base: position 1,142,938 of record JBBMEF010000028.1, read on the forward strand.
TTCCGATTAACAGAACTTCAACTATCCAATTTCTGTGAACGTTTTTTTAACTATGATTTTTAAGTTCTTTGCAAATATAATATTATGAAGAATTGTGGGTGAAATAGCTTTTGAAATTACTAATTATACTGCCTTGTGCCTTTTATTTTATTTAGTCAACATCGTCTACAATCTCACTGAATTCAATCAAAATGTGATTAAAATTTAGCATTAAGCACTATGATTATCTTAATCTTTGATGCTTAAGGAAACTTAAGTCTGGTTTCTAGGAAAGTTTGTTCTCATAAAGATATTTCGTTGGTGAATCTGCCTTAAGAGATAATTATGACAGTAAGTGGTTTATTCAAGTAGAATTACTAAATTTGTAGAGAGTTCATTAAGTTGAAAAATGTCAGCAGAGTAATAGCTGAACCGACATCGTTGTACACCTAATGACTTTAAAGTCTTGGGTTTGAGTCTCCCCGTCCCCCAATTGTTGCAATCTCAAAAAAAAAAAAAAAAAAAAAAAAAAAAATTAAGGTGAAAAATCAAATTGTCCACCTTTAATAAGGTAATTAGTGTATAATCCCCTAATTTTTTTTCAAATATAATAATGACCAATCAAAAAACTGTATCATAACAATTCATTGTGTAATCATTCTATATGCCTTTCGGTCCTTAACAACTTAACATTGCCAGTATGTCATGCTCATAATTCATAATATTTCAGTTTCAAAACAGCTTTCAAATAAGTTAGTACAAACAGAATACATCCCTTTTTTTTAATTTTTTTTTTTAATTTTTAAAAGGTTAGTTTCTACCAAATTGAAGAAACAGAGAAATCGTATCTAGGAGCAAAAAGGAATACATGATTGCTTTACAAGGTTCATAATAATGCAAAGTTCCTCAACCTTGAATCTCTAACAATGGGCACATGGTCTGCATCATTGCACTTGGCTCCTACACTTTGCCTTGCCACAAATACCTGAGATGAGGGATAAGGGAGGATACATGATTAAGAAAAAGAAGATTAACAAAATCTAAATGGAATGTTATCAAAAGCATCAGCTGGTTATAGTAAGATAGAGAAGGAAAACTCACAAAACTAATAGATATTCGCAACGTGTAGGTGTTTGGATGAGTAGTTGCATGAGGAGTTATTTTGAGTGATTAGATGGGGTTGTAATAATAGAAGTTGTAGGTCATAGCTCATTTGGATGTGGTGGATTTTTGTAAAGAAATTGCAGGTAATAACTCGTTTGAATGTGGATGTTTGGCGAGGAGTTGCACCCTATAAGGATTTAGGGGAACATTGTTTTGGCATTCTCCTCTAAAGAGCTCTAGAAGTTGTAACAACACTCATCCAATATGTTCATTTCTTACAAATTGTGTTCTTTTGACTCTTTCGGAGTTAGACTCCCCCATAATGTTTCATTCTAATTTTCTAAGAAGTTTATTATTAAATCACAAGGAACAAATTTCAGTCGGATAAATTCGCTAACGTTGTCAATATTTGTGGTATTCAAATAAAGGGATGTCAACTCTGGTTAAAGCACGTCAGCTATCGGCTTCCTTCGACTACCCAGTTCTCAGAATTTTTATCACAATTGAAAGATTTTCACCAAGTTCACAAGTTTGACAGAATTTAGTCAAAGCTCAGACTTTTAAGCAGCTTATCAGTTCTGCTTCTTGAAATATGACTTTTTTCAAATTTCATGGTATTTGAAGATTGAACATTGAATTTTCAAGCTCTTGCAGTTTTGGCTATTTTTGGCCTCTCCATTTTAAACATTACCTCAAGCACAATGGATTTTGTCTTTTATTCTCGTTCTTTAACCTTATAGCTAAGGCCCCGTTTGATAATCATTTTATTTTTTGTTTTTAGTTTCTGAAATTTAAGCTTATTTTTGCTCAAATTCCCTACAATGTATTCCATTTGAATGCTAACCAAATTTCAAAAACAAAAACGAACTTTTGGAAGCTACTTTTTTTTTTTGTTTCTAAATTTTGGATTGGTTTCTAAAATTATAGGTAAGACGTAGGCATCCAATTAAGAAAAAAATATGATAAGGTAGTTTTTGTAGGCTTAAATGTCAAAACCAAAAACAAAAAACAAAATGATTATCAAACGGGGCCTAAAATATCATGTTTTTGTTTCTGTTTTTGTCTTTTAGGCTTAGCCGTTGTCCTTTGCTCTTCATCTCAGTTTGTTGTTCTTTTATTTCCCTCTTTTAGAGGCATTTCTCTGTTTTTCCTCTATTGGGAGTTGTTTCTAAAACTCCAGCTTCTTTTCATTCAGTAAATGAAAAGCTTGTTCCTGATTTAGAAAAACACAACCATGCAACTGCTGTTTTTGCCAGACTAAGGTCTTATGAAAGTGGTGGTACCATATTCTATAACATGTTCAATCGACTGTCATAAATATCTTATTTTATGGTTCTATAAATGAAATGGTGAAGATAAACATAATACCTCTTGCACACATCATTTACGTATCGCGATCCATTGTAAAACATGAACCACAACAGCACAACCACCAATGTATCTGCAATAATATGTGAAGAATTGAAGAGCTTAGAAGTGAGAACAAAAAGCAAGGATTGCATGAACGAAATTCAACCTCACAGCAGTGACTTAACCAATGAAATTGAACTTTAAAAAAATCTTAAATTCAGTAAGCATAAGACATACACACCTAACAAGCAAGATTAAGTTTAAAAAACATATAACTTTTTTTTTAGATTACAACAATTGGGGGTGTGGGATTCAAATCCATTACCACTTGATCATTGGGTACATATAACAACTTGACAACTTTAAAAATAATTCATCTATAGCACACAATTTTCTATCGGTGATAGAACTCAACTAATGATAGAATGAGTCTACCACTAAATGAATTCCATCAGTGATAGAGCTCAACTAGTGATAGAACATAATTTTCTACCAGTGATAGATTGAGTCTATCACTGATTGAATTCTATCACTGATAGAACTCAAATTGGATTTTTTTGCTACAAATGAATTAGTTTTGATTATGTGCGATAGATGAAAATATTTTGCCCTTCTTTACTTATAAGTGCAAAATCCCCAAATAGTAAATATCAACAATATTCATACATAGAGCTACTAAGCATGGTTGCAAATGGAAAAGAAAGATGATGAAAAAGGATAGAGAGCATACTGAAGAGGATACGTTCCCACCATTCCAACATGTACAGCCCAAACGTGACATTGTAAAGGTAGACCTTCCTTTGAATCCAATTCATGGCTATATATAAAACCTACAAGCAAGAAACAACCAACCACCAAGTCAAAAACCAAAATCATTCTAAAATTGATGATGAAACAAGAAGTTACTTATGGCAGTTCAACAATCAAACTTCCAAGACTTTGTGTAATTATGTAGAGTATGGTAGGGGCCATATAGTTGGTAGAGATAGAGACGTATATTGAACATACAAAATTCAAGTACTAGATCAAGAGGAGACCATATTTTACAGTCAAACTTCACCAGATAGGAATGCATATGATATCATGAATTTCTATTTTTGAGGTGCTGTTTTAGAACCTAAAGCTGGATGAGTTCCTAATTTGTATTTAGGATAATATCCCAAAACAGAATGTTTTTTTTGTTAAAAAAAAAAAAAAAAAACATAGATCTACAAACCCATAGGCCATAAGTCCCCAAGGGGCGGCCTCATTAATAGAGATTAGGTGTCTCCATTTCTGAGGTATATGCTCCTTTCGAGGTCCCCTGAACTTAATAGTAAAATCCCTTATTGAATCCCGGATTCAGACCTCCACAAAGCACTGATTCCCCGGATTTTTTTTTTTTTTTGAGATCACTAAAAGATCATAAGAATGAAATCCCATTTGTTCTTGAAGGAAATGGGATCGAAAAAACAGGAGATTTGATGTAGTAATCCAAAATTAGGCTAAAGTGGTGATTTGGGAATGTTGAATACTCCATTTTGCTTGAAATTAGGGGATGAGAAATACACAGATGAATTCGCACAACAATAAATGATCAAATTTAAGGAGTTTGTGTGATCTAAATCGTCGTACCTTTCGAAAAACCAGGAAGACTTGATGATTTGAGAGCCCTGCGTTGATGATGAAGAGTTGGGGATTCAAAAAACTTGTATCTTTTTCTTAGAGGATGAACACAAATGGAATCATATTCTGACAGATTGTCGAATTTGCCCCCTTTCTTCCACAGATTTACAAATCCATCCTCTCATACTTTTTATTATTATTATTATTTTTTAATATCTCGATTTTAATTTATAATCTATTTAGTTTTGAAATGCACTAGCTACTGTTTTTATTATTCTTACTTTTTTCAAACACAACTTTTTGGTTAAAATTAAATACAAAGCAAACACAATTAAAATCTATGACAATAATATAAATATACAACTATAATTTAATATCAAATGATCTAGCTTAATTGGTTAGAGAGTCGTACTCAATTGCATAGACCAATTTATCGAATCATATTAAGTGTCGTGCTAGTAATACAAAAGTTACAAATTCAAGTAAATTATCAAAACAGTCTTATTTTATTTTCCATTCGATGATTGCAAGTAGCAAGTCACTCCACTACAGAAATATGAAAATTCAAACTCATGTAAAAAGTCACGACCTTCAAAAAATTACTAACGAAATACCACATTTTAAAAAAAAATAAATGTAAAAAAAGTTATCCAATTTATGGTATATACGAAATTCAATGTTCAAACACAAATCTTATTTTGTTTTGTTTTTATTAAAAAAGTTGAATAATAATAAAAAAAAAAAGGGTCTAAACACGGATTTAGAATATTCATTGAAAACCAAAAGGATATAAGCATATACTAAAAAATAAGAAAAAGGAAAAGAAATTTATGATTTAGTTTGGGCAAAACCTGGATTAGGGTTTAAGGCAAAACAGCGAATAATATATATCGTGCACAGAATTTAAGGGAGCTTTCAATTGAGTGGCGAACTGGTTTTGGTTTTTGGTTTTGGTTTATGTAACTGCTGCTGTGGTTGCTGTTGAAGCTCTGAAAATTGTGCCTCAAAGTATTTGGAGCTGAAGAAGAAGCGGAGGGAGGCATTGGAGCTTTTCCAGGGGACTGGGATTTCGCTTTGACCCATTGAAACGCATATTCTATTTTTTGTTTGCAACAATGGCGACAGATCTTAGTGAATTCACCATCATCAAGGAGGGAGAGGCCGAGATTCTCATGCACGCCAAGAATCAAGTCTTTTTCAATAAGACCCAGGTCTGCATTTTTACTGCACTAAATGCTTTTCCTTAAGATTCATGGCGCCCTATTTTTCAAGTTTCCATGGATTTTAGGGCTGGGAAATGAATATTATATATCCGTGATTCTCCGGGTCCGCCGCTTGCGCGCACCTCGACTAATGCCACGGACATACATCCGACCTACGACATTTGGATATCAAGTAAACTGCTAGGAAATTAGTTCCTAGCAGGTGGCCACCATGTATTGAACCCATCATCAAAAACAAGATTTGACTTATGTTCTAATGGAAGTGAGAAAGCTTGAGAGAAGAGGTGGTGTTATGAAAATCGTAAACAACAAACAAGAATTAAAAAGCGGGAGACAAAGAACACACAACACACAGATTTACCAACATTGTGTTAGGTACATCTACGGTCAGAGGAGAAAAACGAGTTTTATTTAGGAGATATGAATAGATCATTGCTTGCTGACCGGCAGTGGGACTACACTTATGAGTAATCGTAGTATAACATAGTTCAAGACATTTTACTGGTAGCTTAGGGAAATTTTCTATTGTGGTGAAGTGAAGAGGCTTTGTAGTTACTATATTGTAATTTCATATATTAATGAAATTGTTTCTTATCCAAAAAAGAAGAGGCTTTGTAGTTGTTGTTACTATCTTGAAACTTTTATCATGTTTGTATATTTAGGTGACTGGTATTTGATGAAGAAACTAATGTATATAATTTATTCAAGTCAGGAAAGTATAGCGTGGTATGGTAAATTTCTGAAAATGAGCGGTTTTAGAATTCTCATCTTCCTTTTTTTTTTTTTGCTCTACCTAGCTTCAAGCTTTTCTCATTGTAGAATCTTGACTCTTCTCCACTATAATTCTCAGGTTAACAACAGAGACATATCCATAGCTGTCCTTAGGGCTTATATATCAGTATGCAAGCAGGAACATGAAGCAAAACTATCAAGAAGAGCGAAATCAGATCAAAAGATATCTGAAAACAATGGTTCTGAAATTGTTATTGAAGAAGCATCTAAAGAATCTGAAACAAATGACGAAAAGAGAAATACAGGTTGTGATGCTCATGAAAAAATATCAAATGAATGTGGGGGTCCGAAGTTGTCAGAAGAACAAAAAGAGTTCACAGAGGGAAAAAAACAAAAAGATGCAAAGCCTCTTAGAGTTCTTGAGGTTCTTTTAATTTCATTGATCATTTTCTTACGTGCATAATTTAATTGAAGTTTATTGTTCAATGAAGTGTAGAGTGTATGCATTTCGGTTTAGGAATATGCTATAGAAGTTATAGTTCAATCTACGGTGACCACCTACTTAGGAATTAATTTTTTACGAGTTACTTCAATAACCAAATGTATAGGATTAGGTGATTGTTCAGTAAGAATAGTCGAGGTGCGTGTAAGTTGGCCTAGATGCTCACGGATAATATGAAAAAAAGTAATACAAAGTCTATAATCTGTCTTTCCTCTACAAAGGCAACTGAATTCTGGAATGATACAACTGGAAGGACCTTCTAGAGATGCTTAACAAGAAGTGTGGCAACAATTTATAAATTAGCTGAGAGGATAGACCAAAAGGCCTGAAGTTTTCACCTCTCTTATATATGAAATTTTGTGAACCTGGCTGACTGAGTTCATTAGTACCAAATTGCATCTCTTATGTGAAAATATGTAGATGCATTAAAAAAATATATAATTTTGTTTGTTTTTGCTTCTCTTTTGGGATGTGCCTGATATTCGGTGATATGTTGTCCATTCAATACTTAATGAACAATTCTTATTTTAAATTTGAAGGCCTTGTCAGCTTCTGGGCTAAGAGCCTTAAGATATGCTCGTGAAGTAGAGGGAATTGGTCAAGTTGTCGCGCTAGACAATGATAAAGGTAATTTTTTATTTTAAATTATTGGTAATACCAAAAAGTTCCTCTTAACAAATACGTTTGCTTGGCCATTCTTGAGGCAGGTTGGGGTAACAATTTGGTTAGTAACGAAAACGACCAACTTAAATAATGAGTAACAAATTATCGAACTTGCTTTGTTCTAGGGCAGAAGTATAGTTTCTTGTCTGATAATTGATAATATTATTACAGTTTTTTTCCCTTCTTTTAAGTTTTATGAAATGAAGTACATTGTTTATTTATTTATTATTATTATTATAATTTTTTTTATTATTATAATCCAAACTTTCATTAAAATAAGAATGAAAGAACATACAAAAGGAACATGGTCGATAATGAAGTGCCCTTCACGTGTGGACAAAGATCTCAAAGGGGTTACTGTTCATTAAGCGTTCTCTTCTACTAGGTATTTAACAAGTCGAATAAGGAATGTCACCTTTAGTTTATACTAATTATCAAAGGCAACTTTGCCTTGTACAAGCAGAGGTGGTTAGGGCACATGTTTGTGAGTGATTGTTAATGGCCAAAATAACTTGAAGAACATGACAAAAGTGATTTCGATCATTCCAAAATCACTCCCAAACACGCTCTTACTGTTGATAATTTCCCCCCTTTTATATGAATTGATTTATGTATTCATGGAAAGCGTGTATTAATGTCTGAGACTGCCAGTGGAACCTTAGAAAGGGAATTTATCCATTTACTAATCTTACAATAAGATATCAAGACTTATCTATATTGATATCCCATTTAGGTGTTTCATTATAGTTTTTAGTTACTAACTTACTAACTAAACTTGTTAATGATAAGAATTGTTTTTCAACAGCATCGGTTGAAGCTTGTCAGAGAAACATCAAGTTTAATGGTTCAGTTGCATGCGCGAAAGTGGAATCACATCTTACTGATGCTCGTGTTTATATGCTCACTCACCCAAAAGAATTTGATATGGTATGTATGCACGGTTTCAGGTATGTAGGTTAGCTATTTAAAAATACATACAGGAAAGTGACTATTGAAATGCATTTTCTTAATTTCTTTTTCCTTGTTATGGTTTAGAATGGTAATGACTTAAATAATTTTATATAAAGTAATGATACGAGCACTGATGTGAATAAGATTGAAGCTTTTATGCAGCTTATTTGAATCATTTCAGGTTGACCTAGATCCTTACGGTTCACCTTCTATTTTCTTGGACTCCGCTGTTCAATCAGTTGTCGATGGCGGCATGCTGATGTGCACAGCAACTGATATGGCAGTGCTTTGTGGGGGAAATGGAGAAGTTTGCTATTCAAAGCAAGGATTTTTTACAGTCCTCAATTATCATTTTTTTAATGTTCTATTGCAATCGATTATGTGTTCTAAAAATTGCTCATCGATTCAGATATGGTTCCTATCCTTTGAGAGGAAAATATTGCCACGAAATGGCTTTAAGAATCCTCCTTGCCTGCATTGAGGTATGCCTATCTCCTGCGTATTTCAAAAAATTTCTTGATGAATTATTTATCGCCTTTCGTTTTCTTTTTTGGTGTAACATGCTGCACAAGATCATTCTATTTTAGTAAAAACATGCGTCGGGATAGGATCAAAGAGCACACACACAGTCATTATATGCTACTAAACATCTACTGAAAGGAAAAGATTCCAAAAGGAGGGGAGGAAAAATCCTTCAAGGCCAAAGGAAATACAAAAAGGGATTCCAATTTGCAAAAATGAGCAAAATATTGTAATTCCAAAAAAGAATTGGACAAAGGTACGCACCAAGAAGCCTAAAGTCTGAATAGGTTCAACATTCTACCAAAGGACTAAGGAGTAAAAGTCTTTGAAAATCCTTTGATTTCTCTCCTATCTAAGCCTCCATAAATGGGGGTATTAGTACAGGGGATTATGACCTTCCTAGTGAAAGGGCAGCAATGCAGAATCTGCACCATATTGATCTGCAGCATGAGAGAAACCGCAATCAATTCCTGTTTATGAGCTTCTATCACACAAGAACTACAAGATGGTGACATCCAAGCTGATATGATATATTGTCAATCAAAATATTTAGTCCTGCCTGTTTATGAGCATTTTCACTCAAGAAATAAGACATTTTCTTTATCTTTTAGTTAATTTGAGATCATTCACATAGTGCTCACCTGCTTCTTCAATCTAATCTCAGAACATGCAAGCCTCTTTAACTGAAATTTCACGTGCAAATTTCTGGTCTCGCTAGCAAGCAGAATGAGTTTATAAACTCCCTTAAGATCCCAAGTTCCATTCGTAAGTTCTGGTCTCTTATGCATTATTTTTGTTCTAAATTCTTTGTAGAGCCATGCAAATAGATACAAGCGGTATATTGTCCCTGTGCTATCTGTCCAGATGGATTTCTATGTTCGGGTTTTTGTGCGTGTTTACACGTAAGTTGCTTACACCTTGAGTTTACTGGGTTATTATATATTGCTGCACCACTTATTATTATTATTTTTTTGTCATAAGTATTTATATGAAGATGGTATAGTTTCCTTTGATTGTTTTTCACTTGGGGAAATAATTGGCTGCAGTTCTGCAAGTGCAATGAAAAATACTCCCCTTAAGCTCTCATATGTTTATCAGTGCATTGGTTGCGATTCCTTCCATCTGCAGCCGATCGGGAGAAGTGTCACCAAGGTATTTTTTTTTTCAATATGATCTGGTATTTATGCTGGTTAAAATCACATAAACGAATTTATATTTATTATCCAGTGTAATTTCTCAAGTTTCTCCTGCTTATTTATACACTTGCCCCATGACCCCATTTTCTTTTCCACAATTAGCTGTCATCGAGTCAAATGAAAGTAAAAAAAACAGCCCACTAGAACACAACAGTCAGGCCAAAAGTGGAGAACACTGAAATTACGACGATAGACCTCAACCTTTGGTGATAAAAAAATTCATTCCAAAAAAGTTTTGAGCTATGAGCGCTAAGGGAGCCATTAAAATACACCAATCTCCACACATCTTCCCAATACTTGTCTAATCCCACGATCATTCTCCCATATCTAAAGTTAGTTTCCTGAAGTATACAGTCTTCTGAAACCAGAGGATTCCAAATGATGTCCTCCATCAACTCTCGAATGCTTGGGATTCTTAACCAGATAAATATCAAAAGCCTGTCACGAACTACTCAAGCAAGAGGGTATTACCATGGAGGTGACTAATATCCTCTGCATCAAACTTGCTTATGCATCAAGTTGGGCCGAGAACAAATGTGAAGGTTCTTGGCAGGAGGCCAACATCTACGAGCTAAGAAAAGAGCTGATTTTTCATGAAAATATCTCCTGATCTACTCGGGATCTTTCTTTAGGCTTTGTTTTGACACTTGTGGTGAACCAATCAATATATATTCTAATGCTTCTTTGCTCTTCATATTGTATATTTACTTCTGATTATATTGATTTTGAAATTGAATAGTTTCTTGACGTTTCATCTAAACTTTTGCTTTCAGAACAACAGCAGCGTCAGGTATTTACCTGGTTTTGGTCCTTCTGTTTCTCAAGAGTGCAGTGATTGTGGGAAGAAATTCAACATGGGTGGACCTATCTGGTCTGCTCCTATCCATGATCAAGAATGGGTTACTTCCATGCTAGCAGATGTGAAGTCTAGGAAGGACTCTTATCCTGCATATGATCGTATAACTGCTGTATTGACGACAATTTCAGAGGTGCGTTTTTATGTGTAGATCTGCCTTTATAACTCCATAGTGTTCATATGTCATGCACTCAGTTTCCATTCATTACAGCCAATGTTTAAAATATTGATAATGGAAATGCCGAGGTCAGTTTTATGGTACGGAAAACACTTTACTAGCGAAGCGACACCATGGTTACTAGTCATCCGACTCATCCTAGACATTCTAATTCATATTACTGTTATGAGCTGATGAGTGTCTTTCCTAATGTGCAGCATATATTAACCGACTTATTTTAACTGTGCAGGAATTGGTGGATGTTCCTTTGTTTTTGAGTTTACACAACCTCTGTGCAACATTAAAGTGCACATCTCCATCAGCTGTAAATTTCCGTTCTGCAGTTATTAACGCAGGATATCGCATATCGGGCACTCATGTGGAGCCTTTAGGACTGAAATCAGATGCTCCCATGGATGTTATTTGGGACATAATGCGTTGCTGGGTAAGACATTTTGAATTGTACAGGCCATTATATGTACTTGAATGCCTTGTGACCAGATGTGTTACTGTAAAGCTTACTTACATGTATCAAGATTTCATCGATCCTTTTTCTTGTAGGTAAAAAATCATCCCGTTAAAGCTCAACCAGAAGATCAGCCAGGAAGTGTCATTCTCGCCAAGAAACCGGTTCTTGAAGTAAGTTTCATTTTGTGGTAACATTAAGTTGCAATGGTCCCCAAGGGGTGGCGCAGTGATTGAAGACTTGGACTTTGAAGGTGTGCTTCCCTCAAGGTCTCAGGTTTGAGACTCACCTGTGAGTCTGTGACATTAATTTGTAGACACCTCCCATGTCTTCATTCCTTCGATGTCTTCCGATGCCTAGTCTAGGGACAGACGTGGTTACTCTTGTTTAAAAAAAAAATATTAAGTTGCAATGTTTTTGCCCCTAGTTTTCTATTGTCAAACATATTTTTATGTCCATGGACTAAAGTTTGGGTTACCATCAGAAATGACCTTGTACATTCAAACACATAAAGCAAATGGTCTGTAGCTGATGTACTTTTGCCAATTCTTATTTATTGGCAGGCTAATTTTGCCAGAGCCTTGGCATCTCTTAGCAAGGCACAAGCAAAGAAAGTTGCACGGTTCCTTCCAAATCCTGAAAGACACTGGGGTCCAAAGCTGAGAGCGGGTCGTCAAATCACGAGTAAACACGTCTCTCTACTGGGTGCAGAGGCAGTAAATGGAGCTCTTAGCCTTGCTGATTCTGAAGAGCCTAATGCAAAACGTCCCAAGGTAGAAGAAGAGACAGCTTCCATTCAGTAAAAAGTTTTTCTAATCTCATATTTTCTACCTTGTTTCTAAGTTATGCAATATTTACATTTTGACCCCCCCACCCACCTACACACATACATATGAAATGCTTGTTTGTGGTCTCTTCTGTAGAATTATTAGCATTTTTTTTAAATAATTTGTTTTTTTTGCAAATTGAGCTTTATATTTGAGCATAAATCTTGTTAGTCAAATTTTGTATTTTGTCTGTGTCCATTGACTAGGACAAATCTTGTATTGAAATTACCCACCATGTAACACCCCTACATTAAATTCTCTATTTGTAAAATTACAAAAATCATTTTTATTTTTTCTAAAAATACTCGATTTGACTGCTCACCTCTCCCAATTAATACACTTTCTTTTAACCGGTACCCTTTGTTTTTCTTGCACTTTTTCTGTAATTTCCCCTATCCCAATTACTATTATGACCATGGTTGGATAACAAAGCTATGTTTTACTGCTACATGTTTTTTTTTACTTTTGGTTGAAAATTGTGAGATACAAGAGAGTCAAATAAATATTACAATTGTTTCCCTCTGATTTTTTTTACTATACTAGTATCAAGTGAGTTTTGCAAGTATTTTCTGAAGGAAAGTTTCCAAAACTGATACAAGAAGTATGTTAACTCAACCGTTTGTTTATTTTATTTCATAACTAGTACCAGCAAAGCAAGCATGAAAAAGATTATTTCAAGTTTGTAATAGTTTTTTTTTTTTTAATATTCGTGACTGTTCGGGGTTAGCTTTCGTGCACCTGGACTAATGTCACGAGATATACCATCTGTCCCTACAACATTTGGATGACTAGGAAATGCTTAAGAAGTTAATTCCTAAGTAGGTGGTCATCATGGATTGAACCAATCAACTTATGCACCTCAAGACTCTCTCTTTGACCAATTGAGTCATTCCACGACGATTATCAAATTGATAATAGTAAGTACTTATAACACAATAATATTTGATAACTTTTAGAAAATAATAGAATTCGAGCACTTGTCATTGGCAGTAGTAGGGCAGTCGATAAGGGTGATCCCATCAACATCGTAGCACATCACAATTTCGACCAAAGTTGAACGAAGACCTGGTTTCTTTCCATATTTATTTATGATAGTAGCTTGAATTTCTTTTTCCAATTTAGATTGCTTGGTTGGTTTTAACCCACCAACATTGAGGCCACCAAGAAGGTTGATATTGTTCTTCATGTTCAAAGTCATTTGGAAGTACTTGGCCACCAAGAAGGTTGATATTGTTTTTCATATTCAAAGCCATTTGGAAGTACTTTGCCTCGTCATGAATGCTTTCGGAACACATCTCGTGTTTCTTTCGCCCGTGCTCCCAAAAACCAGTATTTGTACCTTTTTCAAGGTTTGACCAAACTTTGTTTAGATTACTTTCTAAACTTAAAATCTGAACACAAAAACAATATAGGTTAGTAAATCACTCCTTTTATGCTTATATATTATCTTTTATATTTCATGTTTTTTTTTTGTAATAGTCTTGGTATATAGTATATATTTCTTCTTTTTTTTAGCTGAACATTTCAAAGTATAAAATTGGTCATAATATACTTGCATGTCATGATATATTAGTTAATTAAACTAAATGATTTATGAGTTTTTTTTCCTTTCTAATATTACATGTAATAAGCTTATGAAAGATTAATTCTTATATTGCCAAAATTAAGAGTATAAATGAAACTCTGTAAAAAAAAATAAAAAAATAAAAAATAATTGAAACCTATTAAAATGAAAGAAAAAATACAAACAAAAACTGTTTTATTTCAATGATATGAGATGGAAATTAAGATCGAAGACAACATAATATATTAACTATTTAGCTACCATTATAGAAGAAAGCAATTTATGTATGATGTACAAATTAGAGAGTTTGAGGAAGTCTTACCTTATTCAAATTATATGTCGTGCCTTTGCAATTAAGTACCAAGTTTCGAACTTGTAATCTCATGATTATTAGGTTGTACAAGATACCAGTAGAGCTATGCTCTTGTTGACTTGGAATTTTTTTCATTTTGCCCTCTAGCTATTCAAGTTATTGATCACAAAGATATATGTTCTCCCATTACAACCCTCCTCTATTTATTCAAAACTTAAACAACTATCATTAATGAGTAAAGAATATTAATCCTACTAAAATAAAATAATTTTAAAATCATAAACTAGACTAAGCAAAAAATGGAAATGTGTCATGAAGTCACGCATCTTACAAGTAAAAAAATATATAAAAAATAACTAAAAATTCTACTTTGAGTTTGTGAGATTGAACACGGCAATTAATTAAGAGGTTATTTTAATGTTTTCCTACTAAAAAAAGCTTAATTCAAAATAAAAAAACTACTAAAAAAAGCTAAAGGTAGGTGAATGAGCTGCACTTCAACTGCATCCATGTGACT
>JBBMEF010000028.1:1175326-1187575 GCA_037832685.1 Sicyos baderoa
TTTTAATTATTCTCTTTTCATCGTATCAAACCAACGCATTCCCTAAAAGCCAAATATACCCTGAATTTCTCAAGTGGAAAAAAGCCACTATGTAAAATAAATTAAACTAATTGATTTAATGTTAAAAAATCTTAAAAAATTAAGAGATTATGAATTTAATTTAATTATCTATTTAAATATCAATTTTTTTTTGACATTTAAACATTTCTAAATAAAAAATTATTTTTTATTTTTTATTTTTATTTTTTTTGTAATGAGATCCGTATCCGAGAAGACGATAAAAATAGGGTTTGGTTTTTAGGAAATTGACGTCCTTATCTTATCAGAGTGAAAGGCCACTTGGATTAAAGACTGATCATTGCGCACGTGTGCCTCCTCTCTCCACGTGCGCCTGTTTTATTCATTCATTCATTCATTCTTTTTCTTCTGCAATCCTCTTTTTTCTTCCTTACCTCTTTACCTGTTTAACCTCCCCATCTCTTCTTTTTTACTTTCTTACTCATTTCTCACCATAAATTATATGCTTCAATTTAGTTTCTTTTTTCAATTTAATTCATATAATTTAAAAAAATAGAATTGAGTTGATAAAATTTAAAATAATAGTTATTATCATTCATAATTGTAAGCAAATTAAATTAAGTATTTGAAAGTTAATTATTTACGTATTAACAGTAAAATTATAAGTTAATTGATCGATTAAACAAGATATTATATAATCTACACATGGATAATGAACTTTCACATATTTATTAGTAAAAGTTCAATATTTTAAAGTGTGTTTCTCTGTAAATCCAATATCTTTAATTATATATTGAAACCAATTAGTATAAGTGGGTGGCTCCAATTTTGTTAGACTTGTGTGAGACTTGTCTTATATTAGGTTAAGTAGGGACAAAGCAAAAAGGGGAGAAGAAGGGGTATGTAATTTCCCCCTTTTATTGATTAGCTTGAAAATTTTGCTTCAATATATCACACCCACCTTGGGTGAATGGTTCAATTCCTTGGGATGATAAACTTCTGAATTGAATACATGATATGGTTGGATGAGATTTCAAGCTTTTGATTGAACACCCATGATATAGTTGAAGATGAGATTTTTTTTATGTCTCCATTTTTTTTTTGTTTACACTATGTTGAGATATTGATCGATAAAATTAAATTTAATTCAACTCATTAATTTAAAAATTTGAATTTATTACCGGTGATTGTTTACTTACATGATAAAAAGCGATATTCTTGAGCAAGTATTTTGATGCAATAGGTAAAATTTCTTGAGCAAGTATTGAGGCCAAAATTGTAGGTGAATCAAGTTGATGCATTTAATAATTAAAATCTAATGGTGTGACTATTTTAAATTATCTACTAACCGAGAAGGTTAGTAGACTAATAATTTCATTATTTAATGGTAATTTAGTTCAACATCAAGGTTAGAAATTCGATCACGAGTTTGACTCTAGAAATCACCCATTGTTTTTCATATTATTTGAGATGGTATTTTTATAAAATACCATAGTGCCCCTATATATTTCAACTAGACATAACTCAATGATGTGACATAAATAATGCACTAATTTATTTTGAAAAACAAAATATTAAAGTATGAAGAGAACTCACTGAGCCAAAGAAGAATTCTTCTATTCTTTATGCTGAACGAAATCGTGTGTAGTTGAATTTTGTCGGAATGAGCCTACTCATTTAACATCTTAATTATATTAAAAATTATAAGATCTCTAGTTTGGGTCCATATTTACTTAAAAGAAAATATATGTAATTACGAATTCGATCCCTGAAATTAATATTTATAATCCTCTCCCAATCTATACTAAAAAAATATATAAAATCTCTCCGTTTCATTGGCTTTCATTAAATTGAAGGGCTTCAACTTTAAACCATATAAAGCATGTGATTATCATAATATCATTCACATATAAGTGAGGAGTATCCCACAAATATAATAATACAAAAACATTGAAATTTAATGTTAGTAAAAGAGGTCAAATATGAAATAAATAGCCTCTTTTACGGGTTGTAAATATTAATGAAACATAAAAATGGAGACAAGTGTTAATAAATTCACGAGGTTGAAACACAAAAACATCCTCAATTTGGTAAGCTATGTCACAAGTCAAGGCATTCATGACATGCGCATTTATTTAGCATTAAGGATACAGCAAACAAGTGTTTGGTGAGACATGGTATCTTATAATTAATTGCAATTTAAATGCACATTAATGAGACTTTATGATTTATATATATAATATAAGTCAACCACCATATTCTACTTTTTTTTATCTCTTCTTTTAGTAGAAATTCAACCAATAATTTAGAGGAAATATATTGTCGGTATAATATTCGTGGATTGAAATAATTATTATAGAAATGTAACAACTATATTTTTATGAGAATTTATACTGAATAATAATTTTATAATCATCTATTAGAATTATAGTATATTTTTATCAAAAATTGTTTTATAACAAAATTTTAAGTGATTGAATTCAATTAAACTCAATCAACAATATTTGATTGTATTCAATCAGTTTGTTAAGTGATTGAGCTCATCAATAAATTACCAGTAATTGGATTTGATTGAACTCAATCACTCAGAATTTTGCTATAAACCAAATTTTAATAAAAATGTGCTATATATACAATTTTTTAACCCATTTTTATCATACATGAGAAATTCCTAAAAAAAATTATTATACGAGAGTTATATTAAAATTGATTATACAAATCAGGGATGGGGACAAATTGACTTTAATATTTTAACCATTAAATTATATTCAATATGAAATATATATATATCTTAGTTAGAAATTTGGAAACTCCATATTTGCATATTAGATTAAAAAGGCTGTGTTCGTTATCTTCTACTTCAAGTAATTTAAACAATCTCGTTCGAAAAGAAAAAGGTATACAGTAAGTCTAACTTATGAGCTAATACTTTAAACCATTATCTATAAATAAGTGTTGAAATATTTATTATTTTTTAAAATAATAGTTAAATGCAAATTCTAATAGCTTTTACAACTTGATTATGAAATTGAATCATGATGAGGTGTTTTGATTGGTCAAAAAAAGTCCTGTGGTGCATAAATTGATAAGTTCAAACTTTATGATAACCACCTACCTAAGAATTAATTTCCTACGAATTTTTTTGTTATTCAAATATTGTAGGGTTAGTCGAGGTGAGGGAAAGCTGGCCCATACAGTCATGGATATCAAAAAAAAAAAATGACTATAAAAATTTAAGCTTTGATTAACAGAGAAATTAATGCTAAAATAAAAATGTGTGATTACTCTACTTTAAATCATTTTCTAAGATTTATTATTTTTAAAAATAATGTTTTGTGAATATAAGTTTAAAGTTTTTACAATTCCTAGCGGTGATTACTGCTTGTGTGGCTATATGTTTTTTTCTACAAAAGTTTTTATTTTATTATTTTTTAGACCATAAAATCAAATTAAATTTTAATTAATTAACTAAATTAAAACGTCAGAAACCAATTTTTAGTTCAAGCAGATACTTTTTGTTTAGAAATTAACCACATTAGATAAAAAAAAAAAAAAAAAAAGTGTTATTGTAAAAATTTCAATTCATAACTATTTAAAATATGGCTTCAAACTAAATTAATTTCCTATTTATTAATTTATAATAATGGGTGTAACAGTATAATTTTGCAGGGAAATAGTTTCTGATTTTCCAGTGTCAGTGTGGCAGATGAAAGTCACGTGTGTCTGTCCTTTTGATGCTCACTTCACTTCTCCACGTCCCATATTTTTACACTTTTATCAAATCAATATTTTAATTTATATATATATATATATATATATATATATTATTCGCTTCCCAAAAACATAGTTGAAATAGAATCTCAGAATATTGTCATATAACCTAGAGAATTTATTAATAGTATCTTATCAATACTGAGTTTTTTCCAGGAATATCAAATATCTGGTTATCAAAAATTATTGAAATGTCACTCTTCTCAATTTTAGAAATTTGTATGTTTCAAATTATCATTTGGTACAAAATATATATTTTTTGGGCTAAATTACCAAAAATGTCCTCAAATTATGAAATTTGGGTCAAATATACTTATTAACTTTGAAATTTTTTTTGTTGATTTTAAATAAAAAATCGTTAAAAAAATATTATTGAACTTTAAAAAAGATTAGAAAAACAATGAAATTCATAATAATTTCAAATAGTTCAAAAACACTATCGATTATAGGAAAAAATATAAAAAAATATTATCATCTATACATTTAGATGAAAAATGTTTTTTTTTTTTGAATAATATGCCATTGATCTTTCAAAATCAGTTTAGGCTCACTAATCGTGTTAAGGATTCTTACTTCATAAATAGTTATTCTTTCTCTACTTGCTTGATGATCTTCTTGGATTGATGTTACTTTTTTTAGATTCATCAATTTTGAATCATATCTTAATTTCATATTTTATTTTTATTAAACCGAATGTCTGCTTGGGCTTATGAGATATCCACTTTTTCCAATGTGAGAATATAATTAACACTTTAGATTGATCTTCTTAAAGAATATGATATACGTTTTTCTGTTAGGATCTCACAAATATCCCACATTGGAAAGTGGGAGAGTCCAACATCAATATAAAAGAGATATAAGTTACTCCCTACATTTTCGTATTTACATGCATGACTTGTTTATGAAATCGCTTGACCTTCAAAATAATTAGCGTCGGTTTAAAGTTTCAATTTTTTGGACAATGAAATTGAAGAAGAGCTCCTCTATTTATATAAGTAAGATATATATATCCAAGCAATAAAAAATATGATAAAATAATTATTATTCACTTAGATTTTAAAAACTAAAAACAAAATTGTTATCAAACGGAGTCTTAATCTTTTATTTTTGTTCCACTTGTTTTTTCCATCCAATCGTCAGTACTATAGCGATGTGGTCGTTTAAATTTCTCTTTATCATGATACCAAATTTGGTGGCCGTTTTCTGCACTATTGTAAATATAATTGATAAGCGATTTCATAAATTAGGTAGAAGTGAACAAAGTAAATATGAAAATCTTACTGTAATTTTTTTTTTTGTTTATTTGATATCCGTAACATCTCATTTAATTGAATATTTTTTAGGGAAATTATGCTAAATAGTCAAATTTCACAAAATAATTACATATTAAAATAAATTTTAAAATATTAGTCAAATATACAATATAAATAATATTCATCATATCGTATAATTAAGATATTAATATTAATTATACCATATATAAAGTATTACTTATATCATATATTTGACTATAGTTTCTAAATATCTTTTTTTTGCCTAATATTATATATATATTTTAAATTTTAGTCTATTCATGCAAAAAGACATATCATTTCTTTCCGATGGAATAATATGGTTGCTTTCGTTGATAATGTGATTTTTAGAAATATTATAGATATGCATATATTTAGTCAATTAAATATTTGAAAATAGGATACTTTTGCCAATAAAAAATGTATACCTTCTTTAATATATATATATATATATATAATTGAAGTGAGATAAATTCATTTATTTGGCTAAATTTCAACTTGGAAATGATTACTTTGATTTGTTCAGTCACAAATGCTATTGTTTTTCATCAATCAACTCTTCAACATCTCTTAAAGTGCTGATAATTTGAAAGAGAATAATGTTTTAGCAAAAAAAAAACAAAAATCAAAAATCAAAATTGATCAAATGAAATTGTCACAACATGGGACTAATTAAGATTGTGACTACTTGGGATTGGTTTGTTGAATTTCACATCATAAATTTCCATCTTTGGAAGGCGATGGCTTTTGATAATTAGATTGCAACCACTAATTAAATTAGGAGAAAGTACGAAAAATAAACTTTAATATCATTTTATAAGAAATGTTAAAATTGTACGAAATTAGACATAGAGATTATGGCATAGAAAATAGGAAGGGGAAGACAAGATTAGAAATATTCTTTTGTGAGTGGAGGAAGTTACATATGATGAAGTACGATAAAATATCGAGTAAAGACAAGATCTTTTGTTAATTAGATCCAATTTCAAAACACAAATATATGCTATGTAATTATGAGAATACACATCATATCAAAATGAAGTAATTAGAAGTGAGATTTTGTTGTCCTCATACAAATATTAAAGAGTAATTATTTAGGGTCTTTAATTTGCACGAATAGACCAAATTGATAAAATATTTACAATATAGACAAATTTTAAAAAATTTAGCAATTATAATCAAATATACGGTATAAAGTAATATTTTTTATACTGAATAATTACTACATAATACAATATGATAGTATATTTATACTATATATTAGACTATGGATGCAAAATTTTTTAAATTTGCCTAAATCTGTAATTATTTTGTAAAATTGGACTATCCAATACAATTTCCCTAATTATTTTTCATCATAGATTTGTTCTACAAAAACCTTTGTAGAATCATCTTTGTCGAAATTTTGATTGACCTGAAGAGATAAAAACTTCACTGAAATAAACTTCCTAAAGCCAAATTGAAATTTTGATAGGAGGAGACATAAAAAAAAATCTTTATAAATAAACTTTTATTAAATGTGAATTGAACTTGTTTAAAGAGACCGATATTGTAAAGAATAATTAAGGATCTTTTCTTTATTAAATTAAATATTGAATTTTGGAACAAAAACATGATTTGTAAATTAGAACATTCAAGAGAGGATTGTCAAGATTATATAGAGAATTCAACTTTTTTTTTTTTTTTTTTAGAAAAGAATTTAACCATATTTAGTCTAATTATTGATATAATCCCTTTGTTGGGAGAAATTTCCATTTTTCATGGTTACGTACTAGTATGGTTGTGAGACTTTGGATTATCTAAGGTGGTTTTGTTGGTCGATCCCAATATCTTTTTGATTATTTTAGAGAATCGTAATAGACTTGCTTTAATGTGGTTTAATGAAATAAGTTTGATTTAAAAAAACTTCGATTCAAAAATTATGTCCATTTTGAATAGGTAAAAACTTTCAAAGCCATTATTTTAAAGGAGTATCCCATAAGCATAGTTCCTTAAAAACAATTGTCCGAAGTAAAAATTTTGGAGCCATTTTTTGGCTCATTTGAAAATAACGTAATGCTCAATTTTTCAACAATCTTTCAAAGCCGATTGAAGCGTTATGAGAAGATATAGGTCATTGCTGCCTTTTGGTGTACACGAAATCACCTTTATTTAATTAGTAACGATGGCGGACGCATCAATAACGGGCGGGTAATGCCCGCCATTAATACTCATCGATGGCGGGCGCGACGCTTGTTTTCATTTTTTCCCCTTCTCTCTTCTTTTCACTTTACCAATTTTACATTCTTTCTCTGCTCGAGCTCCCATTTCTCTTTTCCCTCTTCTCCTCTTTCCATTTTCAAGGTTTAGGGTTTGTCGTTTTTAAATTGGAAAATTTTCTTTACTCTCCCTTATTGTGTATCCTTCCATATTCTTGCTATGATCAATATAGTATCTTTCGTTCCAAAAAAATCTTGAATAGATAAAACATTATGAGTCGAGTTGTTGAATCGTTTATCGTTTATCTCAACAAAATGTTTGCCTTCTTTATTTTTATTTTTTTAAAAAAATTGTGCATAAAAAAGATTCTCCTCAAGGAAATAAAAAAGTTTAGGCTCCACAAAGAGTGAAACACCCTCCCTCTCCCATGTGTTAAAGGTCCCCCATTTGCATTTGTTTGATGCCTCCAACCCAAGTGGTTGTCTTTGCTGTTGTTTGCTTTCTCTCTATATTCCCACAGTTTGGAGTTTTATTATTAAAAGAAAGAAAAAAAAGAAAGAAAAAAAAAACATATTAGGTATAACCCTTATGTTGTAAAGAGTGTACCTAAACCCCATGTGATTTGGTGTCTCAATGAGAGAGCTTCAAAACTTTCCCTTTCTTTGTGGGGCTCTCCCCTATCACTTTCTCCCTACAATACAACAATCTAATATCATATGCCCTTTCCCCATCTGCATGTTACTTCCCTCGTGGGTGTACCCTAACTCCGCCTCCTTCCGATTTCGATACCACCCGCCCCAACCTTTTTCTTCTTGTATTTATCTCTCTCGAACGCACCTTTCAATTCAACCTACACATTCATTCTTATCTCGATAATCAAAATCTCATTTGATAACCATTTCATTTTTGAAAGTTAAAGTTTTTGTATATTATTTTCATTCTTTTTAGAATAATATTATTTCCATCTTTACATTTTGTTCTTCTCATCTTGGTTGGGAGAGAAGAAATCCATTATATATATAGTGAAATTAAGGGAATATAAACTTTCCTAAACCAAGAAAAATGGAGACCATTTCATTTGTAGGCAATCTAATTTGTATTAATACTTTGCCACATTACATATATCCGGATGTCCAGTACGCCCTTCAAATACCATAGTTGAGAGAACAAAATGAATCTTACCATTAAACTTATTTCTAAGGTTCGATCTTAAGATTTTGAATAGAGCGTTATCTTAGAGACAAGTCTCTATCCACTAGATTACCAAGGACAAAAATAAATTTAATTATCAAAAGTAGAAAACTAAAGGGTGATCAAAGGGGCCAACAACATAATTTTCTTTTTTTATATGGCTCACATTTAATAAATCCCTTTCACATCTATGAATCTAGGGCTTATATAACGCAGTTAGTATTACATATTTTTTTTTCATTGACGTTTGTGGTTCGATGTGTCATTTTTCATGTTACGTGGGAAAGAGGGTAATGCCAAACATTATTGTTCAGGTCGAAATCCTTAGAAAATTATTGTTGTGGAAAATATTTAATTTGTTATTAAATTTAATTTTGAGAAAAATATTGGATATTGGAGAATCTTGTTTTATATATCCCATGAACCTTATATATACTTAATTGAATATCTTCTTTTTTACGTATGATTTTGTGGATGAAAATGGGTTGACTTGTTTTTTTTTTCACTCTATATAATGGAATTAATTGATCTTTTATTTATTTATTTTTTACGTGGTGTATTATTACCATGCATGCATGGGATCTCAAATCTTTAACAAGTGGGATCCTTCTTCCAAAACAAACAATGAAAAGAAAAGAAAAAAAGTGAGAGCTCTTTATGAATGGAAATATTGAAGGTTTTAAATTGATGACATATTGATGTTTGTTGTACACTTTAATGATTAGTTTCTATCCTTTTATTTTTACATCTTTGAAATCTCAATCAAAACTTTGAAAAAAGAAAGATTTTTTCATAGGTTTAGGACCTTAGGTTTAGTTTGGTAATGGATTTGATTGCAGTCACCTTTTTGTTTAATTTAAATATATATTTTTATAGTTAGATTGATTTAACCACAAAAAAAAAAAAAAAAAAAAAAAAAAACTTAAAAAATGTCAAAATATATTATCAAACATCATTTTTTTAAATATTATTAATAGAAAATAATTTATTTTTCCTTTTAAAAATTATACCTATTAGTTTTCTTATCACGACATATTTGATTGTTTAAATTTACCAATAATAGAGGCAACATTAAAAACAAAATCATCTAAAAAAATATAGATGCTCTTAATTAGTAGCTCATTGGTAAGTACATATGATTCTTTATTTTAAGCAATCCTTGTTATCTTTCTTAATTACCAAGAAGTCAAAGTCACACCTAATTTAAGTCAACCATAAAATTATAATAGTCCCTCTTTTCTTTCTCTCTCTTAATGTATATACAAATTATTTGAACATATAACGTGTGATGCACCCAACAGCATGGAGCCCATTAAAACTCCTTGAGCAAAGCAACATCTTCAAAGCATGTTACTAGTGAAAATATTAGTAGGTTTTAGTGATAATGGAGATCTTATAATATATATCTAATTAATCTTAATTGTAACTTTAATATAATTTTATTTTCTCTCTTCCCTTTATCTTTTTCTTTCTCTTGTTTAATATTGTTGTTTTTAAGATTGCTAGCATGTGTTAGATACCTCTAAAACCTACCTACTCTCACATGTGCTTCTCACTAATCACATCACTTTGGATGTGACAATGTTTATAATTTAATTAATTATAGTTTATATCCAAAGCATTTAGAGAGAGAAAGAGGTATTTTTTTAATAGGGTATATATTGATGTACTAAAGAATGAATTTCATGAATCTATGTAGGTTGAAAACCCAATCCATGTTTTGACTGAATGTTTGTTGTCTTTCTTCTTGAATTTCTAAATCATCTTGGAATTGGTATTAAATTATTAATTAGTGGTTAATTACCATTTGAGTGTGACATCATCATGACTCTAATTTTGGTTTATGCATGTGTACAATATATATTTTTTTTGAAATAGTAGAAGTGTACAAATTTATTAGAAAACCATTTTCGATTTTACAAAATTGGCCTTTCATAACTTTAACAAAATACTATTTATTGCAAAAGAGAAATATATCAAAGCTTTTTATGATCTATCTGTTTGATCTTGTCATTAGCAATGATTGACTTTAAACTAATATCCACCAATCAAATATGATCTTCTAATGGGAAAAAAGGTATCCAAAGTTTTAAATATATATTTTAAACAACTCATATGCTAAAAAGTTTTTTTTTTTTTTTTTTCATTATCATAAAACTAACACATGTGAACTATGAGTATACAATAAAAGATACATAATATTGCAAGAATGTTGTACTCAGAAATCAGAATCCTCTCAATATAATACCATTTTAAGTTATCATATGCCCAAATATTCTAGCTTTTGAACTTATAACCTCCCATTTCGATAACAAGAATAAATATTGTTTATAGTTATTCTAAGTTTTACAAAAAAAAAAAATCTAATAATCTAAATTAGTCTCTATGATTATTGAAGTTTTGTTTTTCTGGGAGGGAACCACTAAACCCTACATTTTTTTTAAAACTGAATCGATGACCGTAAAGTTCGATTAAAATACAATCATTTAAACAAATCAACCTTAGGTCACCAACATTTTCGATTATTTCACCAAATGCATATGATTATTTTTTTTTCATTCACTTAGAATCTTGAAAACATAATGAATAAGATAGAGTTTATATTTAAGATATATAATGTAATTGAAGAAATTAATGTATTTGAGATGAGATTTATGCACAATTATTGAAAGTGTGGGGTAAAAAAGAATTGAATAAAGTTAATAGTATAAAAAATAGTAGGCGAATTAATGTTGATTTGTGGGGTCGCAGATCAGACAGTTTAGTGCCCATTGCCACCGCAGCAGAGCAAAACTTAAATTACAATTTTCATTTTTCAGGAACATTTTTCTTTATTTTATTTCTTTTAACTTTTTCGTTTTATTTTATATTGCAATTTTCATTTGTAATTGTAGCCCACTTTTGGCACACATTGGAAATGTTGGACCTTTTATTTTATTTTTATTTTTCATTCTTTAATTCTTGTTTAGTAGTGAGATAAGTGTTTGGTTGGAGAGATGAAGATTTGAGCTTTATATATAATGAAATGACCAATTATTTATTAAATTAAGCTCTCCCTAATAATCATTTCATTTTGGGACTAAGTTATGATTAAGGGGATATTAATTTAGTAGTAAAAAAAGATATAAATTTAAATTAGATGCTCAATTTTGTTGAACTAAAATATTAATTTCCTCTAACGGCATAAATAGATGGATATGCAAACAAAAACGTAAGTTTAACTGATGTAAAGTATATAATTTAAATTATAATCAAGATATTATGAATATGAGTCAATTCACCAACTTTTTGTTGTTGATTTTTTTTTATAAAAAAAATAGCTTTAATCTTTTTTTAAAACAACTATAAAAATTGTCTTCTAACCATTTCAACTTGCAAACTCTTTTGTGCCATAATAAAAAGAAATTTAAGTTTGTAATTTTTATGAAGAAAAATATTTAAGTGACATAATCTAAATATTTTTCATAAAAAGAAAATAAGTGTATTGGGGGAAATTGTTTTTATATATAATATTATAGAAATACTTTTTATGAACTACTATTTTAAATTTTTTGGTCAATAGTTTCATTGTTTGGTGATAAATCGGTTCAACACCAATCACGAGTTCAATCCTAATCCCTATTTTCCAATTTGTATTCAAAAAAAAAAAAAAGCATTATATATCATTTAATATTCAATAGATTCAATTTTCTTTAAAAGAAACTGTAAATTGAACATGCGGTCTTAGAAAACTGAAAGTATATATTATTAAAGTAAAACTTGTTGCTGGTTTTCTATA
>JBBMEF010000028.1:1239110-1270921 GCA_037832685.1 Sicyos baderoa
TAATTTATAATTTAATGATTTAGTTGTTTTAATTATAATCTTAAGACTTAAATATCTATCAAATGGGTTGGTGTCGCGATTGAATTCTCTTTTTTCCAATCCGTACTACAGAAAACTTAAATATCTAATTTTATATGTTATAAAAATATATATTTTTATACTATTTTCATATTTCCTTAACTTGAATGTTATAATTAGTTCATAAAATTATCAAAGTTTGACGACCGAAAATTATTCTCAATATTATATTAAATTATCATGTTCAATTTATGCTAGAAGAATGCAATTTTGTTTGAGAGCATTTAGCTAAAATAAGCCAAAAGAATTTGTGGTCTAGTAATTTCATTTTTTTATATTTTTTTTTATGATAATTCAATTTAACACAACGATTATGAATTCAATTCATAAAAAAATATATAATTATCTTTTAGTACTTTTCTACAATATATGTATTAAGAACCAAAACAAGAAGCCACTGTGATTCAATAAAATGAAATCTTTGCTGGTTAGCTTTATACTGAAGTCAGATTCGTTCATGTTCAGCAGGTAGAATTTGAATTAAAACTGAAAGCAATTCTGTCCAAAAATTACAATCCTATTATATTTAAACCAAGTACTCGCCAAAGCGAACTTCGCCTATAGTATTGGTATGTATCTTCAACTTTGATGTTACATGTTCGAAGCCTCGACCCAAAAACAATGTTGTACAAAAAAAATAGACATTGAAGAGCTAAATGGCAGAAACAGATGAGTTCAAGTGATTTGAATAAGATCTGCATTAGTTGTTTGTTCTCAAAACAAAAATTTATAGTCACTAGGGGGAAGTAAACAAAAATCCCCTAAATCCCCTCAAACATAAAAAGGGAGAGCACACATATGTAAAATGATACAACATGTTTCATTTTGTAATCAAATACCAGAACTTTTATTGTTCTTGATGTTTAATGAGCCTATACATTATTAATATGTTCTGACCTTACAATGCAGCCGACATCTTTCACAGATTTTTGAGTCGTGTCGAAGGCATATGAAACGTATCTCCACAGATCGACTAGCTAACCTTGCTTCTGAGTCAAATGATGCTATGATGGTGTTTTAATTCTTGAGATATCTACCAATAGCTTGTTTAGAGCTTGAGGCTTTGAGAAGAAAGGGGAATGGTCTGCCCCTTTTAGCCGAAAGACCTGTTGTGGGGGGCTTTTGTTTATCATGGCGTCCTGTAATGTGATGGGGACGGCATTGTCTTCCTGAGTTTCGATGTAAAACCGCTTGACTGATCCGTAGTTCAATTCTGAAAGGCACAACTTTTCCAAAATAGGCGCAAATGGTATCGGTCTCATTGATACAGATGCTAGAGCAACATCCTGGATCATACATACAAATGGCAATGAGCAAGTGAAATGAAAAGGCCAAAAGAAAACCATTTATGAATAAAGTTACTATCCATGCACAACAGCAACGGTTAAACGAAACCGTACGGATGATCATCCCGTAACTGAAAAAACTTCAAAACAATACTGTTCTATTTCTTTCAGATGAATCTGTCTGAAAATCAGATTAGAAGCATATGCTGAATCCTTTTTGCCAGGCATCTAAAAGCAATGCAATCATGTTTGATGTTTCATTTTTGTGACATATGACTAAGAAATTTTGTGTTCTTCCCATAGCCCACGTGCCTGATGTGTTTCCAAATAATCCGAGTCTGAAATATTTTCAATAAATGCAAAATCCCAAAAACTTCGGCTAGATTCCATTTTAGGTCATTAACATAATGAGTACCAAGTATGATAGGATTGGGCCTTAAGGGGTATTATAAATATCTTAGGGGCATTTATGCAATTAGTTAGATAGTTAGTTAGTTAGTTAGCCCCTTGGCCTATATAAGATGTACTCTTCTCATTCAATACAACTTGAGTATTAATCAAAACATTGTATACTCAGAAAAGTATCAATTAAGGAGGAGGAGGAATTGTTTTCTTAGTTTTGTGTGACAAGATCGTATCAAAGTATCAAGATGAAGATTTTTTTTCTTCTTTTCTTTAGTATATCAGTAAGAATGAAGTATGAAAATATTGATATCAAAATCATATATTTCAAACAAAGAACATAAACAAATCTGATTCTCTGAATCTATCTAAACCAGCGAGCAAAGCTTTGCTCATGGAGCTGAAACACTAGTTGAATCATTAAAAAACATCATATCTTTGCACATGTATCTTTGCACATATAAATATACACATCAAATCATCATATCACATACATTGGTCAAGTCATACATAATTAATCAAATATGGAATCTATGTTGGGCGTGAATAAACGGTCATAATAAAAACAAGCATTGCAATAAGAGAATTCCTTGCATGCCCATAATCTTCTTATAAGTAAAGCCAAACCCATATTTCTTTAATATTTAAACTTTTCAGGGGAGAAATTAGAATAGAACTCCACAAACTGTTCTGTGATATTAAAAACACGGTGATAAATTGATGAGAAAAAATGGCATTACCTTGGCAGGACATTGATTGAAAAATAAGTCCCTCAACAACGATTTTTCGAAGTTAATAGCAGTTGGAGGACGGTCCTTCCCATTTTCATATGAAAACGTCTGAGCCTGCCGCATTAGATCATCTGCACCAGCCTGCAGTAGGGTAGGCAAACAAGACACCATTCACATACCTTACAAAGTTAAGGGGAAAACGCAATTTCCCGTCTAGAGCTTTTAGAATATGCTCATAGAATAATATCATTAATATTCTTTCCCTTCTACAGCAAAGGCGAGGCAACAAAGGTATAAACAAATTCTATTTTTCAATGACTCTTACTTTCAAATGTGCAACATAATTCAAAAACATGTGCCATGCCTTAAAAAATGAGCAAGTTCAAAATCTGTATCTTTGAATACCTGTTGGGAGAACATGTCTAAAGTGTTCTGTCCATTAGTCAACATTGCTGCAGCAATAAATATGGCTTTTGCAATTCTAAAAGGAAATAACTCCATTGCATATGCTATACAAGCACCCCCAAAATCATGTCCCACTAAGATAACCTGCATGAATAGATAAAAGGAATTCTAAATGTGAGGAAGGAGCGATTTTTTCTTTAATCTAAAACTCAATATTAAATAAACAAAAATGTTAAAAGAGGCATGTCTAGATCAAAGCTTGAGAAAAAGTCAATTGAAAGAAGTACATGATTCATGGATGGTCAACCTTGTCAAATAAAATATAATCGTGAGCATCTCGACTATTTTCATAGGACAACCATCTGACCCTCCTACATTTGGTGGTCAAATGTGGTCACTATGGATGGAATCTATAACCTTTGAGAATTTTGTGATTTACAAGGTCCTTATTTGACCACTAGGCTCTGATTTAACTAGTGGAAAATAATCAATATGTTCCTAAAATAATAAAAAGTAGACATTCCTGGCACATAGTTTAAGTTAGAGTTTTACCTCTAATTTCATTAACAATAGGAATCATTAAGGTTAAATAGAAATGAAAAATAAACTATTCAACAAGTTTAGAGACCTTTTCTCCCTCAGCAAGCTTTCCAAGGAAATCAGTAAGCGGCTGCACGTATTGCAGAAGACTTGTGATGCGATTAGGATCAAAGGAATGAACACCTGAACCAGTTAAGTCAATTGCAGTAGCTTTGTAACCCCCTTCTTCTAGAAGTGCTATGGTTTTGTACCAACACCAAGCACCAAAGCCACCACCATGGACAAGAACAAAATGATTTGTTTCTATATCCTCTAGTTTTACATTCTGCATGAAGAGGAAAGAAACAGTAAAAAACAAATTAAATAAACCCATTTCACCATCAAGAAAAAAAACATAGAAACATCATGATATTGAAGTAGACATCAAGCTTAGGTTCTTTTTATTAATCAACTTCATTTATAGCTTAAAAGGTAAAGTAGCCTAGTGGAACAAATTAAAATTTCCAGCAATAGGTTACTATTAGATAGTATCCGCCTCCAATTGGTGACGAGAGAAATAGCCCACCAATCTTATATCTTGCTCCACTGTTTCCGATGTGGATAATCAACAAGATGGTTCCACTTTTGAATTCACCAGAAATCGAATCTCAATTCATTTTATTGGACCGAATACCTCTTTGGATTTAATGAACTATGTTAACATATTAGATAGGATTAGTCCACATATTTTATATATTGCTAGGAGGTTTTCACTTTTTCCGACTTGGGACCTCAACAACAGTCAGTAGAATAAACTTAACCCCAAATTTCCCATCATCAATTAGAAACCAAAGACTCCAATTGAAATGCAGATACTCCAACAATCAATTCATAAGCTAGAAAACCAAAAGCAAGCAGCAAAAGATCAAAAACATGAAAAGGGCATAATGAAAACCTCGCTAACAAGCTGATGGGGCTGGAGCAGGGGATCGGTAAGGGACCGAGAC
Source organism: Sicyos baderoa (assembly GCA_037832685.1). Lineage (NCBI taxonomy): Eukaryota > Viridiplantae > Streptophyta > Magnoliopsida > Cucurbitales > Cucurbitaceae > Sicyos > Sicyos baderoa. Next base: position 1,243,539 of record JBBMEF010000028.1, read on the forward strand.
CGCGAGCTCGAACTCCGCGGCAGGACGTTGCTGTTCTTGGAGGAACCGGGCTTGGGGTAGCGGAGCGAAGTGGTCCGGTCAAAAGGGTCGCGGGCGTTCTGGTGCTGGAACAGAATCGCGGCGGCGAGGACCTGGTCCGGGGTCGGAGCGGGGCCGGGTTTTTGCTTCCGGGAAGAACGAGAGCGGGCCCATGTTTTGCTGGAATTGGCGGTGAGAGTCGGGTTGAGAAGGCGCTTGGTGGGTTTTTTGTTGACCGATTTGGGGGCTAAACAGGCACAGAAATTGCCCATTTAGGGAGCATAAAGTGCAGACACGGTGGCGGCCGAGTAATCGGAGAAGATGAAGTTTGTTTCAGAGAATCGTAAAAGAGAGGGAAAAATGAAAGGAAAGTCGGATGCTAAACCACTTTTCGGTTTATGACGATAGACACAAATTTATACTTTTTTTCTCAAATAACTTAGCATTTACGGCCTACCAAAAATTACTCGTTTTTTTTAAATATTTTATTTTTAAATTTTAACACTGATACCGATGAGGTTCTTGTTAGCATATTTATTTTCTTTTATGCGAAAAACTAAAATAATTACTTTATTAATATATTCAAATTTATAATTAGTTTAATAATTATTTTATCAATATTTAAGATATGTTTAACTTTGAAGAGATGGGTTGGGTTGGGACGAGAAAAGAAGATAAGAGAGATTAAGTTTATATTTTGGGGAACGATAGCGATGTTTGATGTAATGGAAAGAGAATAGTTGAAGTTTTTATTTAAATAAAAAAATTGATATTTAATAATTTTTTAATAATAAAGTTATGTTTGATGCGATGGGAAGAGAATTGCTGAAGTTTTTATTTAAATAAAAAAATAGATATTGACTAATATTTTAATATTTAAATAAAAACATGAGATTGATGCGTGGGGTTCGATGGACTTATGGAAGTCTATATGGCAAACATAAAATTGGGCCACATTCCTTCCAACTCCTCATTTATCTATGGATCAAACGTGCCCTTAAAAAAAAATAAAGGGCAAACATAAAACATAAAATTGTTTTGATCTAAAATAATATAATAATAATAAACTGACGATTTTGTTATATTAAAAAATAAAAAATAAACGTTATTGAAATGTGAGGGCAAACGAGTTAAATTTTAGAATGTAAAAATATAGAACTCAAAGACTTAAAATATATATTTCTCTCTAAAATTTTAATTGAGTTGTTTTTGTGGTTTATAAAGTATTGGAATTTGAGGTGAAAATTTCCCTGCTCTATTGTTGAAGTTGAATTAAAAAAAAACTAAAATTTGAATGCATAATTTTCTTTTAAATTTGTTTGCCTTTAAACTATGTATCATATTTTTTAATAGGTCCCAAAATATAGTTGGTTATGTTCGATTTAACAAAAAATGACTTATATTCCATTTCATGTCTTTCGAAAAATATAAAGAAATAAAGTTGGTGTAAAAATCTTTTTTTTTTTTTTTTAAATGAAATTGATATATATTGATTGATTTGTTTATCTCAAATCAATAATGCACATAATCTAATAATAATAATAATAATAATAATAATAATAATAATAATAATAATAATAATAATAATAATAATAATAATAATAATAATGGACAAAAGAATAACAGTAAGATTTAAAAATAAGTAGTTGATGCCCAAATATTGGTCTCGTGACAATCAATATTAAAATCGTTAAAATAAACAAGTTGGTAAATCAAATGTTAAATTCTTCTCCTTTTTTCTTTTTCTTTTTTCTTTTAATTCAAACACTATTTAGGAAAACCTGTAAATTCTAGGCTATTCCCGCATGTTAAACTTATTTAGTGGAACAAATTTTATTTTTAAATATAAAATATTTAATTATTGTTTTTTTTAATATTAATTAATCTAACGATAAAAGAATCAGAACAATACTTGCAAAGGTGAAAAAAAATCAGAACCTCTTTTTTTTTTTTTTTTATTATTATATACAATATAGAACATCTTTAATTGACCCTTATTATCAACTTTTTTTTTTTTCCTTCATTTTTCGCTAGCTCTCGTTTATTATTTATAAATTCGTCATAAAATGATTGAGTAGATGAAAATTTGAAAGAAAATAAATAATGACAATCTTAGGTCATTAGTGCTAATGCTACATGCCTAAGAGACAATAAAAATGCACATGCTAATATAGAGACTATATACTAAAAGTAATAGGAGTATTATTCCATTTTGAAAAATTGTTAAATAATCGATTTAGAAAGAATAAAGTAATAATATTAATATAAGAAAATCTAATTATAAGTAGAAAGAATTAATAAATAAATAAATAACAAAGGTAGGCATAAATGATAAATTCCCACCTAAATGGTCAGCTGGGGAAGACTTTCACCAATTTGGGATCCGTTGCCTTGATTGCACAACTATTTTAGGCGAGCATTTAATTCGAAGTCCAAATTGAATTTAATGTTTATTATTGATTAATAATTAGTGTTCTTAATGGTGTTTAAGCATTGATATAAAATTAAATTAGTCGCTGTGAGTCATGTTTTCTGCTTTTACTTTATATTTACTCACATTTATATATTTGATTTGATTTAATTTTGGATTTTGAAAACATGAGTGATTTGACTTGATACATCAAAGTAAGGAGGGCTCATTTTCTACGCAAAAAATAAGTATTTTCAAAATATTTATCTATCATTCGGTAAATTTTACTCATTTAATAAACACTTTGTGACGAATGCAACTAAAAAGGAAAGTATGTAAGAATGAATATTAATATGACATGTTCAATAACCTTATATTTACAATTTTCCAAAGTTTGTGTTAAAAATATTCACTTTGTGGCACTTGTCCCCTATTAAAAATGTGAGAAACCTTCAATATTTGTATAATAAATATGGGTTACTTAATTGTTTTAAAGTGAAATCTAATATTATCTAATATTGTATTAAGACTCCATATGGATAATGCTCCTCAAATGGGTGATTTGAATATTATATTAGTGGAGATAAGTTTAAGCGGATATTTGATCTAAAAATTGAGATCTAACGCAAATAAAATGAATATTTTAATTTATAAATTCAATCTATAATTTATGATAGTCTTTCCTATATAACATTATCTCAAGGACATGTCATTTAGGTTGCATATTATCTAATAGTTTGTAAGTAATTTATTTAGAAAAAGAATGATCATATCATGATGGCTACACAACAAAAAGTTAAACGATGGAAGAAATTCAACTTTTATTTCTAAAAAGAAAGTGAATAAATTGGAAACTAAATTTCTTTCCAAATCAAGGAAGAAAAAATATGGAAGCCTTTAAGCCACATGAAGTTGGATTTAAAACATAGGTTAAGATTGGAATAAACTTCGACTCCAAAATTTTAAATTGTTAATATATATATATACTTTTGATTTAAGTTAAAATTTTATTTTCAAATATAATTTTTCAAAGTAGGAAATAGATAGGATTTTTTTTGTTAAGAAGAGATAGAGAGATTTTGTTTGAGAATGAGATTTTTTATGTGATTTTTGCATGAATAAATCAAATTAAAAAAGTATTTACAATATTAGGCAAAAAAAATATATATTTAGCAACCATAGTCAAATATATAGTATAATTAATATTAATATCTTAATTATACTGTATGATGAATATTACTTGTATTGTATATTTGACTATAGATGTTAAATATTTTTAAATTTGTCTTAATCTATAATTATTTTGTAAAATTGGACTATCAAGCATAATTTCTCTTTTTTAATTTATTTATCGTGAATATTGAGTTTTTTTTTTTTATTGAACAATATACCATAATTGGCATGATGACCTTCAAGTGATAATTAATGTCTTATTTATTAAAATATAATGACTAAAATTTAGAGGAGTAACTTATAGAAATAGAGAAGATGAAAATAACAAACTTCAAATGAGAGAGACGAGTATTATAATATTGTTCTATGCATTTCAAATGAGAGAGAGACAAATATATAAGACACGTTCCTCATAAATAATGAGAATTAAGTAGAATAGTTGTGTAGATAATGGACATATAGTTCAACCAATACACATGACATGAAATCAGAAAATAAAGACATGCCCACAGTTGAAGATTGTTTGAGGTTTGTTTCATAGTAGAATTGAAATATTATGCCAAGCATAGTCCAAAGTTTAAGTTTGTGGCGTTACATAAGATGTAATAAATATTGAGTTATTGAACATTTATTGGAATGTTTTAAATATTAATTGCCCTCTTTATTTTGAATAACAAAGGAATCCATGAGAAGGTGGGCAGTGGTGGCTTCAAAAATTGCCTTCCTCTTTATTGCCTTTGACCTTACACATACATCCTCCCAACTGTTTACCTTTCTCTCTTTATTTATTATTTATTAAAGTATTTGACTTTTTTTTTTTTTTTTTTTGAAAGTGGATTTTCCCCCTTTTTCTGAGAAGTTGGTTGAATAATAATTTTAATTCAACTATAACATTTTATTGATTTTGTTTATGTGTCTTTTAAAATTTCCATAGTTCCTAAACGAGAATGATAGACATTTTTTAAGTATAGTAATAAAAGATGTATACTTAACCCACAAATCTTAAAGAACCATGTACATGTATATCAAAAAGTACTTTGCTAATTAACAAATATAATAAAATCAACTATTTATTTTAAAAATAATCAAAATGTACCTAAACTATCACAAATTTTCATGAACATAAAATATCACTAACAATTAAAATTTAGAGCGTACAAATGAAAAAAATGCACTCCTCAACTATTTTCAGGAAACAACCCATCTTATCTTATAATATTTGGATGTATAAATTAATTTATAGGTAAATAGTGAATATGAATTAAATTTATAACATTTTTGTTTTTGAGACCTTCTTAACTATTAGACCAACTTATAAATAAATTATAGTATATTCAATCTTTTTAATAACAGTTACCGAAATGATTGGTGATTTGATGGTTTTATTGTTTGGCGAAAATCCAATTCAACACTCTTCATGTGTTCAATCTCTAGAATCAGTATTCATAATCCCCTCCCCCAATTTGTACTAAAAAAAAAAAATGCATAAAAAAAAAAGATTTTTTTGGACCACTTCTTTGGTGTAATGCAAAAAGGGGGTAATATAGCATCATAGCATAGCATATGTTTGATGGCACCCAAAGATAAAAATAGGACAATCATGTGAAGGTGTAATAATGGTTTGCAATTTTGTGCACATGATCCAAGTGATCCCCATGGCTTGGGCTTTCAATTGTAAAGCCTGTTCTAACTGACAAAGTCTTTGATCATCACAAAATTAATGCCCAGCCCTATACTTTACCATTTTATCAACTTTCTCCCCTTTTTTTAGTTGTCACTTAATAAAAATCTAAAAGTTATTTGTGTAATTAGAAAAGTCATGAACATAACTTTAACCAATAATAAAACAGATTTATGTGTTCGAATCCTTCATTTTACTAATAAAAAAGTATGTAGTCTAGTGGTTTAATTGTTAGCTGGATCATTAAAATTGATATTTGTAATTTCTCTTCTCCAATTTAGACTGCATCCATGTCATTGACAATATATTAATGTTAATCATTCTTTAAAAAGACAGTGACACAATCTTGTAATTAAGCTTGAACCAAAACATAAAGATGGTAATGAAAATTTTGTTACATTAATTTTTGAACTTTTAAAATTGTTTAATTAGTCTTTAAAAATCGGCTATTTTCATCGGACAAATTGTTCTTTGGATGTAAACAAAATTTGTGAGGAATGATTTGTTAGATAAGTGAACCCATATTATTTATGACGCTTTTGACCATTAAATTACTAAAATTTAATATTCAAGAGCTAAATAGACCAGAGGCAGAAAATTATAAATTACTTTTAAAGTTCATCGGCCAAAGTTAATTAAGTTCATAAATTAAACTTCTTATTATTTTTTTTTAAAAAAGCAATTTTTTATTTGTTTATTAACTATATATTGATGAAACTAAAATTAAAGTCAAAATATATCGAGTAAGATTATGATTTATAAACACGCAAGCATGAGCATGTATATTATTGCAAATTGAAGGTTTTTCTTATCCCCAAATATAATAAGTAATTTTGATAGAAAAAAAAAAAAAAGATGACTTTAAGATCATTTTTCTTTATTTCACAAATATAAATCATAAATAATGTTGACGATCGACGACTAAAGTAAAAAATGTCACGTAATAATTTATAGTAATTTCTAGAAGATGAATGATAAATATGTGCAATTTAAAGGGTAAATTAAATAGTTACTATAATTGCTCATGAAGTTAGAAAAAAAATATAACTTTTTAACCACAAAATTTTATATATATTATGTTGAATTATGCTCTAATTTTCAATTTTGAAACAAAATGACTATTATAAAAAAAAAATTATATCACACAATGTACTTTTAAAAATGAGAATTTGCACTTTATAGCAGATTCCCTATTCCACATTAGAATTATAGCAACATTTTAAAAATATTATAAATATAGCAACTTTTTTTCTGGATACTATTGATAGACTCTAACACTATTGATGTAGTTTATTATAGTCATCAGACATTATTGATGGAGTCTATCAGACACACTATCGATGAAGTCTATCAAACACAGATATAATATGTGAGAATTTCTATATAGACTAAAGATGAGAAAGGGATGGGGAGCATTTTTTTATACTATTGATGAAGTCTATCAAACACTATTGATAGAGTCTATAAAATCTGATTTTACTATATTTACAAATATTTTCATTTTTTTTTACTATTTATGTAATTATTTTTGCCTTATTGTAATATACATGCAAATTCCCCTTTAAAAATGGTCCCTAATTCAGTGAATCTTCAAAGTCCAAAAGCTGAAAAATGAAAAGGAATAGCTTTCACAACAATCTAGGCCAACTCCAATCTGTTTTCTTTTCTTCCTTTTTTAAGGATATTATAATTAAGCATTCTTCAAGTTGCACCAAGTTTTTTTTTTGGGTTTTCTTAATTAGTGGTCCAAAAACTTCAGTTAGTATCAACTGTTACACATGAAAGCTGAAAAGTTGGAGAAGGCCACACACACAATCTTCCTATGCCACAATATAAGTATGAATATAAATAAATAAATAGATAGATAAATATTTATTTATATTTTGATGCATCAAACTGTAATCATGGTGATGTGGAAATTTTTGGAAGTGGGTTAGTAGTGGATGAAGCATGCAAAGGATGAAATATTTTCCACTTTAATTTTAATCATTAGTTTTTCTTCATTCTATTGCTAATATATTCTTTTAGTTCTAACAATAATTAGGGTGAAAATTTTGGACTCATCACCCTAAATGTTTTTTTTTCTTTGGATTTTTGGTTTAGTGATATTAACATATATCTAGGTTTTTCTTTTTAAACATATCATAAGTACCATATTTTTTTTGTTCAATACACATATAGAAGTGCAAGCATTCAATTGCTAAAAAAGAAAGGGATGGTTTTAAGAGCCATAATTCATCAATAATGTATTGGTAATCATGAAATCTGTGATCCAAATACTTTAATATTTTATTATACTACAAAAAAAAAAAAGTAATGGCTTAACCATGTACAAAAATGTTAGCAAATCATACCCACATTTTAAAACTTCAAAATTTTGAAAGTTTTGTTATTTTAGAAAGCACACTCAGTTAGTAGTAGTTTACTTTGGTTTTGTTTTCTAATCTTACCTCTAAAAAGAATGATTTTAATATTAAATAAAAAAATCTAAGAAAATTAAGGAATGAGAACATTTTTTTCTAATTCAATTTCCTAAGTACAAACAGGTTTTTTTAAAATAATATATCAAGTACTTATGTATCAATGAATATAAATTTGAATCAAGGAAATATTATCAAAAGAGACGGTAACCAAATGATTTTATTGTTTGGTGGAAATCCAATTCAATATTATGGTCACGGTTTCGATCTGTACTCATTTATTTGAGTGTAGTATAATACCCTTCTATACTGTTTGTGGTCTCCCTTTTCCCAACTTGAATCGGGGAAAAAGAAATAAAGGTCTTATAAAAAGGTTTTTAATTCACGCGGCCCATAAAAAATGGATGGGGTAAGTAAGCCCAAGTCTAGGGCTTAGCCCACTAAGATGAGGAGGCACTTTAAAAGAAGTGCAAGACAAGTAGCTTACTAAGTTTCTTTTTTTTCTTTTTTTTTTTTCTTTCTATTTATTATTTATTTCAACCACAATCCAGAGTAATATTCAAACTCGTGATTTTTCAATTTACAAACATATACTAATATCGTTGAGTTACTAATCTTGTTAGCAAGTAGCTTACTAAGTTAAATATAAGTAAGTACAATCTAACAATAGAGTAGTGAAGATTGCTATTAAAAGATGAGTTACGCATACTACTATTCTAACATTATTTTAATTTAAGCATTGATTTAAAAGTTAATAATGTATATCTATAAATTAAGAGGTCGTGAATTTGATATTTATCTTCCTACGTATCAACATGATACCACACTATACCACATTGGCTCAAAAGTTAATATGGACTTATGGTTAATAGATTCCTTACTTGCCAATAAGTTTAATAATGTTAACCAACTTTTCTTTTTTTATCTTTTCCAATAATAGTAGCCGATTTTGGTAAATAATGTTCACCGCCGATTAATCACTTAATCACAATTACTTCTTTAACCTATTATTTATGTATTATTTATCATCATTAAATTATATTTAAAGCTAACACAAAACAAAGCGTTTTTTCTTTCAAAAAAGTCGTTAGTTTATTTTATTGTTTATTTTTTGAGAATTTACCATGAATAACACATTCTACTTTTTATATTATATTTATAACTTAATTTTTAAAATAATTCATTTATAGCAGATTTTTTCTATTACTAGTTGAGTTTTACTAGTGATAGACACTCAATTTAAAGTTCTATCACTCATAGAAAATTCAAGCAGTAATAGAATGAGTCTATCATTGATTGAATTCTATTACTAATAAAACTCAATCAGTGACAAAAATCAATTTAAATTTTCTGCTATAAATGAATTAGTTTTGATTTTGTGCTATAGACGAAAGTATTTTATTCTTTTTTGTTATACATGCAACATTTCTTTACTTTTTTTAGCTCGTTCTTTTATTATTGTTCACAATACAAATGTTTCTTTTGTGGCTAAAAGGAACAGTATTATAGTGGTTTCATGTAGGAGCTAAATAAACTACTTCAACTACCCAATTTAGAGTTGTCAATACAAATGTTCTTGTTTACATATATTTTTTGACATTTTTGATGTATAACAAAAATTAGCTAAAAAATTACATCTATAGTACAAAACTGAAAATAATTGTACATATACCAAAAAATTGAAACTAATCAAGTGATTGATTGTAATTGAGTTCAATCGCTAGTTAGTGATTGAATTTAATCGATTGAGTTCAATCGCTAGTTAGTGATTAAATTTAATCAATTGAGCTCAATCACTTAACAAATTGATTGAGTTCGATTGAGTTCAATCACTCAAAATTTTGGTATAAAGAATTTTTTAATAAAAATGTGGTATAATTTTAATAGAGGGTCCTAAAGTTGGTATATCAAACAAAATTTCTATATTTGTAGTCTATTTTTCGTAATTATTTTTTAATACAATAAGAATTGTAAAAAAAAAACTAACCATATATTCTTGTGGTAATACTCATTTTGACTCATATTTAAGAGTTATAAAAGCGAAAACTACGCACATTGTACCATATATTATAATGTATGATGTTTTGATGGAGGATTGGTGAAAAAGAAATCACACAATAGATTAGTGGTTGCAATTGTTTTGTGTTAGTGAAATGATAAAACCTAAACCTAAACCTAAACCTAACTAATAGGTGACAAAAAGAGAAGAATCAAAGAAAAAGAAAGAGGGGAGAATATGGTTTTGGATTGGATGCATTTGTATATGATCATATATGATGATGAGTGGTACTAAAGAAAAGAAAACACACACACACCTAATTCCTAATCCTAACTCACAAAGCCTACCACATACATAATTCAATCATTGAATTTTTTTGAAAATTGCATGTGAAGTCTTTTTACCCATTTGGTTGTAATTGGTGAAATATTGAAAATTTAGTGATAAATTGACTAACTCAATTATATTTAAGTATTGCTTTTTTTTTTCCTAAAAAAAATTGGTTTATCAACCACAATCGATAAAAAGAGATTTAAGCATAATCATAAAATTTAGGTCATACACCATAAATTCTTGGGAAATTTACATGTATGGTACAATAAGACAAAAAAATTACATAAATATCAAAAAAATGAAAATATTTACAAATATAGCAAAATCAGATTTTATAGATTCCATCAATAGTGTCTGATAGACTCCATCAATAGAGTCGGATAGACTCCATCAATAATGTCTGATAGAGTCTATCAATAGTATCTGAAAAAAAGTTGTTGTATTTGCAATATTTTTAAAATGTTGCTATAATTTTAATGTGGGGTAGAGAATTTTATAGAGTGTAAATTTTCTAAATTCTTCACTTAACCACTGATGTCATTTATTTTAAGGAGATTTTTCTATCAATAATCATTATATTCAAATGAAAATTTTATGTCACAATCATTCATAAGTCTATTAACCAATCACGCCTATATTAGAACAATGTTTTATTTTTACGGAATGATCATACAAAAATCCTCATAACCACAACCCTCATTTTCTTTTTCTTTTTTTCTCTCCAAACACACGCATAAAAGTCTAATTTCTTTTTCAATGCAAGGACCAACAATAGTCTAAGTTAGGCACTTTTTTTTTTTTTTTTTTTTTAATTTTAATTATTGTTTTCTGTCTATTATTTTCTTTCTATTTACATGATTGATAGTTGTCCCACAAATATTTGAAGTTACACAATTTGGGTTAGAGTTTTGTATTCTTTAAATGAGTTTAAGTTGGATTAAAATGAATGATTAAAAATGGATTATTGGCGCCACAATTAGAATACTTTGTTGTAGAGAATTTAGGTAGGGGTTATTACCATAATACTCTCAAATAGTCAATATTGAAATATGCCTTAGATTGTTTGATGCCTCACGATTATTTAATCGAGGGTATTGATGTCTGATCAGGGAATGAAAGTCTAATTTTATATATGCGCTTTTACGTAATAGATCACATTTAGTAATAGAATTTTATGAAAGTACACTATATAAACCCTCTTAAAATTTTAACATCATTTGATCGACATTTTGAGTTCACACTTTCTTTAATAAAATGTTATCACTTGTGTTTGTAGATGTAACTAATATACTATTAGTAACCACGTAAATTCTATTTGTTCTTCTTTTATATTTTTGTACAGCTTTCTTTTATTGATTTTTGATTTTCGTATTCATATGACTCAATAACTTATGAATTTACTTTAATAATAGATTCAAACTCATTTATATTTGTCTCGTTTTTACTCATTTTCATATATACCCCGTGAAGAGTTGCAATACTACCTATAACACACACAAAAAAACTAAATAATAATCATTTAAATTAAATAACGATACTTTTTTTTCCAAAGAACTAAACAAACTAAATAATAATCTAATATAATATTTAAAACAAACTAATCAAAATTCATTAAAACTTAAATAAAATAATTAAGTCAAAATAAGATTTCGTCATCTCCATGAATTCCAGAGAGAAAAGAAAAGCATGTGCGTTTGCAGATCCCAATGAACTGTCAATTTTGAAGACTATGATTTAATTATTGACTTTTATCCTCTTTGTCAATCCTTCAATTAAAAAAAAATAATAAAAAAAATAAAAATCCTTCAATAAAATAATTTGCAGACCACCACATTTTTTCTATTATATTTCATTTTCAGTTTCTTTTTTCATTGGAAACATTAAACCAAAGTTGATGGTTCACTTACAAGGAAGATCCATTGATTTTGATTGATTATTATTTAGCCATTTCAATAATCCCTCTTGTTTATATTAATTTATATGTCAATTTGAAGTCATCATTCTTTACTAATCTTCTATTTTCTTTTAAAAAAGAAGCAGAGAGTTTTTATTCTAAATTTAAATAACAACTTCAAAAATCTTTTGACTTTCTCATAATAAAATCAAGTTTTTTTTTTCCTTTAATATAAGAGATCCGTAGATTCAAATTACAAATCTCGTAATTATTAATATCGAAATAAAATGCCTTTCAAAATATTTTGTTTTTAATAAAGGATTTTTTTTTTTTTTTTTTTTTTTTTTTTTTTTTTTTGTAGAAATAGACTAAATTAATAAAATATTTACAATACTATGCTTGAAAAATTTAACAACCATAGTCAAATATACGGTATAAAATAATACTTTTTATACTGAATAACTAATACATAATATAGTATGATGAATATTATTTATATTTTATATTTGACTATAGATGTTAAATATGTTCAAATTTACCTAGATATGTAATTATTTTGTAAAATTGGACTATTTAGTACAATTTCCCTTTAATAAATAAGATCTATGATACTTGAAAATGTTTAGGTTATTCTGTAAAGGTTCTTTAAATATATTAATTACCCAATAATAATACTTTAAAATGATCAAATTAAACATCTTTAGATTAATACTCAAACATAAGAAGAAATAAACTTTTATTTTACAATTCTTTTGTTTGTTATTTATATGCAAATAAAGCTAAGAAATAAATACATTCAAAATGGTTCCTAAAAAAATAATAATATCAAAGCTGCGTCGAATTAATTGCATTAGAGAGAGCATATAAAATTATTTTCAAATTCAATGAATAGAACTATTCAAACAATCATTTAAACTATAGCTAGGGACCAAAGTTAGTTTTTTTTTTTTGACGTATGTCCTCGATCATTAATGAGTCTCAAACCTGAAACCTTGAAAGGAGCATACCTCCAAAATCTAAGTTTTGATCCATTGTGCCACATCTAAGGGACCGGGACCAAATATAGTTACTCCTCCCATTGTATAGAGAATAGAAAGATTTTTTATTTTTAAATTAAACATAAGAATAGAAGATAAGTGGGACACTTTTATTATTACTACTATATATTAAGATTTTCCAATCTTATCCTCTTGTTATAAATTGTATCCATTTAATTTGTTCATATGTTTTGATGTTTTCAAAAAAGTACAAAACTTTGTAATTTAGATTTTATATCAATTTGGGGGGTTGCCCTTCAAAAGCTACCCCAAACATTTAATGGGGCCAGTCTTTAACAAACAGATTACATATATAGTTTAAAAACATAGCATTTTCTTAATAAAAGTTTTAATCAACACAAATTTATTTGGCATGCAAAAGTTTTATGAAGCATAATCATACAATTATTAAATAAACTTAGGACTAAGTTTGGGATCCATAAAATCTTCAAAAAGCCATCTATCATGAGTGGAAAAAGAGATAAGATGGAATCTCTTGACTTTGCCCCACAAGGCACAATCTTGAATATGCAAGGGGAGGCTATCCCTATTTTTATGGGTCACATAATTCTAAAATACTTTAATTATAATTAATGAAGGTTCTTAGAATGAAAAATCAAGAAAATAATCAAGAGTTCAAGTCACATTATGAATGACACATGATAATTCAGAGATTATATGCTTAAAATTCATCCCAAATATTATTGAATTTAAAATGAAAAAAATCTAAAAAGTTACAATCATCCAATACTTTTAACTTTAATCACATATATAATACTCAATTATTAGTTATTTGATTTGATGCTAATTCATCTTCACTTCACTATCACCGTTTGATCCTTAAAATCTATATTTGTATTTTGTAATCCCCTTCCATCAATTTGTATTAAAATAAATAAATAATAATAATAATATTCTTTCATTATTAACTTATATTGATTAACAAAAATAATAGCTTAACAATATTAACGTGATTTATGAATTTGAATTTTGCACCACTTAAAAGGAAGAAAACTTATGATATTATACTTTTTTTGAGTAAAAGTTAGCAAACTCAAGAGGTACTAATTAATTTATAGGTGATCATGTTGAACTCAATTTTTATTAAATAATGAAAACTGTCCCTTTTTTTGTATACTAAATCATAAAATATATTGGAAAACAATCAATTATTAACTTTAATAGATATAAAAAGGCCTTTTGCATTTGCTTTTCACAAAACCATTTTTAAGAACGGATTTTTAATAAATAAAAACAGTTTCAATTGTGTTCAAAACAACAAATCATCTAGTCCACCAGGAACAATCTAATTGATAGAATTTTCCAAAGTATGTTTTTTTTTTTTTTTTTTTTTGGAGGTTTCAAGTGGGCAACTCCCAATAATTTTAATTAATTATAAAATAATATTTGACAAACAATCAAATTGATATGATGTAGAACTAATTAACCCATGATTTTTTTTTTTTTTTTTTTTTTTTGAAAGCATTACATTTATAGCTAGCTTGATTAAGACTCAAATTAGAAGATGAATGTGTGTATGATTAATATTGATGGTAATGTTGACTTAATGATCACATGGTGATTTGGTGGTGGGCAGATCATGTGGTGAATGGAGTATGATGCTTGTTGGAAGCTAGTCAAGAAATGATGGCTAAGTTTGGTCCCTGCCCTCTGCCCCCTCTGCCCCTTCTGCCCTAATTTGTGTTCAATTTTTAGAATTTGTTAAGGGAATCACTCATGTGATGCCTTCACTTTTTCCATGTGGTTTTGCATCCCCTTTTTCTCAATTTCAATTCACATCCATTTCAAAACTATCAACATCATTTTAATTCTTTATAATATATATATATATTTATTTAAAAAGCTACTATATGTTCTAGGCCATCCTCCAATAATTGTTTGTGTTTACATATAGATTATTGCAGTAAAATGATTGGCCATAATTTTGGTGGTAGTAACAAAAAGGTATTATGACATATATGCATATATTTATAAATTTTTTGTTTGGATTTCTTTTATTTGATAATATGTAAAATGGTGTGGAATCGAACATCTGATCTTAATGTTATTAGTACAAAATGTCAGGTGAGCTATGTTTATTTTAGCCATTTATGGAATGTTTTTATAGTCTCTACATGTTTGATGATAATTCTCTTGACATTGCACTTTATCTAGCTACAAGCATATTTTAAATGATTTAAACTTTTTAATCATAATAATTAAGGTTATATATTTTTTATTTTTTATTTTTTAATTTTTGAATCCTAATTAAATTTCAAAATTCAAAAGAAGTTTTAAGGATGCTATTTTTTAGGCCAAACTAAATAGTTATGGAAGCCGATCATACTTTTCAGATTTTAGTTAGATTTATACAAAATATAAATAAAATGAAGATAACAAAAAAAAAACCAAATAATTTTGTTTGGTTTCTGAAAATGCAGTAAGATGTAGATATAAAAGCAAGAAAAACCTATGATAAAATAGTTTTTGTAGACTTAAATTTTAAAAACTAAAAATTAAAAACAAAATAGTTATCAAACGAGACCTAAATAACCATCACATCTAGGACTGAAAAAGGAATAAAAAGAGGAGTGGTCTTTTTTGGAGCCTGAGGGCAGTTCTTCTCTCACTAAAAGTTAGAGAGGGAGTGAACTTCATTCTTACATTATTGTTATTGTTAATATTTTAAGTTCCTAACTTTTGAAACATTTACTTAGTATTGGTGAATTTGTTTGGTTTTCTCCTCTCTCACAAAGATAAATTAACACTTAAAAAAAACAAGAAGTGATGGAAAAGTGCCCCTCTTGGTTGGATGTCCTTTGCTTGTACTTCTCTTTTGCCACCATTTCTCTCACAAACTCACATGCTATACATTATTGTTATTGGTATTATATATATAGAGATTAATATAATACCTTAATGTATGCATATTAATTATACCCTTATATTTCAAAAAAAATTCAAAGAACAAAAATAAAATAAAATAATAAATAACAAGTTGGATGTTTCAATTTTTTGTTTAAATTTTATTTGAATTTCTATAGTTTCGTGCTTATTTTATCTTAGCCATTGTGATTTAAAGTGTTGGATAAAAAATCGGGAGGGTGAAGGGTTTTTTTTTTTTTTTTTTTTTTTTTTTTTTTTGAAGAGGTATAGTCAATAGTTTGAACAATGGGATACTTTAAAAAATGACTTTCATTCGATATTAACAATTTTTCACCTCATAATTAATTTTGAACATTTAACAAGAAATATGAGAAATTTTTTAAAGAATTAAAAGTATTTATTATAACAAGGTAAAGTTCGATAACATTTTTTTTAGAAGGTTAGATAATATTTTCTCTTTTAGTCCATGAATTAAACTTATATAACTCCAAAATAAGTGACAACATGAACAGTTGTTCAACGACATTAATATATGTCCAATGACTAAGAGGTCTTGGGTTCGAGTCTCCTCCACCTCCAATTGATGTAATCTAAAAAAAATACTCTAAAATAAGTTTTTTTTTTTTTTTTAAAAAAACTCAAAATATAAAACCACAGTATTAATTTCATAAGTCACAAATATACAAACTTTTTTACTAATAATAGTTCATTCTTTCTCTTTTTTTGCAAATTATAACCCCACGGCCAATTATGGATAATGCAAACTCATGAGACTTTGTTATTTGTTGTAATCCAAATGCAGATTAATTATAAAATCAAACTTTCTAATCTCAACTTTTTACAAATCCAGTTATTTATTTTATTTTATTTTTGGGGAAAACAACAAGGTTTGTTTTTCTTTTGGTAACGGTTGAATAAGAAAGGATACGTTAAGGAAAGATTAGAGTTGAAGCAAGGCATTCATTGGCATTACTCTTACTTTTGTAAAAATCAAAATTCCAACTTTCTCAATTTCTGTTCCCCTTTTCTGACAGACATCACATGCTCTCCCCACCCTCCAAGTCCTCTCTACTGACCCACCAGCCCCCACTATCTTCTCCTCGGCATCCTAACGATCGAGTTTATTCCTACCTCGACTATTTTTACGAAACAGATCACTTCATTTAACTTTGATCAATTGTCAAGTAAATTCACCTATGTCTCTAACGAGCAGCTCAGCTGGTTTGAGATAGTTAGAAAGTGCTTAAACTAAACAAAACTCTTGAAATATTTCCAATCTGAGTCAAGAGACGTAATGTTAAACTGAATTACCAACAAAAAAAAAAAAAAAAAAAATGAAATCACTAAACCACTAATCTTTTTCGTAATTCTACTAACCCTTTCTTGACCATTAAAATAACTCATGATGTTTCACATGAAACTCTGTCAAAACCCCAAAATAAATTAACATTTCAGATCTGAACTACATCATCCATCCATCCCATCTTATTCAAGTTTTCACATTTAGATTTGGAATTCTCTTTCAAAATTCCCCCTCTCCTTCTGTCTATGATTCTCTATCCATTTCATAATGGACTAAGACAAAAAAGCTGTCACCAGAGCATCATTCTCTCCCCAACTGGTTTCTGAGCATTGGGTTTTGGTTTTTCTTCAATTTAAACCCACAGAGCTAAAGGATAAACCAGTCATCTTTTTGTGTGTTCTGTGAGCAAACCCCAAAAACAAACACCATATCTTAGAAGCCTTCCCCCATTCCCTCAAAGTTTGGGACTTTTGTAATTCTTACAATAAGGTGGGGTCTACTGCTTGCCTTGTTTGGTGGCTCTGCTTCTTCCTTAACATTTTCCCCTCTGTTTTAAACCCATTGCAATTTTGCTGTTTGGAACCATCATTCTGAGTTCTTTCTCTCTCAACCTTGGTCTGGTGTCAGCTATGGCTTTTCTTCCATTTTAACTCTAAGGAGGGATTGAAACAGAGGAGTGTGAAGGAAGAGATGTCTGCAAGGATTAACTATTCCTTATCTGATGAGAATCAGAGTCTTCATAAGCAGATTGGCTGTATGAATGGCATTTTTCAGATATTTGACCGGCGTTACTTCCTCGGCGGCCGGGGCACTGCCGGCCGCAACCGTAAGAAACTCCTTCCACCACCAGGTACTTCTTCTTCTACCATTGCCCTGTTTCAACCAGAGAGTTATTGGCATTTCTGTCTTTTTGAGCAATTTTATAACTTTTTGCTGGTGGACTTATTTGGCAGTTCATAATGAAGGCAACCCAATTGAACCAAACAGTGTCTCACAGAAAACTCCAGTAAGAATTTGAGTATAGAAGCAATTTCAGTTGGTTTTTTTTTAAAGATGGTGTTGTTTGTAAAGTAGATGTTTTTGTTTAATTGCAGGGGAAAAACCAGAAGAAGACTACAAAAGAGAAACAAAGAGTCTCCACAGAGTCCTCAAGAACCTCGTTTTCGTCTACAACTTCTTGTTCTTCAAGTTTTTCATCTCTTGATGCTAACAACAGAGCAGCTCACCTCGAAACAAAGCTACCCAGCCATGTCGATTCTACCGGAAACAAAACTCGGGAGTTTCGGAAGAACCCGCATAATGCTGCTGCTAAGCAATTGAGCTGCCAAGCTATGGAGTTCAAGGATATTGTCAAAGAGAACATGAACAGAGAAGCTTGCGGAATTTCAGTCAGAACTGTGGCTGAGGAAGCAGTGAGTCGTAAATTAAAGCACATCGACTCGCCGAGACCAGTGAGATCGGTCGAGTACCATGATTCGAAAAATTCGCGGTCGAACGAATCGTTTCGGGTTCTTGCAAGGTCTCGAGAAGCACATAGGAATGCCAATGAGGAGATTGACATTCCCACACATTCAGCCCCCAAGTTCAATAGAAGACTCTCTTATGATGGAAGGGAGTCTTATGATACATTGAAATCAACCATAAAGATCAAAGAACTACCAAGGTTATCACTGGACAGTAAAGAAAGCTGGGCTAAGCGCTCTGCTTATGGAACGAGACCAAATGATCTGGTTAAGGATTTGCAGAAAGGCAACAAGGATTTCGAAGAACCGGTGAGTTCGAGGCAATCGTCGACAGTCGTAGCAAGGTTAATGGGTTTGGAGGCCCTCCCAGATTCAACTTCAGCCATCAACAGTCCATCAAGATTGATCAATGCTTACCAAACCTATGAACAAAATTCATTGTCAAGATCATCAAGGATGGGTGATGACAACAAACAACAAACTCGGTTTTCTGGGTCTCCAAGGATTTCTCATGAAGATTCATATTCACCCAGCTTGAGAAACAATCATTTGTGTTTGAAGCCCAATGCCAGTACAAAGCTTAAGGTGGAAACAACTCAGAAGAGCCAGTTAAACAGAAAATTAGATTTTAATGAGCCAGCTACTGAAACCCATGAACTTGCTACAGATGTGCCAAACTCCTCTGTTTATGGAGAAATTGAGAAAAGGTTGTCAACGCTTGAATTCACTAAATCTGGAACGGATCTCAGAGCTCTAAAACAGATACTCGAAGCGATGCAAAAGTCTCGAGCAATGTTGGAGAATAAGGAACAAGCATCAGACTGTGCATCGCAAATAAGCACGGACGGAGTCGTTGATCAGAATCGTAGTTCAGGAGCAGGAAGCCCGAGAAACTCACAACTCAACAGCAGTAGCATGGCTTCTTCTGCTAGAATCAAGATTTCTGGCTCTTCAAAGTCACATAAATCCTCAATTATCATCATGAAACCAGCTAAACACTTGGGAAAAAACAGCAATTCTTCTCCCTCAGTGCCATCCAATGATCATTTCACAAACAATGGGAATGAACAGGTGAAGAAAATGCAATCTACCAAAGAAATTGGTCCACAACACACTCATTTGCCGTTCCTCCCCAGTCATTCACAATCTTTTACAGACAAAAATACCAACACAAGAGTATCGAAATCAACAAAGTCGACGAAGGATCAACATGGTCTTCACACAGAAACCGCAACAACCTCAGGAAGCAGTCCAAGAGTCACAAGCTCAAGACTACATAAAAAATTTGGGCTAGAGA
This sequence comes from Sicyos baderoa, assembly GCA_037832685.1. NCBI lineage: Eukaryota > Viridiplantae > Streptophyta > Magnoliopsida > Cucurbitales > Cucurbitaceae > Sicyos > Sicyos baderoa. The sequence goes on from JBBMEF010000028.1 coordinate 1,263,453, forward strand.
AGCAATCTTGCCCCACCACCCCATCATCAGATTCAAGCAGGACTGAAAGAATTAATAGCAGAAAAGTTGGATCATGTTCCACAGAAATAAAAGCCAAGCAAAAATCTCCCACTCTGAATCAGAAAAGCACCAAGAGATCAAGTAAAATCAGTCTATGCCCTGGAGATATGAATCAACAAGGATGTGTTTATCCTCAGAAGCCTGAGAGCAACAGAGTCGTTGCAAATATCGATACGAAAAACACAAGCATCAAGAAAGTTGACGACACCAGAAGCAACTCTGTCCTGCAGGATGATGATGGATGCGAACAAAGGGTTAGTGTTTTTAGTTTCATCTTCTTGCAGTAGAAATTTTAATTTACTGATATGAGTGAGTCCTTATCTGATTAACATATTTCATTTTTACTATCTCAGAATGCAGAAATGAGGTTGAGCAACAACGTCACAAAAGTCCAAGCAACAATGACTAGCTCTGAGCAACAAAGTCCTGTCTCTGTTCTTGATTCTACATTTTACCAAGAAGATTCACCATCTCCTGTCAAGAAAATATCATATGCTTTTCTAGGTATGGATCTCATACTTCATTATTGTTGCCTTTTACTGTGGGAAGGCATAACGAACAATAATAATTATGTTTGCATTCTTTTACATGACAAGAACTCCTGAATTTTCTTGGTATAGATGACGAGCCCATCAATTCAGAAGCCGAGTCGAGTCAAGACGTCCCAGTTCAATCACAGAAAAGCACAGAGACCCTCAGCATTGAGATTAAGAATTTGAAATCAGAAATCGACAACCTGAGGAAGCATATTCGACGTGTGAATTTCAGCAACGAGGAGGAGGATGAGGATGAGAAGGAGCTCTTGAATGATAACCAGAATCATCCCTGCCAGGAAATGAATTCTCAACACAAATATATTTGGCAAATATTATCAGAATCAGGTCTCCTCAAGGATCTTGACCATGGCCTGTCTGCAATTCAGCTCCATTCACCAGGACACTTGATCAACCCCAACTTATTTCTTGCCCTAGAGAAATCCAATGCAATTCAGTGGCCTTTCAATGGTGATGCATACAATAAACAGAGTTCGAGATCAGAAGCTCGCAATAAAGTTCAGAGGAAACTTGTGTTTGACACTGTTAACGAAATTCTAATGGAAAAACTAGTGGTTGAACGTTCTTCCAACCATTGGCTCTCAACAAGCAATATTGCAGGAACAGAATCAAGAGGGCAACAGATTTTGAAAGAATTATGCACACAGATTGATCAGCTACAAGATAGCAACCAAAATGGAAGTCTCAATGACTATGATGATGCTTCAAGAAACATGATTTGGAATGATTTGATGCATCCGTCGCGCTACTGGGGAGATTACAAACATAATGTTCCAGGCATAGTGTTGGATGTTGAGCGGCTGATCTTCAAAGATTTAATAACTGAGCTTGTGATGAACGATGCAAGCTTCTATGACAACCATTGCAGGAAATTTCCCTCAAACTAGGGAATTCTATCAACTTAGATAAATAAATATGCAATCTATCTCTCACTTACCATTTCAAAGTTTGCATCTTTAGTAACTTCTACAGGTTTAGGCTCATTTGACATTACCCTTTCAGAATTTTTCTTCTTCTCTTGTACAGTCCCAGCAATCCTCGCGTGTGAATTTAGATCGTTGCGGGCAATTAGAACTGTATTCGAAACAACTATTTTCTGTATATGAAAGCAAAGGTACAAGTAACATCCTTGTTTTCAAGTTCTGTCCAGGCACATTGTACGAATCATTACGCCATCTTGGAACATCCAGGTCCTGGAGAAAAAAAAAAAAAATTTCATATAATTTTATACATCATAACATCACACAAGCAGAAAAGCATATTTTACCGATCATATAAGATGACAAGTCCATGCTAAGAAATATGGCTGGGGTTGATATGTATTACTGGCAAAACTTTCTTTTCTAAGGTCATGTTCACAATGATAATTCAAATTATTGAAAGATAACTTGACAGGGAGAAAATAGACAATGGGAGAGATCAGAGATGATGCTTCCTAGGATCAAACTTCCAAGTTTCAATCTTTCACTGGTGTCTTTAGTATATCAAGAAATTTACAACTGCAGGAACAATCAATTCGGTCAAAAAAGAATTAAAGATCCTTTTCAGAAGATTTTTCCACACAATTTTGTTTTAAAGCAAATTTCTCAAAATTCAGTGTGCTGTGTTGCTAGCACAAGGCTACATTTTTTGCAGATATTTGCACTCATGTAATCTTTAATCCAACTGATCCTTCAAAATATTTCCAACCACGGAATTTTAGATTTCTTCTGTTCATCAGAATATAGAACGAGCAATACTTAGGTAAGGGTGGGTAAGTATTTAAGACGAGTAATACTTACCTATCCTTAGAGCCACACATTTCTACTTTACCATTTCTCTCTCTATCAATCAAAGTCAATTTTTTTTTAAAGAAAGTAAAAATGTATTGCTCATATAGGACTTCTGTTCAACAATCCTTCTACATTTGTTTTTTTTGGAAAGAGAAACATTTCATTGATGAATAAAATAATAAGAATGAACCTCGAGGACAAATTGCCTATTTCAATGAGCCTGCCAATACCGATAACAATAAATAAAAAATGTTGAGGGGTAGAACTGTGGTCCATCCAAAAGCCTCCAAGAAATAAATCCAAAGACTCCAAATATACAAGCAATGAACAAAAAGGTGACCTATGGATTCCGAATTCATATGACACATAAAACAGCAATTTGGAGAAAAAGTCATGAAAGGAATACATCGTTGCAGATGATCAAATGTGTTGACAGCCCCTAAACTTAACCTCCACAAGAAAATCTATTGATCTTCTTAGGATAAACATCCTTTCAAATGGCAGAAAAGGTACTCAAATGCTGCAAATCAGTAGCACCCACCAAGCTTTCATCTAAAGGCCACAATCAAGAATCAGATGTTTCAATATTTTTTTTCAAACATCGAAGGAATTGAGACATGCTAGGTGTCTACATATTAATATCACGGTAAGTCTCAAACCTGGGACCTTGAGGGGAACATATCTTCAAAGTCAAAGTCTTCAACCAACTGCGCCACCCAAGGGACAATCAGATGTCTCAGTTAAGGGAACACCATTTGAATGGAAGATAAAAGAAGCTCATTCAAGCAATCCCAGCTCTGTCAAATTGCGACGAGGCTGGAGGTTCCAAGTTAAGAAATTTTCATTCCTTGCATCAGCCACAAATGCATTCTGATGAGTAGTAAGTCTGCAAAGGCGTGGGAATCTTGTTGACAACAGCCCAACATCCAACCAATTATCAGTCCGGAACGGTTACTAACTCCATTACGACTTTAAACACGGTGACAAAACTTGCAGATAGCTTTCCATGGAAATTTATTGGATGTGAACCTGCAAACAGGGGGCCATGAATCTCGTTCCACCATCCCATAATATTTTGCAACAATAAGCTTACGCCAAAGAGAAGTGGCCTCGCGTTCAAACAGCCAAGTTCATTTTGCCAAAAGTGCAGAATTTCGCTGTTCAAAATTCCCAATCCCAACACCTCCCAACAATTTTGGAAGTAGTGTTTTCTTCTATACGCATATATTATATATTACTGGACTTTAATTCATACCACTCAATCTTATCAAATAAGTGAAAGAATAACATTTTTACCCAGAAAAAATCTCAGGTTCTGAAACTCTGTTCCTTCAAGTTTGAAAATATGGCAGATATGATAACATATTTCACCGGATCACAAAAAAGATAATGGAACGTTCGTTCCAAATTTCCACTCTTGAATATGATGGAATATCGACCAGAGAAACTGAGATGCGTGGTAAGAGAACAATTATGGCCATATATGAACTAAGAGAACATTTTCTACAAGCTCTTGAACACATGCAAAATCAAAGGATAAATGCTATATTTCAGCTAGCAGAAACAAAGAAGAAAACAATTACCTAATGAAGATGTACACACAAATAATCAAAATTACAGCAGAAACAAGAAATAAAAAAGACAAGTTGGCATGACATTTTAGTCATAAAACAGTAATTGATGCAAAAATAGCAAACCACTACTTTCATGAAATAGAAACTTGACTACAGTTATGTCTACATTAGCATGGTGGTCTCACAGGTCACCAACATGTTCCAGTCACAGATGAAATAAAATGAATATTTATAAAGGGGAGGGGAGGGGAGAATACTTGACAAGCTTTTAGGTGGTGCTTGAGTGGAGAAGTTGAGTTTCAAGCAATAAAAGAAAAGTAAAATTTAAGCTCCATAATTGTCCAATATCTAACCAATAACGAAGTTTCAGACGTCTGTTTGTTCCCCATGAACAAAAACCAGAGTGAGAAAGAAAACGTATATCTTACAAGGGAGGCAACAAGAAATATCCATACCCCACAAATTCTTCTATTAGAAGAGGAGGGAACTCGAACACATTACAAAGGTAGCTTTTCATTCAGATTTTGGGGAATATGTATTTATTATATTCATGAGTGTCTGGATCAACTTACGTACACCTCGATTATTATCACAAAATAATTGTTTGATCGTATAACTTTTGGGGGTCAAGAAAACTCGTAGAAAACTAATTCTTAAGTAGATGACCATTATAGATTGAACCTATAACTTATTAGATCTTCAACCCATGATGTTTAGTGGCATTTAAATTAAAAATATTAGGTTTAGTGAAAGAAAAAAAAATTAAAAATACATAATATGCAAGGAAGAACAAGAAGAGATCCCTGTAACCAAACATTTTCCTTCAACATCGCAACGAAATAACTGTTAAATGTGTTTTTCCGCATTCCGCAGAGGGGGGAAATAATTAATTCTTACACAACGCCTATGTTAAACTATAGGTTATCATATACTCCCTCCTTTTCTTTTGATCTCCCCCCACTCGGAACTTTATTGGTTAGAATGATATTAACGAAAGGCTTGAGTTTTACGCCCAACCCTATCTTAGATATGTGTATTCCCCTACTAATGTGTTTCCAAAAGAAAATTTTATTGAAGAAAAAGATGAATTAGTTCGCAGTAAACATGAGCATACCTCAGAATTCGCTAAACTGGAATCTCTCTTTCCACAAATTTGAATCTTTCATTCTATAATGCTAATATCCAGACACAATACAATCAATAATTTTCACAATCTGGAAAAACTGCAGAAAGTCGCCTAAATTTCGTGTACAAATTTAAACCAAGCAACCTAATTACAACTGAGATAGCTCATTGGGGTTCTCCATGGAGTCCTTCAGAATCTTCCCGGCCTTTCTTTTCTTGTCATCCTTCTCATTTTCCCCTACAAACCAGGCTGAAGACTTCTTCACACCATTGTATAGCGAATTCAATTCTATCGTGCTACCTACAGGCTTCTTCCCAGACCCAATCTTAAACTGTACGGTGGATCTTCTGTTCATAGACAACTTTTCCTCAGAATCTTGCAAACTGTTCTTTATTGATTCAATAGCAGGAGCAAAAGCCTCCAGCACTGAGACATGAGTGTCCACAAGACAGTTCTCCCAGACAGGGACAGGATGTTGTGAACTTGATTTGTTCAATATCTTCTCTGGAAGAACGACAGAAGAAACTTCCTTCTCACCAAATTGCAGGGGAGGAGCAAGAAACGGGTTACTAGTTTCTTGTGTCTGGTTGGCCATAGCTGCATTTCTAGGACCTTCTCTTCGGGTTCCTTCCAATCCATTGCAAAACAACCACTGCTGCAAATTCCTCAAGGATTTTTCTGCACTCTTACATTGTTGTTCTGGCTCGGTTGTAACTGTTTGAGGCTCCACTTCTTTCTCCTCCACGTCAGGCGACACGATGTACGTATCGGGATCAGGGAACGCAGGCAGCCAAGATGGTATGTGCTCTCCAGGAGGTTCTTTCCCAATTTGCAAAAAAGTAGACCTCGACTTTCGCTCTTTTACAACTGGAAATTTGGGAACTGCATATGCAAATGGGATTTCTTCCGCTTGAGCAACATAACGAGCAATCTCTTTAACTGTGCAGGAACTTGCGAGACAATGTTCAATATTTGAAGCACCGGCAAATCCTTGGACGGACCCCAAATCTTCAAGTGCTTGAATTATATCGAATACATTACACTCCGTTCTTCCAGCAAAATTAGCACAGAAATTTGCAGTCTTTCCTATGTTCTGAAGATACCGACCTGCAACGTCAGTCAGGGTTTCGAGAGCAGACTGCTGAAAAGTTTGAAACCCCTCACTCTCACATATTTGAGCTACAGCAATCTTGGCAAGCGCCCGTTGGAAATCGTCACTGCCCAAATCCTTCCTCGTCTTCGGTCTTTCATGCCCTTTTCCAATCTCCCCACCTCCATCGTTCATATTCAAATACTCATATCACATAAATTAACTTCCCCCTTCGAACCCGACCAGTTACCGCAAAGACGAAGAACAAGAAACCCCCCTCGTACTTCTCTAGCTCTTCTCACAAATCAGACAGTAAACGACGATTCAAAAACGGAAATCGAAAATTTCAGTAGGAAAAAGCATCACACAAGCACAAACAAACAAAAAAGCAAATCATCGCACCTGAGAAAACCCTAAATCCATGGGAGATCGAAGTGAGACCGAAATTGGCGTCCGGAAACCCCAAATCTCAAGGAATCGAAGCGAAGAGGATGTTGAAGTTGCGAAGCGTTAATTGCAATGGCTCCAAGAGACTGAATTGAGAACGGCTTGCGAAATGCTTGAATCTGGGAAGAACAATAGAACAGAAAGGAAACCAATTGGAAAAGTGGATGAATGAAACATGAATGGCGACTCGAGAGTGAGATTATGGAGAAGAGCGTGTAGAAATCTGAAACCCAACCAAAACCCTGAGATCCAGAATCGCCACAATGGAGAAGGAGGTCGCTCTTAAATAACGAAACAAATAAAAAAAAAACTGGAGGCTACGGATTTTATGTTGAGCGGTTAAAAATTGAAAGTTGTAGTAAGTAATTATTTTGATCGATTGAAATGAATGATCAAAATTGAGTAATTAGAATTAACTTAAAAATTATAAATAAATAATTGAAAATGAAAATTATTTTTAAAGGTAAAAATGAGAAATAATTAGTAAAAAATTTATTTAAATGTATGCTTTTGTGGAAGAATTAGTAAATTCTCCCCTTGAATATGACGGTAATTTTGTAACCTAGGGTCAAAAAAAAAAAAAAATGGCAAAGAGGGAAATTTATCCCAAAGTATTTGCAAACTGGGGGCATCGCGTGGGTGGGAGCCACGCGACCCCTTTTTTTTTTAGGACCCACGCGAATCAAGGAATCGAAACGGCGTGCAACGGAAAAATCTCGAAGCGACGCGTCTGTTGGCTGACACTGACACGTGTCAGCCATGCAGTCAGGTCGCGTGGGTGGGAACCACGCGACCAGCCTGGCACTGACACGTGTCAGGCATGCGTTTAGGTCGCGTGGTTCCCAC
>JBBMEF010000028.1:1271021-1310605 GCA_037832685.1 Sicyos baderoa
ATTTGACTTCATTCATAATAAAATCAAATATACATTTTAAAATGTGGCTGAGAATCAAGATCTTATATATGAAGAAATTTTGTTATAGGTTGGATAGGTTTGTAGGAAAAAATATCTTTCAAAATACTTTATTTATAATAATAAGATATATGATGATGTGACTAGTAAGGTCAAAGTTATTAATACGAAATTATTATCCTATAAAATTAAATATGTGCTTTAGAAGGAAAAACAGTTTCAATTATTATGATTTTTTTTTTAGTACATTATTATGATTTTTTTTAGTACATCATTATGAATTACTTAAGATATAATAACACTAACACTTTACTTAAAATGACACACATCTAAACAATAGGGTTTTTCCTTCCTATTGTGTATGTCAATAAAAGCTAGGAAATAACTTCAAATGGTCCTTAAAAAATTTAATTTATCAAGGTTACTCAAAATTAACTCTAGAGAGAGACTTTACATATAATTATTTTCAAAATAAATTCAATGAGTATAACTATCCAAACAAGCATTTAAACTATAAGGACCAAGTAAAGGTTATTCCTCCTAATTTATAGAGTAAAAGTTATTTTTATTCAAACTGAACATAAATAAATAATATATATATATATATATATATATATATATATATTTTAAAAAAATGGACACTTTTATCATAGATAAGAGTTGCTAAATCTTATATTAAATGAGTAATAATTTTATTGTTTGTTTATAAATCAGTTCAATATCAAGGTCATAGGTTCGATTTCGAAAATTTATATTTGTCTCCCTTCCCTCTAATATATACTAAAAAAAAAAGAATTATCCTAGTTAGAAATTGTATCCATTCAATTTGTTTCATATATATGTTTTGATGTTTACAAAAAAGTACAAACTATTTTTATATTTTATATCAAGTGGGGATGGGGCAGGGGGTGTCCTTCAAAAGCTATCCTCAAATATTTAATGAGCAAGTCTTCATCAAACATGTTACATATAGTTTTAAAAACATATAGCATGCAAAAGTTTTGTGAAATACAATCATATCATTATTAAATAAACTTAGGACTAATTCAGATCCTTAAAAAAAATAAAAAAAAAAAATAAATAAATAATGAGATCCATAAAATCTTCAAAATGCCATCTCTACTCATGAGTGGAAAATCGGATAAGATTTGACTTTACCCCACAGCTTTGAATATGCAATGATAGGCTATCCTTATTTTTATGGGTCACACAATCCCAAAACCCTCCAAATATAATTAGCAATTAATCTGCTTAGAATCTGAACTCAAGAAATTATATCTTTCATTAAGGGAGTTTGGTTGTAATTTCTGGTTTGGTTAAAAAGAAAAGAAAAAAATAATAATAATATCATTAATGTTTAAGAATAAAGATTTCAACACATCACCTATTAATTATAAGTATTTTTTTTACATCAATTAAATTATAACTACCAAATAATAATTAAACTTTGGAAAACTTACTCGATACCAGTTAAATCTAAAAAATAATCAAAGATACAGTCCTTTTATATAAAAAAAAAAACAGCTAATGTGTAGTCATTGCTTTTATTGAGTATTGTCAAATATTTTTTTATAATACCAATACTAATAATCATTTATAATATATTAAAACGTGATAAATACAAATATTTTAAAACCATACTGTAATATCTCAATAATTTGACATGTTAATCATTTAACACATATATGATGAATAACGCATTTTGGAAATTATAGAGAGAACACACGAAATCAAGTAGAAATAACTTATGACTTTCTTGGAAGCATTGCATTACATTTATAGCTTGATTAACACTCAAATTATAAGATAAATGCATGAATTGTTATTTATGAGGATCATGTTGACTTAATACTTCAAAAAAAAAAAGAGAAAAATAATGTTGACTTGGAGGTATGTTAATTATATTTAATGATCACATGGTGATTTAGGCAGATCATGTGGTGAGTCAAGAAATAATGGCTGCCCCCTCTGCCTGTTGTGTTGAATTTTTTTGAATTTGTTAAGAGAATCACTCATGTGATGCTTTCACTTTTTCCATGTGATTTTGTTGTATCCCTTTTCTCAATTTCAATTCATATTCACTTCAAAACTATCAATATCATATATATATAAAATCATTTTTGGTGGTGCTGGTTAGGATTTTGTAAGATTTAACCTTTAAATATTATTATATATAACTTGTTATGATATTTGGTAATAATTAATATTATCATAGTATTCATTATGGGATGTTTTGAAATTTGAAATTTTATATATTATATATTTTTAAAAATAATGAAAAACAAAAGGTTTAAATTTTTCTACGATTTATCATAGTATTAAAGTTATGACTTCTCAAAACTAATATGTGGTTACATCACATCCAAGCATTATAACATAAATTTATATTGTTTTACGTGAACAATTACTCTACTATAAATCTTTTCAAACAAAAAAATTACTCTACTATAAAAAATATAAGAACAAATAAAAACGAAAAGTAAAATGCATCGTATATTAAAAAAAAAAAAAAAAGAACCAACAAATTTTACACACACACGCAGATTCAATTAGTCGTGCAATTGATTGTCTAGTTTTGTATTATTCTATTTCTATTCCACCGTCATCTCTATTTGTAATAATCTCCATTCTCCCACACTTGTACTAAAAAAAAATCTTACATACATGTAGTCGTGGAGAAAATTAGCGTATTACCCCATATTCGTACAAAATTAACTACTTTTAGGATATATTTAATATTTATTTATTTTAATTAATGACTCGTTAATGTTTTACACTCAATAGGTAAATAAAATGGATATGAGGAATTCGAATGAAGCTTCTGTTTGCTTGCTAAGGAAGTTTACCACTAATCTTATATTATTTTATTTTATTGCCCAACATACCCATTTGTCTATTATTTATTCAAGTTTCATTAAAATATAAATAAATAACCAAATATAATATTTAACACACACTTCTCCCTATTAATTAATGTTTGTGAAACGCATTTATTGGTTTACTTACAAGAAATGTTTTGCTCATCGTTTGGTTAAAATATATTAAAAACTTGAGTCTAGAGTTTCAAAAAGTATAAATATGTGTAGTTTGAGTTTAAATAGTCCAATCTAATGTAACATAGAAGAAATGAATTCAAATTTAAGTTGCATATTATAAAATATTAGCGTTTGAAAAGATGCCAAGTATATATAGTATTACAAAAAACTTTCTATAGATGTGTTGATTTAACCTTAATTATAAAAAAAACAATATCTCAATTAAGTAACTATAAAAAAAACATTATTATATCAAATACTCTTTAATTATAATAGAGTATTTTATGTTCATTTATTTAGGGTCGTAAATTACTCTTTTTTCTATTCAATACAATATAGGAAAGGAGGTAGGTAGATTGAACCTGTAAGCTCATGATTAATAAGTCATACAAGATGTTGTTATAACTCTACTTATATGGGCGGGTCTAGGTTACCCTTTCTAGGCTCAAAATTAGCCATTGATTCAATATCTAATTTTTCATAAAATAGTGATGACTAAGAGTACTTTTTTGTCTTTTACATTAAGTTTTGTCGGACAAATAATGCTGGCCTAATATATGTTATTTGATGCCCTCGTTTAGTTACCAAGATTTTTTTTTTTTTTTTTTTTTTTAAATCGAAGTTACCAATAGTTAATGATCGGCCTTATATTAATCAAAATTACGATGTTAGAAACATAATACTTTTTTTGAAACTTTACGAGCAAATGTATAAAATGACAATATAATTATGGAGAAAATTTTTTTAGGGTGCATTGGAGTGAACAAGTGTGTCACTAAAATAAAGAGTTATTATAGCATAAAAATAATAATAACTCACGTTTAGAATGTAAATTATTATAACAAAAATTATGATAATTTATCGTGGCATAAAAGTAGATTATTATAAAATATAATATAAGTTATAGTAGCACAATTAAAAAGTTCTTATAGTTAAAATGAGTAATTTATTGACTAGATTATCAATTTGTATAATTATTGACTTAAACACGGATTGAAATCATTATAACTTAATCTCATCTTAAACTTTGACCATGAATTTTACCTTTTTTTTTTATTTTAGAACGACCATAAATTTTACCTCGAAACCCTAAATCTTACATAGTTTTTGTTTATTACACCATTTGTTTTATATATTATAGGTAAATATCACCGTTCTTATTTGATTTTCCTCTATCTCTCGCACACATAAAACTAATAATTTTTTTATACATTTGAAACTTAGAGCTTTGAGCTTTTAAATTCTTTTTTTTTTTTTTTTTTTATATCCGTAACTGTCCGGGCCAGCTTTCGCGTGGAAAGCGCACCTCGACTAATGTCACGGGGCATACCGCCTGACCCTACAACATTTGGATGCCAAGGAAACGGTGGCCATCATGGGATTTGAACCCATACCCTTATGCACCCCAAGGCCCTCCATGACCAATTAGGCTATCCCATGATGGTTTTGAGCTTTTAAATTCAAAGTATTACTTCAAACCAAAAAATGATGAAAAGTTCTCTCTTGGCACCATTTATGCTCACAAAGTCACATGCAACATTATATATGTACACATTATTTATTTATTGTTTGCATATTTTATAAAAACTTACTCTTCTAATTTTAAATTCTTTTAGAGCTAATAAGAATATACAACACATAGAACTCTCAATTTTTTGTTTAATATTTTTTTTTATTTGAATTTTATAATTTCATGCTTATTTTATTTTAAGTGGATTTGATATAGTTTGACTAGTCTTTCTCACAAAGATTTGTATAAATGAACTTGAAATCATCCTTTTTCAAATTTGATACAAGCATTGCCCACATGAATTAACAAAAACAGGAGCCTATGAATGTTTAAAATATTAGATACATTTTAAGGAATTTGCACTGTATAATAAATTTTCTACTCTACATTAGAATTATAGCAACTTTTTAAAAATATTACAAATATAACAACCTTTTTTTTATAAACTCTATCAAACACTATTCATGGAGTCTATCAAACACTATTGATGGAGACTATCAGACAATTATAGCAACTTTTTATAAATATTTTCAAAAAGTTGCTATTTATACAATTTTTTTGCCAGCTTATTGTAATATACATACAAATTCCCCTACATTTTATCATAAAAAAAACAATAGATACATTTTAAAGTTCAAAGATAAATTAGACACAAATACTAGAATAAACTTGTAATTAACCCACGTAAAAATTTAAAAGCAAATATATATTTTTTTTTTTTTTTTGAAACTCTAGAAATTTAATTTGAAATTAATTTCTAATTGGTCTCTAACTCGAAAGCTTTTTTGGTATTCTACAAACTATGTTTCTCACATTAAAAAATGGGATAATTTGGCATTCATGAAAGTTTCATCTTCCTAACATACGAAAATAAGATTAATCCATCTAATTGATAGTTTAAAACCCTCTTTTCTCTAATGTTTTCATGGTTCCTTACAAATGATTGAAATATATATATATGATCTATATAATTATTTGAGCACCCACGTGGATGTATTATGGAAAATTAAAGTACAACATTTATTTGTTTCTCTACAATTTATGGATCCTACCCTCCTTCTAGGAAGATTTCGTTTGATGTATTATTTAGGGTTCAATGATAACAATAATAGTAACGTTGCATTATTCAAAACTTAGCTTCTTGTCTTCTAGTAATAAGAATCTTAATAATTTGCCTCAATCTAAGTTCAATCTATCGACTCGGATTCACATGCCCAAAAATATATGCTCATTAATATACATTTTTTCAAAAATAGAATTTAAAAGTGGGAAAGTCATAATTTAATTTTCATGGTTTCAAAAGTTAGAGTTCAGTCCTAATGGTTTAAAGAAACATACAATTTAATCGATATGATTTTTAAAACTAGAATTTAGTTCATATGATTTGATAAAATCTACAAAATAGTTAGAGTGATTTTTAATTGTAACAAATTAAATACTTTAAAATTAGTTATTCATATATTAATGACGAAATTTGAGTTAAGTAATTAATATATATATATATATATATATATATAAATATAAATATAAATATAAAATTATATCATTTATGCATGAATAGTGACGCATGAATAATGAGATTTTATGTATATTTATACAACAACAATTCCATACCATAAGAGAGCTCTATTTTAGGTTTTATAAAATCATCCTAAGGACTAAATTCAATTTTTTAAAGATACTTTTATTAGAGTTCTAACTTTCTCTAAAACATGAAAACTAAATTCTAATTTTTAATATCATAAAAACTAAACTCTAAGCTTATTCGTAACTAAACTTATATATTTTACCCTTCAAAAGTAAAATTTTATCATATAATAAAATAAATAGTTACCATTGTTGATCTTCAACCAAAAAAAAAAATTAAGTTTATAAATTTCACACATTAATTTGATCCCAACGAGGAGAAGTTGTAATGATTTAAATCCACCACTATTTTTGGCATCCAAGGTTGAACAAGAAGGGCAAAATGATTAGTTTTTGTAAGTAATAAAAAAGATTAGAAAAAGATATTTGGGAAAGTGCTTCAAATTTAATAATAATAATAATAATAATAATAATAATAATAATAATAATAATAATAATGATGTCACAAATGGTAAGAGATCCTTAACCACTTTTTAAGATTGTGCTTTTCTACATAACATGATTTTACCGACCATGAAGTGGTGTGGATAACATAATACTAAATTGCTTAGCTGTCAAGATTTCAATAACCAACGGTAAAGAGGAAAATTAGTAATGATGGTTCATTCTAAATTTATAGATTTAATACATATTTATTTTTAAAAAATTACAACTTTGTTTGGATCTATTACTTTTCAATTTATATTTAATTTGTTAGTTATTGTTTTTAGATAAAATATTTAGAATTATATAAGATTTAAATCAATAAATTATAAGTTCGAAATACTCATTTTAAAAAACTAAGTATTATATATTTGAAATTTTCTAAAAGTTAAATTAAAAAAAATATTTGAAATTCTAACTTTATTCTTTCAAAAATTATCATTTTATTTTTACATTTTATTATTTTTTTGAAATGTTACATGAAATAACATGTTTTTTTCAAAGACACTATCTTTTATTTCAACAATTTGAAAGTTTAATATAATAAAAATTCATAATAATTTTTCGATTGATAAAAAAAATATTTTTAAAACAAATAAAAAAGTTTGTAATTATAAATATTTATGATGGTAGGAAATATTCAACTTAAACTTGTATTAAGTTATATTAAGAAATCTCCACTTTACTTATTTTTGGATGACTTTTGTAAAGTCATGCGAGATTATTAGTTTATTCTAAATTAGAGATCTATTAATTCAACAACTTTACAAAAGATAGTTTGTTTTTTTCTCTCTTTTTGTAAACTATGATCCCACACCCAATCATGGATTACACAAATAGAACTTTTATGGGAGTTTGTTATTTGTTGGAATCCAATTACATATAATATAAAAACAAAAACTTTGTAATCTCAAGCTTGAACAAAAATTGTTCATCTTTTGGTTAGGGGAGAGATTGGAGTTGAAGCAATGCTTTTTGAGGAAGTACTTGGTTGTGTGTAAAAGTAAAATCCCATTTTCTTAAATTTTGTTCCACTTTTCTGACAGACACCACATGCTCTCTGCTGACCCACTAGCTCCCATTATTCTTGTTTTCATTTTTTTTTAATATTTAGGTATCTCTAATTTTGTATGTTTACATAAAATCTCAAGAATTTTGAAGGTTTTTCTTTGAACATTAAATCAATTTAAAAAAGATAATGAACTTTTAGGTAAAATATGATGATTTACGTGTTTTGATAATGGTGTATTAATCATATTTATAGGTAAAAAGATACTCGTTTTATTATAGAGATAAGAATATAATATTATCGACTAAATAAGGCTAGGATTTAAAAAAAAATTATATAATACACTATTATAAGATATGACACAGTACATAAAAGTTTAAATATAAAAAAATGAACTTAATTACATATTTCGTCTAAGATTTAAAATATATAAGGTTTTAAGAGAGTTTCTCGCCTACTAACCGAACAACAAGACAACTAACAATCATGGTGTATCTTAGTTATAAGACACCTCAAGCGTATAACTAGAGATGTTCAAATAGTTAATTTTCATGCAAAAATTTGTATTGATTTTCAATTAGACATTAATTATCAAAAGATATTTATTTAAATAAATATTTCTAATATATATAATTTGGCTTGGAATTTTTTTTAACTGGAATTTATTGTTCCTTAGACCCACGAAAAAATTAGACCCACGAAAAAAATGGACATCTCACCTATATGGGTTCAAGAGCTCCCATTATCTTCTTCTCCTGAGTGAACTCTATGAAACCATTTGAGATGTGACCCACATCAGCCATCCATACCCACTCATTTTCACATTTTAGATTTAGTATTCTCTCTCATAATTCCCCCTTTTTTTTTCCTTTTTTTTTTTTTAATCTTTTTGTTTTTTTAATCTTTTATGTAATGGGAGTAGACAAGAAAGCTGTCACCACAGCATCATTCTCTCTTTTGCTGGTTTCTGAGCATTGGCTTTTGGTTTTTCTCCAATTCATATAGAGAGCAGCTTAAGGAATAAGGATTAACCAGTTGTGAACAAAACAAACCAAACCATATCTTAGAAGCCTTCTCATTCCCTCAAGTTTTTGACTTGTTCTTACAATAAGCTTGGTTTGGATTATATATTGTTTGCTTTCTCATTTTCCTCAACATTTCAATTTTAACTCAAAGCATTGTTCCATTTAAAAGCTCAACTCAGAGAAGGTGAAGGAAGAGATGTCTGCTAGGCTTACACCTTCATTATCAGATGAGAATCAGAGTCTTCATCAACGGATTGGCTGCATCAATACCGTTTTCAACATATTTGACCGCCGGTATTTCCTCGGCGGCCGGAGCAGTAAGAAACTACTTCCACCTCCAGGTACTTTCTTCTTATTCTTCTATCATAATTCATGGTGGTCACCTACATAGGAACAAATTTCCTCGTCATGCACTATGTCCTGAGACATTGGTCGAGGTGAATAAAAACAGAGTTTTCTTGATGTCTCTTCTAATGAACACTGTGTTTTTGAGCAACTTTCTGAAGTTTTTGCTGGTGGGTTTCTTTGGCAGGTCATAATGATGGCAACCCAACGGAGAAAAACAGTGTTTCATACAGATTTTCGGTAAGAATTGTGCATGGAAGCAATAAAGATGAGTCTTTTAAAGATGGGTTTGTTTGTAAAGTTCATGTTTTGTTAAATTGCAGGGGAAAAACCAGAAGAAGACTACAAAAGAGAAACAAAGAGTCTCCACGGAGTCATCTAGAACCTCGTTTTCGTCTACGACTTCGTGTTCTTCAAGCTTTTCATCTCTTGATGCTAACAACAGAGCAGCTCACCTTGAAACAACGTTGATCAGCCATGTTGATTTTCATGGAAACACAACTCGGGAGTTTTCGAAGAATCAGCATAATGCTGCTGCTAAGCAATCAAGCTGCCAATCTCTCGGGTTCCGGGATATTGTCAAAGAGAACATGAACAGAGAAGCAGTAAGAACTGTGGCTGGAGAAGCAGCAGTGAGTCGTAAATTAAAGCACGTGGACTCTCCAAGGCCGGTGAGATCGGTTGAGTATCATGATTCGAAGAATTCGGGACCGAAGGAATCGTTTCGTGTTCTTTCGAAGTTTCGAGATGGAGAGAATGGCATTCCCACACAACACTCAGCACCTAAGTTCAATAGAAGGCTCTCTTATGATGGAATGGAGTCTTATGATACATTGAAATCAACCATAAAGATCAGAGAACTGCCAAGATTATCACTTGACAGTAAAGAAAGCTGGACGAAGCGCTCGGCTTCTGGACTGAGATCAAATGATCTAGCTACGGGTTTGCCAAAAGGTGACAGGGATTCGGAAGAACCAATGAGTTCGAGACTGTCGTCACCTGTTGTAGCAAGGTTAATGGGATTGGAGCCTCTACCAAATTCAGTTTCAAATATCAACAGTCCATCAAGATTGATCAATGTTTACCAAACCTATGAACAAAGTTCTTTGTCAAGATCATCAGGGATGAATGATGAGAACAAACCACAAATTTGGTTTCTTGGGTCTCCTAGGATGTCTCATGGAGATTCTTATTCACCCAGCTTGAGAAATGCAAGTACAAAGCTCAAGGTGGAAACAACTAAGAAGAGCCAGCTAAACAGAAAAGGAGAATTTAATGAGCCAGCTATTGAAAGTCATGAACTTGCAACAGATGTGCCAAACTCCTCAGTTTATGGAGAAATTGAGAGAAGGTTGTCAACGCTTGAATTCACCAAATCTGGAAAGGATCTGAGAGCTTTAAAACAGATTCTTGAAACAATGCAAAGATCTCGAGCGATGTTGGAGAACAAGGAACAAGCATCAGACTGTGCATCACAAGTTAGCACGGACGGAACCGCTGATCCGAATTGCAGTTCAGGAGCAGCAAGCCCACGAAACTCGCAAAACACGGCTTCTTCTGCCAGAGCCAAGGTTTCCAACTCTTCAAAGTCATATAAATCTTCAATTATTGTCATGAAACCTGCTAAACGCCTGGGTAAAATCAGCAATGCCTCTCCCTTGCAACCTTTGAATCATGATGAATCAAGTGACCACCGCAGAAGTGGAAATGAACAGGCGAAAATACCATCTGTCAACAATACCAACAGAAGAATTTCGAAATCAACAAAAACGACGAAGGATCAACATTGTATTTGCACAGAAACCTCAACAGCCTCAGGAAACAGTCCAAGAGTCACAAGCTCAAGACTACATAAGAAGTTTGGGCTAGAAAAGCAATCTTGCCCCACCAGCCCATCATCAGATTCAAGCAGAACTGAGAGGATTAATAGCAGAAAAGTTGGATCATGTTCCACAGAAATAAAAGCCAAGCAAAAATCTCCCACTTTGAATCAGAAAAGCACCAAGAGATCAAGCAAAAGCAGTGTAGGCCCTGGAGATATGAATCAGCAAGGAAGTGCGAACCTTCTGAAGCTCGAGTGCAATGGAGTCACATCAAACACCGATACAAAAAATACAAACAACAAGCAATTTGACAGCACCAGAAGCAACAATGTCCTGCAGGATGATGATGGATGTGAACAAAGGGTTAGTGTTTTTAGTGGAAATTTTATTTTACTGGTCTGAGTGAGAGCTTATATGATTAACATATTTCATTTTACTTTCTCAGAATGCAGGAATGAGGTTGAGCAACAGCCTCACAAAAGTCAAAGCAACATTAACTAGCTTTGAGCAACAAAGTCCCATTTCTGTTCTTGACTCTACATTTTACCAAGAGGATTCACCATCTCCTGTCAAGAAAAGATCATTTGCTTTTGAAGGTATGAATCTTATACCTCATTATTGTTCCCCAACCACACATTCTAGGATGCTTTTTACTGTACATAATGACCAACAATAGTTATGTTGCATTTTGTTACATGACAAGAAGAGAACTCTTTGAATTTTTTTGGTATAGATGACGAGACCATAAATTCAGAAGCTGAGTCGAGTCAAGAAGTTCTAGATCAATCGCAAAAAAGCACAGAGACCCTCAGCAGTGAGATTAAGAGCTTGAAATCCGAAATCGATAACTTAAGGAAGCATCTTCGACAAGTAAAATTCGGTAACGAGGAGGAACTGCCCTTGAATGATTTCCAGAATCATCTCTGCCAAGAAATGAATTCTCAGCACAAATACATTTGGCAAATATTATCAGAATCAGGTCTCCTCAAAGATCTTGACCATGGCTTGTCTGCCATTCAGCTCCACTCACCAGGACACTTGATCAACCCCAACCTATTTATTGCACTAGAGCAATACAAGGCAGTCCAGTGGCCTTTGAATGATGATAAATACAGTAAACAGAATTCAAGATTAGAAGACCGAAATAAAGTTCAGAGGAAACTTATGTTTGACACTGTAAACGAAATTCTTATGGACAAACTAGAAGCTGAACGTTCCTCCAACCATTGGCTCTCAACAAGTAGTATTGCAGGAACAGAATCAAAAGGGCAGCAGGTTTTGAAAGAAATATGCACACAGATTGATCAGCTACAAGATAGCAACCAAACTGGCAGTCTCAATGAGTATGATGATGATGCCTCAAGAAACATGATTTGGAAAGATTTGATGCATCCTTCGTGCAACTGGAGAGATTTCAAAAGCAATGTTCCCGGCTTAGTGTTGGATGTTGAGCGGCAGATCTTCAAAGATTTAATAACTGAGATTGTGACGAACGAGGCAAGCTTCTACGACAATCGTTGCAGGGAAACTAGATAATTCCCATCAACTTAGATAAATATGAGCAAATCTATCCCTCACTTCCAACTTCGAAGTATGCATCTTTAGTTTCTTCTACAGATTAAGGCTCATTTGACATACCCTTTCAGAATTGTTCTTCTTCTCTTGTACAGTTCTAGAAACTCTTGCCTATGAATGTAGATCGTAGCTGGCATCAATACTGTATTAGAAACAAGTATTTACTGTATATGAAGGCGTACAACTACAAGTAGCATCCTTGTTTTCAAATACTGTACAGATCTCATTAGGCCATCTTGGAACTTCCAAGTCCTGGAAGCTAGAAAGAAAATGAAAATATTTCATATAATTTTATACCATAACATCACACAAGCAGAAAGCATATTTACTATAATTAGAAGATGATAGGACCAGAACTTTTATTACAATAGAGGGGTTTAGAGAACCCTCCAATCTCCCTACACCTTCACTTTCTATTTCTCAAGTTAGTGTCTCATCCAAAGCTTGTGCGTGCAAGCTGGCTCGAACAGTCACAGATTTCGAAAAAAAAAAAAAAAAATCTAACTACTGCCTTTATATAGACTACTCTATAAGCCCCCTTGTAAGTTGTAACCAAATTCAAGTAACTATACAAACCAAATGTAGCAACTCATTTAAGTACCCTTATTTCCATGCTTATAAACAAATCTTATAGGAGATCTATCAGAAGATGACAAGCCCAAGCCAATAAATATGACTGAAACTTTCTTTACTGTATATCTTGATGTACATCACTGGCATGTACTTTCATTTCTAAAAGAAAATAATGAAGTGAGTCATCTTTACAATGATATTTCAAATTATTGAAAGATAAGTTACAACAAGAAAATAGACAACGGGAGGATCAGATATGATGCTTCCTAGGATGAGACTTCAAGTTTCAATCTCGCTTCTTTAGTATATCAAGAAATTTACTACAATTGCACCAAGAATCAACTCAGTCACAAAAGAAATCAAGATCCGTTTCAGAAATTTTCCACTCCGTTGTCTAAAAGCTAATTTCTCAAAACTCATTCATCACAGTGATACAAATTGAAGGTTCTTTTTTCTCCTTTTTTTTTTTTTTTCTAAGAGAAAAAGAATACATGAGATGAAAAAAAAACTATACCCACAAAAGAAGAGCCACATTAGAGCAAGGGCTCTAAAATAAGATCGAAAAATAATTACAAGTATCATTTCAATACTAAAAAATAACTCAACCAAACCAAACCTTACGAATTTGGGTCGGATAGTCTGGATTATTTGTACACTCTCAATTCCTCTCTTTAAAGACTCCACACAATATAGCACACAAGCCAGCTCGTTACAATCTTTCTTTGGCACACTAGAAACCAAACTCGCAGCTCCATAGCAAATGAAACAGATCTTCCTCCGCCTTCAAGCAAACAATGCAACGGAACTGGTTGAACAACGGAGACATTCTACGCACAAGTCTACCTGAAACGTGTTGACTTTTTCATGAATGACATGCCAGATAAAGAATCTAACCTTTTTAGGGACTTCAACTTTTCAGATGGTCAAACAAATAATGGAACGTTCAATTCACACATGAATATGATCGAATATCTGTCAAGAACAACCATGGCCATACTAATATATGATCAGCTAAGAGAACCTATTCTACAAGCTTTTGAATGCATGCAATTGTAGGACAAGAAACACTTACAAGAAATAGCAAGAAAACAATTACCTGATGAAGATGTATAAACAAACAATAAAATCACAGCAGAAACAAGACATCATAAAGACGAGTTGGTATGGCGTTTTAGAATATCATAAAACGGGATGGATACAAAGCCAATAAAGCACTACTTTCATGAAATAAAAACTTGACCACAGCTATGTATACATTAGCATGGTGGTCACAGGTCACCAACACGTTCCAGTCACAGATGAATTAAAATGAAGAAATAAAGGGGAGAATACTTGGCCGAACTTTTAGTTGGACCTTGAGTGTGCAAAGAGGCTTCATTAGTTTTTTTTTTTTTTTTTAATATCCGTGACTGTCTGGACCAGCTTTCGCTCACCTCAGACAAGCTTTCGCTCACCTCGACTAACGTCACAGGACATACCGCCTGACCCTACAATATTTGGATGTCAAGGAAACCTGTAGGAAATTAATTCATAGGTAGGTGACCACCATAGATTGAAACCATCACGTTATGCACCCCAAGCCCCTCTTTCACCAATTAAGCCACTCCATGATGGTTGATGCTTCATTAGTTAGTTAACAATATCATATTATTTTATATGTTACAGCTGTATTTGTATTTTTATATCCATGACTGTTCAGGCCAGCTTACGCACACCACGATTTGTATTTGTATTTTGTTATTGAAGTCTTTCGGTTGTCATTTCTGTTGTAACCATTGTATTCACAGCAGAGCTATAAAAAAAAGAAGACTACTGCTTTGAGCATATGCATATATACTGAGAAACTATGATGGTACCAGAGTCCATGAGGTCTAAACCAATATTATGTCTAACAAAGGTCAAGTTTTGGTTCATGAGTACTATAAATTTAAAAAATTAGGTTTAGTCAGGAAAATAAAAACTGAAAATTATAGGGATAGTTATTAGGAAGAACCAATATGAACATCGTTTTTTTTTAAAAAAAACCAATATGAACAACCATGTAAGCGAAAATGTTATAATCTCAAGCCGTTTCAAAAAAAAAGAAAATGTTATAATCTCAAGAAAAAAATGTTGTCAACAAGAGTAGTAACTCAGCGGCAGTAGAGTGTACACCTATTGACCATGAAGTCATGAGTTCGAATCCTCCCATCCCCTAAAAAAACGAAAATGTTACTTGAGCATCACAATGACTATTAGAATTGTTTTTTCTCTCTAATTCTTACACAACGCATATGTTAAACTATACTTTACCATATACTACCTTCTTTTCTTTTGATCTCCCTCCACTCACTCACAACTTCATACATTCGGATGATATAAACGAAAGACTTGAGCTATTTGCCCAACCTTATCTTTTATATGTGCATTCCCCTACTAATGCGTTTCCAAAATGAAAATTAGAGTAAAAGATGATGAATTAGCTCATAATTAACATGAACATACCTCAAAATTTCGCTCAACTGGAATCCCTCTTTTCATAAATTTGAATCTTTTCATTTTACAATGCTAATATCCAGACACAATACAATGTCAGTAATTTTCACTACCTGGAAAAAACTGCAGCCCGTCTCCTAAATTCCTTGTACAAATTTAAATCAAGCAACCTAATTAAAACTGAGATAGCTCATTGGAGTGAGTTCTCCATTGAGTCCTTCAGAATATTCTCAGCCTTTCTTTTCTAGTCATCCTTCCCATCTTCCCCAACAAACCAGGATGAAGAATTCTTCACACCTTTGCTTAGCGCCCTCAATTCTATCATGCTTCCAAAAGGCTTCTTTCCGGTCCGAATCTTAAACTGCACGGTGGGTCTCCCATTCAGAGAGAGCTTTTCCTCAGACAGATTCTTCTTTATTGATTCAATAGCAGGAGCAAAAGTCTTCAGCACTGAGACATGGGTATCCACAAGACAGTTCTCACTGATAAGGACAGGAAATTCAGTACTTGAATTGTTAAAGATCTTCTCTGGAAGAACGACAGAAGAAACTTCCTTCTCGCCAAATTGCAGGGAGCAAGAAATGGGTTACTTCCTTGAGTTTGTTTGGTCATAGCTGCATTTCTACGGCCTTCTCTTCGGAATCCTTCCAATTCATTGCAAAACAACCACTTCTGCAGATTCCACAAGGATTGTTCTGCACTCTTACATTGTTTTTCTGGCTCAGCTTTAACTGTTTGAGGCTCAACTACTTTCTCCTCCAAAACGAGGGACGGAATGTACGTATCGGGATCAGGGAGTACAGGCAACCAAGAAGGTATATGCTTTCCAGGAGGTTCTTCGCCAATTTGCAAAAAAGTAGACCTCGGCTTCGGCTCTTTAACAACTGGAAAATCAGGAACAGCGAATGCAAATGGGATTTCTTCAGCTTGCGCAACATAACGAGCAATCTCTTTAACTGTGCTGGAACTTGCAAGACAGTGTTCGGTATCCGAAGCACCTGCAAATCCTTGGACTGACCCCAAATCTTGAAGTGCTTGAATTACATCAAATACATTATCCTCCGTTCTGCCAGCAAAATTAGAGCATAAATTTGCAACCTTTCCTAGATTTTGAAGATACCCAAGTGTAAGATGAGTTAATGTTTGGAGGGCAGAGTGGTGGAAAGATTGAAAGCCCTCACTTTCGCATATTTGAGCAACAGCAATCTTGAGAAGCTCCTGTGGGAAGTCTCCATTGTTCATATTGAAGCATTTATATCACATAATCGGCCACAAATTTAACACCCAAAAGCACCACTCTGCACGTTATTCACAAATCAAACTAAGACGAGAAATCCGTAGTCTCATAAATCAGACTAAAACGAGAAATCTAAAAAAAGAAAACGAAACCCAGATGGAGATAAAGTACACAACCACGAACTAAAGCAATCCGAAGCTAAGAAGTTTGGCATAAGAGAAACTAAAAACGTTGTTCCTCAAAGTGTTTATCATGTCAATAAAAATTCAACATATGATGTCATGTGATCTGAGTTATATTCTTGCTTCTACGCCATATGATAACTGAACAGTAGTTTAAGGGTTTGTGCAATTTTCCTTTCTTTTGTTTTATAGTAGTTGGGGTTTGGATTTGTTTATGGTAAATCTATAATCTTGTTGGCTATGGTTTTGAAAATTGTAATGTCATGATTCACGTTCAAGAACTCATTACCACGTGAAACATGAACAACTTACATCGCATACTTAATAACCCATCACACTCTAATTCTCCGATCTCAACATGGAGAAACTAAAACCCAACATGGTCAGAATTCTAGAAGTCTCCAAGGTGGCGCCGCCGCCGGACTCCCCTTCCTCCGCCGCCGATTTCTCTCTTCCCTTCACCTACTTCGATGCTCTGTTCTTGAAAATCCCTCCCACAGAGCGTCTCTTCTTCTACACTTTAACAGATTCCAATTCCATCGTCTCTAATCTCAAACACTCCCTCTCTCTCACTCTCCAACACTTCATCCCACTCGCCGGAAATCTCCTCTGGCCGCCGGAATCACCCAAACCCATTATTCGCTACTCTCCCGGCGACTCTGTTTCCCTCACCGTCGCCGACACTGATGCCGACTTCACCCACTTCTCCGGCACCGGGATCCGCCCAGTGGAAGAGACCCGCCCCTTTGTCCCGGACCTTCCGCCGGCGGATGACTCTGTTCCGGTGATGGCTCTGCAAATCACTCTGTTCCCAAACAGGGGATTGTCGATCGGAATCTCCAATCATCACGCATTCGTCGATGGAAAAAGCTCGATCATGTTCTTGAAATCGTGGGCTTATATCTTCAAAAACACCCAAAACAGCCCCGAATCCCCCATTTCTCTACCGCCGGAACTAACCCCATTTTTCGATCGGTCCATAATCAACGACCCAAAAGGAATCGACATGCTCTACATCAACTACTGGCTGAAAAAGACAAACCCCACCGACCCATCAATCAAATCCCTAAAATACTTCCCGAATTTGGGCGTTTCGCCGGAAATGGTAAGAGGAACATTCGAATTCACAAGATCAGACATCGAAAATCTCAGAAACTCGACGAAATCAAAACCAACCCGATTCTCATCGTTCGTTCTCGCATTCGCGTACATTTCAATCTGTGCAGTAAAATCCGCAAAATTAGAGCAAAAGAACAAGAGGGTGTACCTGGGTTTTTACGCGGATTGGCGATCGCGGCTGAAACCGGCGGCGCCGGCGAACTATTTCGGGAACTGCGGCGGAAGCCACGGCGTGTTTGCGGAATTGGGGGAGTTGGAGGATGAGAAAGAGGGGTTTGGGATCGCGGCGATGAAGATTGATGAGGCGATTAAGGGGTTGGATGAGGACGTGACGAGAGGGGCGGAGGAGAGTTTGTCGAAGTGGGAGACGGCGGAGCAGGGGATTAAGTTCGTCGGAGTTGTTGGGTCGCCGAGATTGGGGGTTTATGAGTTGGATTTCGGGTGGGGAAAGCCGGTGAATGTGAAGATGGTTTCGATTGAGAGGACTGGTTCGATTTCGCTGGCGGATGGGCGAGATGGAGACGCCATTGAAGTTAGCTTGGTGCTTTCTGAACCTGAAATGCTCTGTTTTGCTTCCATTTTTTCCGATGGTCTCAAGAGTATTTAGGTTTTTTTTGTACCTCGCTTATTTTCTTCATTTTTATTGAATAAAACTTGCTGTTTTTTTTTGTTTTCTTTGAGAATAAATAACAATCAAAATATAGTTGATATTAGCGAACACTTTCACAAATATTATTAAACTTTTATATATATATATATACTCGAGAAAAAAAAAAAAAAAAAAGGAAAAGAGGCAAAGAAGACGTACATAAAAGGTTGCCCATTTAGAGCAACATTAGATACATAATTAATCTAAAAAAAACAGATTTAATTTCCGAGCAGTAAAGATAATTCTTTTTTTATACAACAATATTGGAGAAGGGAGATTCGAATCTGAAACCTCATAATTACTATGTTGTACAAGATAATTAGAGTTATGAGATTTTATAAATATGAACTTCGACAAAAGTGCAACCACTCTATTCTTTAGTCTTTTATATTAGAAATAAAGACTAATATTTGAGAATTGCTACTCAAACAAAAAGATTCAAACCAAAATACATTGAGATGGTTGTTGTTGTCTTGCCACGGTTGGCTATGAATCGAGAGCTAATGTTTTGAATCTATAAATATTAAGTTCAATAATATTTGGAGCTTACGTTATCAATCAATAAATTTGATTAAACTTGGAAAAAAAAAAAAATTGACTCATTTGATGGAGCTTTTCTTAATCTGTATTGGACCGTATATTTGTTTGGGTTTTATGTGCTCTGATACCATGTGAAATAATATTGACATCTATCTCAAAATTAATTGGTAATGAGATGAGTAGTCCACCTATCTTATAAATATTCATTGATATCCTCACCTTATCGATGTGAGATTCTCAACAAGTTGTACTACAAAATGTTATTCATGTTTATTCTATAAAAAAAAAAATCTTACTCAATCCTATTTTGTTTGCGAAGCAAATTTTAAAATATGTATTCAACATAAAGCCAATTGGATTGAATTATATTCAACATAAATTTTACTCATTAAAGTTCTAAC
Source organism: Sicyos baderoa (assembly GCA_037832685.1). Taxonomy (NCBI): domain Eukaryota; kingdom Viridiplantae; phylum Streptophyta; class Magnoliopsida; order Cucurbitales; family Cucurbitaceae; genus Sicyos; species Sicyos baderoa. The sequence goes on from JBBMEF010000028.1 coordinate 1,290,608, forward strand.
GAAGTTGAATTAAAATTACTACCCTAGGAAAAATTATTATTCGATTACAATTAAAGGGAGATAACTAAATTAAAATTTTGAAAACCATGGACTGAATTGAAATTGAGTCTAAATTTATTTTTGAAACCCAAATTAAGTTTGTAAAAAGAAAAAATCCAAATAAATTGATAATTAAACGAAAAAAAGAAAAAGATTGCTTGTGTTGACTCGACTCTTCACTATTATGTACCAAAAAAAAAAAAAAAAATCAACGGTCAAGATTTAAGGCAGAATCTTGAACACGGCGCGCCCTAACCTGGCTCCGGGTGCCAGAGGCTAAATCCGAACCGGAGCTTCGGGTCGGAAGCTGAAGCGGCAATTTCCACCGAATTAGTTGAAAACATTATGGTAATTAAAACATTATTTAATTTCTGTTTACTGTTTTCATCGCTTTATCTTCGGCTCTGCTGTCCAAAGAGTCCAATTTCTCACTCTTTTCTGCAGACTCTTAAAACCAAAATCTGGAAAGCTCAGAAATACAGAGAAAAATTAATGTCATTTGGAAACTGTTCTTGAGTTTGAAGATTGATGAAGAACTGCAATTTAAGCTCAAAAGGGCTCAAAGAAAGAGAGATTCAAGAAAGTACAGGGCCTTCAATTGCGACGTTTGAATTTGATTCCAAGAACTCAACACTTCAGGTTTCAGGTTCTTGAGAAATCGTAACTCTGCTGCTCAGATCATACCTCCCAGCTCGCTGCTGTGCTCTTTCGCTCGATTCACATTGTGGGTTTTCGTTTAATTATGTTTTTTTTTTTTCATCATCTTGATTTCTGCTTCGTTTTCAATTATGCTGATTGTGATGAGTATGCGGTTCCTCCTTGGAATCAGCTAATGTGTATTTCTTATTTGCTGGGGGGTTTGATTTTGTTGATCATTTCGTGGGTTTGTGATGTTTGTTGGTAGATATACGCGGCAATTTTAGGGTTCTGAGGTTAATTTTCGGGTCTTGGTTTTTAGTTGATTTGGATTTGTCTGCTTCATTTATTCATGGCAATTCTTGGCAATTCGTTTTTTTTTTGTTCTCTCTGCAAGTGGTCTACATTTTATTTTTTTCCCCTTTGAATCACTTAGTTTTAGTTTTATTTTCCTCGTGAAGAACGTTCATTCAAATGGGTTGAGGGCGCTGTTCTAATTGAAATTGGAATTTGACCCCTTTTTTTTATGAAATTACAACAATTGGGGGTGGCGGGATTCGAACCCACGACCAAGATTTGGGTATACACTTATTCAGCTCAGATTCTTGTTGGCAAATTGGAATTTGACATATCCAGGGCAAGTTTCTTGCTTGTATGTTTATTTGATTGTAATGTTATAATGATTTTTTTCTCTACTTGTTTGGTATTAGGACTGCAATGCATTTGGTGGCTGTAGCTTTAAGCATTCGTGGTCATGAAGTAGAAGACAGTAACAGGACTCCAGCTAGTAACAATTAGATAAGCGCTGGCTTCAACTGCCATGCCTTGAATATAGATCTGTATATGTTTATTTGAGGTCATTATGTTGGAAAACCGCATGTGATCGTCTAAGTTTCAATGCGAAAAACTGTAACATTACTCTACAAGGTACACCCATGTTTTCTACCTTTCTTGTTGCTCTCGTTGTTGCTCCTTCGGTGAGTTTAGCATAATTGAAACAACCAAAAGGTTTTGATTTGCAGATTCTGTGGGAGGATACCGGAGGAAAACTTTGACTGTGTCATTAGGCGGAAACTTAGCACCACTGGCTTCAAGGCCTGGTTTTTACAGTGAGACCTTGGAAGGCCAGCCAATTAACACGAATGGCTATATGTTTGGAGGGCAAAATTTCCGAACAGAACACTCTCAGCAAGCATTATTGGGTGAAAATACTGGCTATGATCCACATTTCTTGATGCTGAGAGGCTTATCTCTCTTAAAATCACATCAAGATTATGCCCCAGTAGACAGTCCAACCCTGACAACTAATTCTGAGAGGTCTGAAATTACTGAAGCGTCAACCGACTTCAACTTTCTTGGAGGATCACAGGAGCTTGTGAGGGGTCAACAACAATTGAATACTTCGCAACTCCAATCAATGCAACAGTCTACATATAATGATATGCAGTTTCTACAGCAGCAAGTGATGTTTAAGCAGATGCAAGATATTCATAGGCAGCAGCAACTTCAACAATTTGATGATGCAAGGCAACAAGGTTCTCAAAATCAGATCTCTGCTTTCACTAGACAGTCTACAGGGGGTCAATATCCGTCCTATATTAATGAAGCATCCGTCTCTGATTCATCAGAAATGTTCATGAACAGGACACATCTAGGCGCATCTTCTGCAGCGCAAGGAGTACATAACCAACTAACATTTTCTCAGGAGAAAGGTCCACCCTTTCATTCAACATTGTTGGCTCCACAGCAGCTTGATGAATCTAATGAAAATTATAGAACTTCTTTTTCCAGTGGGCGGGGTAGCATGGGTCAATATTCTCAGCTCCAGGGAATCGATCGTGATTCTTGCAATTTGTTGAATAAGGATACTGGTTATTACCTGAAGCCTACTATGCAGCCTGTAGCCTTCAGTGCCTCCTCTATTGGTAAAACAAATACTGTTTCTGCAGATCATTTTGCCTTATCCCAAATGGGTAGATCCAAACAGGGCTTTCTGGCAAAAAATCTTTTTGACCAAATTCCAATTCAAGGTTTGGATGCTGGAATGAGATCAGGTAACTTCCAGCAAAAGAATTCTTTGCAAACAAATGGATCGTTTCCTGAATTTCAAGGGGGGCAAGGTGGAGCTGGTTGGCTCGGCACCACGCAGCAAAAAGTCACCAACCTGGATGCATCTCAGTATTCTGTTCCCCTGGATCCGATTGAACAAATTTTTTTATATAGTATGGATCATAATTTGTGGGACACTTCTTTGGGCAAGTGTACAAATGTCAGTAATGAAAGTTTTGAAAATAACCTAGTACAGTCAGATTATTCAAATGCATTTCCCTCTATTCAGAGTGGGAGTTGGAGTGCTCTCATGCAATCAGCTGTAGCAGAGGCTTCTAGTAGTGATACTGGGATGCAAGAGGAATGGAGTGGATTGACTGTTCAGAATACAGAATTTTCGACTGAAAATCAGCATTCGAACATAGTGGATAGTAAAAAGGAGCAATCAGCTTGGTATGAGAACAGCATGCACAATGCATCTTCTTTAAGTTCAAGACCATATGCAAACTTCAACGATTCTGGTGTGAGTTCTAGCTTTCCTGGATTTCAGCAATCGGGCAACCAACCATCTCTTGAGCAAGCAGAGCATCTTTGTCCAGAAGACTCTCATGAACTGAATCATAATCCTTCTGAAAAAACTGATGAAGGGCTAGTTAATAAGAGTGCACTTGAACAAAAGCATGTTCAGCATGTTCAGCCACTCGAGCACTTGAACAAAAGCATGGCCAGTCAGATTTATGAGCAGGCCGAATATGACAGACCGCCTCTGCAGATTACAGCTTCTCATGATAATATTAATCAACTACATGGTGAACCAAAAGATAGGATTATTCATTTACTAGTACTTTATCAAAATATAATTGCATTCATTAATTATTGTCCATTATCTTGTAGGTCGAGTTAATGAAGCCACATACAATCAAAGGGATTATAATGATTTTAGGCACCTTGAAAATATGAAGCATGTTGACTTCTCTATGAACAATGAGGAAAATGACATCATGAGAGAAAAGAATAATCAGATGAATGTTCTACAAAATTCTTTTGATAAAGCAGGTGACTCATTTATTGAGAAGCTTCAGCAGAAAGAAAACTCTCGCGACCCGTACATGTTGAACCAATTAAGCCCTCAAGGGCAGGGACATTTTCAACAATCATATCTTTTTGATGTTTCTTCGAATGCTATGAACTTGAAAAAGGTGATTTGTTATTCCACAGAGTATTTTGAGTATTTTATTTATAACATTCTAAATGTTGCATGTAATTATTTATCTTTACAGGGGCCATTAACGGGTTTTCAGAGAAATTTAAAAGCTTCAGATGGTAATCCTAGGGACAATCTGGACGCATCTACCAACGTCTGCAAAACAACAGGCTCAAATGGCCAAATTCCATACAACCAAACAAGGTAGTTATTTTGTTGGTCTCTTCACTATTGTTATTGATCAACTCCCACCATACTTCCATTCCATTCCATTCAATTCTATATATGTTCTCATAACTTTATATCCATGAACTTTTGTAGTGAAATTGTGCATGGGCATCTTCAAAATATTGATCAGTCTAAGGAAAATAGTGCCCGCTATAGCTCTGTTGGTTCTAGTCCCTTATCTATGATGTCGGAGTCCGTGTTTCCAAATCCATTCGCTTCTCAACATCACAATCAGTCGACATCCCATGGTTTTCCTACAAGATTGCAGCTATCATATTCCAATGAAATCTCTTCATCTCAAGGTTTACCTCAATTATCAAGCAATCTGGATAAGAGCCCAGTAAATTCTGGCTTTGTACAAAAAAATCAGACTCCGTTAGCTCCCTCGCCTTCTGTTCAGTCTATGCTTCCTTCAAATGAGTCATTACAAAACGTGCATTGGGATGAAAAATTGCGTTGTTTTGGAGAGGCAGATGCTGTTACTTCATTATTCCCAGATGAAAATCAAGGGCATTTCGCTTCTGGAGCAACCGCTGCACGTTTGTCTCCACTGGCTTCATTGCCAAGTGGTGTGTCTAGAAATCCACAATTTGGTCTGTCTTCTTTAGATACATCTAGACACATCAAGAGCAATATGAGTGGAAAACAGTATCCAGTTTTTGAGTCCCATCCTATATCTCAGCCTCTTTCTATGTCAAGAATAGGCCAACAGGATGGGTTGTTGGCAAGGCAACAAAATGTCTGGTTAAATAACACAAGCCAGCAACACAATGCATCTAAAGAAGCTAATAAGATTAGTTCATTACACAATACTCCAAAGGGATCCAACAATCAAACTTCCCAAAATTTTGGACTTCATTTATTGGAATCCGACACGATTCCTGCATATTCACCGGATTATGGCCATAATGATGAGATATCTGACCAGAGGACTAAATCTGATACAAATGCTTTCTCTTCTGGCTTATTACTGGCCCATCCACATCAGCAAGATCTTAATAGAGTGCAAATTGAGGACAAAAATGGATTAAACACGTCTGAAAGAGATTCTCTATTTGGTAACCTTGTTGATCAACAGTACTCGCTAGAAAAAGTTGAACCAATGAAGAATGTGGAGACTGAGTCAAAGGGAGTTCAAGATGCTCAGCAGGTAACTACAATGTCAAAAGAAAATTCAGTAAGAGAAGATCCATGCTTGGCAGGAGGAGGAAGGGAAAATTATAGAGTGAAAACTTTGTCTGAGAATCCACCAAATACGCGTTCAAGAGGTTTTAATTCAGATGACCAAAGTGACGCTGGGAATGAATTTAATAGAAAGAATATGGAAGGTAACAATGAAGAAAATTCTCAGATCACTCCATTGTCTGCATCTTCCTTGTTTAAGTTCAGAAATGGGCAGAGGAAGATGCCTTCAATGTACAATGAGCTGCTCACAAAGCATCTTGGTGGAAAATTCTCTCTCTCGAAGCCGTCGGAAAATTCATGCAAACAATCACCTCTGGATGCAATAGTTTCCGCGGATGTTGATCAGAGTGGTAGAGTTTGGTCAACTGCTGCTACAACCATGGTCGCACCTGACCTCACTAGCCATTATGGATTGCTTTCTGGTGTCACTGTTAAAACTGCAGCCAATGTAAGACCTAAAAAGCGTAAATTTGACCCATCTGAGTTTAAACCATGGCATATAGAAGTCCAAGGTTCTCATAGGATTGCAAATATCAGGTATTTGATGATCATTGTAAAGAGGGGATTGTTTTTTAAAAAGAATAAAATTTTAACTTCGAGTTCTTAGACAAGTGTTTGAGCTGCTGTTAATGTGTAGAATATGTTGTTTGCAGTGTTGCTGAACAAGACTGGACACAAACAACAAATCGGCTGGCCGAAAAAGTATTCACATGATCAAAAACTATGTTTCCAATATTTAAACATGAAGTTGCTGACCAATTTTTATTTGCACTAAATTACAGATGGTAAATGAAGTTGAGATGGTTGAAGATGGATATGTGATGCTTCGATCAAAGAGAAGGCTTATCATGACAACACAGATGTTGCAGCACTTAGTTTGGCCTGCACCATCGTTCATCCTCTCAGCAGATGCTTCTTCTTTCTATGATAGTACAATATACTTCGTCTTAAGATCATCATTGGGGGATACGTGCAGCCTGATGAGTGGTCAAAGAAATGATCTGCGCGTCTCACTTGATAACAGAAATGTGTATGTGTCCTTTCTATACTTGTTGATAGCAACCGTTTGAGTTTTGATTTTTTTTCCTTCCATGTGTTGTAACTGTAGAAGTACATCATGTAATTTCTATGCGTTTGTTTAAGTAACATTTTCTTAGAGTATAATCTTGTTCCTTTTCACTTTAATGCTTTGAATAAATTAGCTCGAGTGTGTAAATTACATGAAAGCTTTAACTTTTTTGGGGGCAGCATTTGTAACATCTTTCTGTGCTTAACTTTCAGAACGTCCGACAAACATAAATGCACCGACGATAAGTACATAGTGGAGGCTGTGGAAAGTTTCTGTGTTAGAACTGAGAAATTGGAAAATGACTTGCAAAGGTATGGAAACATGATTTGCTTTACACAGATTGTTTTGTCGCGCTTTTACTTACATTTCTAGATTCATTAGAAAAAGAAAGCAGAGAAAGGGAAACGTTTCCAATTTGATTTTCAGACATTTTGAAGTCATTACTTTTTCCTAACGATTGACAGAAGATTAAGAATATGTAGTTTGTGACCTACAAAATATTATCTATGGTATCTGAGTTATTCCGCTTGGTTGTGCAGATTGGACAGGACAGCCTCCATTGTGGACTTAATGGTTGAATGTCAAGAGTTGGAGCGAGTTTCTGTCATCAATCGTTTTGCTAAGTTTCACATCCGCAATGCGGAAGGCTCTAGAAATGCATCTTCGAATGGATTAGTTACATTGGCATCAAAATCATATCCCCAAAGATATGTCACTGTGCACCCGATTCCTAGCCATCTTCCGGAGGGTGTACAATGCCTTTCACTGTAGTAATTAGTTTAATTGGTCCCTCACAGCTAATTCCCTAGTCCCATCCACATACAAAACCGTATCCGGCCGTGCTTTTTGACTCTGATATCTGCATTGACATGGTGTGTCACTATAGAAGAAAAGATGATACAATAATAGATTCATGTCTAGGAAGCTTTCGATAATTGAGGCCGTTCGTTCTTTTTCGAATCGAGGCCAAACCCTTATTTTGATGAAGTACATGGTGTCATCATGTATCATGTAAAGTTTCATGAATTTCCCAGGTGAACACAAATCACTCTGAAGCGAACTGTTCAAAGAGAATGAAGTCGGGTATGGATATCGCATCTGGTTTTGATACACAAATTAGAGAAACTAGCCTGCCAATTTCCTGCTCAGTGTATTATCAGTCATGCCTTTTTGCAGTTTTTCTTCTACTGTTTCACCTTTTTAGGCTAATTTTCATAAGGTTGGGAAAATCAGCATGGATGGAAGTTGGGATCTAGAAGACCAAGCCAATAAAACAGTAAAAAAAGGTAAAGTAATGGTTTTAAAATATAAAGTTCCCAACAAAAGCTTCCTGAAATCACTGGTATAAAATCTTTGTATTTGTATTTTTGCCTTTTAATTTCTTCTTTTTCATTAGTCCTTCACCAGCACTTGTTCATTTATTGGGAAACACAGACATTGACTGTTTCCCAAGTGCCAAAAGAACACACATTTATGAGGGAATAAAGGACAAGAAGATATATTATTGTTCTGTGAAGTTCCCTTTTTGTCTGAAAGATTAGATTCTGTGATTGCTTTTGGTTGGTATCTAGTTATGTCAATGTCAGTGTTTGATTCAACTCATGATTAGGAAAATGATGTGAGAGAAAGCTGATATCATTTCACTCTCATTGACAGTCAGAAGAATAATTGGACTTGTGAAACAAATCCAAAACCAAGTCCATTCATAATCTTTTTCTTTGCATTATATTATATAATTAATGCTCTAGTTTTGTGGGGGCTAATTTCTAACTTGAGTTGTAAATTACGTTGCAAATTCGAATTTGTAACTTTTGAGTTAAACATTATGTCATGAAACCACTTTATTTGTACAGGAAGCTAACTTGCCTTTGCAGACAAAGTTAGTGGGGTGGATTTTCTTCAATTTATTTGTTTTTTTCCTTCGGACTAATTTTCCTCATTCTTTGGAGCTGTACTCAAAGTTCGAAACTATAATAATGATAATAGTAATAATTATTATTATTTGCTTCAACTCTTCTTTATAATATCAATTATTTTCTAGGGATTTTTGCAGGAATACACTAAATTAATAAAATATTTTCAATGCAAATTTGAAAAAATTTAGCAACCATAGTTTAATATATAGTATAAAGTAATACTTTTTATACTGAATAATTAATATATAATACAATATGATGAGTATTATTTATATTGTATATTTGACTATGAATGTTAAATATTTTCAAATTTGCCTAGATTTGTAATTATTTTATAAAATTGGACTATCCAGTACAATTTTTTTATTTTTTATTGGGTACGTTGACCATATTTTTTTGCTGCCGTTTTGTAATTTTTTTTTTCTTTTTTTTTTTTTAGTATTCGAATTAACTATAAATATATTTTGAAAAGCTTACCATGTGAGAAAACAAACTTTTTTTTAAAAAAAAAACTTTTAACTTAGGATATGAAATTGAAGATTCAAACATTTAACTTTTAAGATAGATCTATCCGATTTTATATAAATAAAAAAAAAGAGAAGGTTTGGCTTTCATAACTTCAGATTGGGTTTTAGAGCAAGTAGATATTTATCAGCCATCTTTGTTCTTTTGTGGTCGCTCTTGGTCTCGAGCTCACAGGCTGCCCGTTTTTGCGGGTGGTTCGACCTAGGACCGAACAAGATCTTCCTGAAGGATTTGAAGGCATCGAAGGGAAGACCTTCGGTTGGGTACCTCAGCAGAAGATGTTGAGGCACCATGCATTGGCTTGTTTTGTTAACCATTGTGGTTCAGAGTTTAACTCTTGAGGGTATCTTTGGAGCTCCTTTTCTCTGCAAGCCATATGTTGGGGACCAGAACAAAAACTATCATGATAACGATGGTCGAAATCGGATTGTAGAAAGATGAATTAGTCGTTGTGTCTCGTCCGAATGTGGTGAAGGTGAAGGAGTTGCTTGAGGATGAAGTATAAGAGCAAGATGTGTAGAGATGGAGAAGACCTAGTAGTGCAAAAGCAGGTGGGAGTTCTTCAAACAAGTTTTGGAAGTTCATTCTCTTTTTCAGTTTTTAATTTAGCAGAGGAAGGCAAATTACAGACAACTTTCTAACTTAACATCAGTTTTTATATGATTCACATTTGGATAGAAAATAAGATTATTCAATCAAACATATTATCAAAGTAATACAACTACATTTTCAATTATGTTTTGAGATCATTTTTTGTTTTTTTTTTTTGTTTTTTTTAATATATAAACTAGGATAAAACTACATATGGAAACAGTATAATAACAATCTTTGAGTTACATTAACAAACAAACTTTCCTTTTTCTTTTCTATTTTTAAAAAATAGAATACTTTTTAAATTAAAATACATGATTTATATTCAATGTTAAAAAATGTGAGATGGGCTTGACTTTTTATTTATTTATTATTATTGTCATTTACTTGCCAACTCATCACATTTAAACCATGGTTAACTTTTTTTTCTTACTGTATGGCTATTTTTAAGGGACTAAAGTTAAACCTTTTAAAGTCTAGGGACCGAAATGGAACAAAGAGGATGGTTGAAGGATCAAAATGGAATTTTAACTTTAAATAAACTGCTTCCAGAAGTGAACAAATCTTAATCAACCGTACAATTGCTTTCACTTGCATCATAGTTCTAACTTAGTTAAACATTAATAATTCAAACTTGGAATTTTCTCCTTGGAGTATGGGTTCAATCTCAAGGGAAATAAACAACACTTGCCTAAATTTTTGTAGAAGACAACTCCAAGCTCCCTAGGAATTTTAAGCCTGCCTAAAATTTAAATACTATAGCATATAGAACAAAAAAAACAAGAGAACAAAACACAAAGAAATTTTTCCAAACAGAACAAGTCAGTAACAAAATGAATACAAGCAACACCAGAAGAAGGTAGATGGTAAATATAAAGACAATTAGGAGATATAACCAAAGTCAAGTTACCAACATGAAGCATTGAGCATTGTTCCTTCATGGTGTGTATATATAGTGATGAATTGAAGCTTAGAAGCTACAATCATTTGAAAAGAAGTAGTAAATTCTATACATTACATAAGTGAAATGGGCAGCAGCAAGCACATATTGGCCATACCTTATCCAGCACAAGGTCATGTGATCCCCTTGTTGGAAGTCTCTCTGTGCTTAGCCGAACAGGGATTCGAAATCACGTTCGTGAACACGGAGTATAATCACAAACGTGTAATGGATGCTCTAGCCGAAACGGAACGTATTGGGGATGGTAACATTCACCTCGTTTCGCTTCCGGATGGCATGAAACCTGGGGAGGATAGGAACGATCTTGGTAAATTAACTGAGATAATGTCACAAGTCATGCCCATGAAGTTGGAAGAGCTGATAAACACAATCCATGGACTGGGTGGCAATGAAATTACCTGTGTTATTGCTGATGAGAATCTTGGGTGGGCTCTGGAAGTGGCTGAGAAGATGAGAATCCGACGAGTCGCCTTTTGGCCGGCAGCAGCTGCATTGCTGGCTATGCTATTCAGCATCCCGAAGCTGATTGAAGAAAAACTAATCGATTCTGATGGTAAGATGAGTTTCAACCCTTTCTTAATCAAGTTAACGAGTCCATCAACAAGTTGTTTGATCCAGACATAACCATATGTACTTAAACTCAATGCTTAATTGACTTAAACCATAGCAATGGAATATAGAAGTAGGCAAGACAACAAAAATAAACTCACTTCCCTAACTTAACAAAGAATACGAAACATGAGAGAAGATTTACATTTTACATAGTTCACTAACAATGTGCTAGCTACGTTTTATTAGTTAAGAGATAACAAGAATACAAAAATGTCGATCAATCGGGACTATGGTTTTAAGAGAATTTATATAGTGCACTCTCATAAAACTCAATTACAAAATAGGCGCAAATACATAAAAGCCCATAGACAGAAATATATACCCAATTACCTATTTCGTCTAGGTTCAAAAGCACAATATCAGCATTAAGATCGGTTGTTGTGTTAATTAGTATGAATATGAACAGGAACTTTACTAAGAAGCGAGGAGATAAAGTTAGCACCATCAGTACCTACAACCAGAACAGAAAGCTTGGTTTGGGCATGTGTTGGCGACGAAGAGACGACGAAAATCGTATTCCAAATCTGCTTAAGAAACAACAAAGCAGTAGAAATGGCAGATTGGATCATCTGCAATACAGTGTATGAGCTAGAGGCAGAAGTTTTCAACATAGCTCCAAAAATCATCCCAATAGGCCCACTCATAGCAAGCAACAGACACAAAAACTCAATTGGGCACTTTTGGGCAGAAGACTCAACTTGCCTGAACTGGCTTGACCAGCAATCTCCAAGCTCAGTCATTTATGTTGCCTTTGGAAGCTTCACAGTTCTAGACAAAACCCAATTCCAAGAACTAGCCCTAGGGCTTGAGCTCACAGGCAAGCCATTTCTATGGGTGGTGAGGGCTGACATGACAGAAGAAAACCCCAACAATGCATTCCCATTAGGGTTCATAAAAAGGATAGAATCTAGAGGCAAGATTGTGGGATGGGCTCCTCAACAAAGGGTTCTGAACCATCCTTCAATTGCTTGCTTTCTGAGCCACTGTGGCTGGAACTCAACCCTTGAAAGCCTCAGCAATGGGGTCCCATTCCTGTGCTGGCCTTACTTTGCTGACCAGTTTCTTAATGAGAGCTACATTTGTGATGTTTGGAAGGTGGGGTTGAGATTGGAGAAAGACAAACATGGGATCATTGCAAGAACTGAGATTTGTGGAAAGATGGAGAAGCTCATTGGAGATGTGGAGTTGAAACAGAGGATTCTGAAACTGAAGAACACAGTTGTGGAGAGTGGGGAGAAAAGTGGTCGGTCTTACATTAATTTCAACAATTTCATCAAATGGTTGGAAACATGACATGTTTTTTTTAATCTGATCTAATGATGAATGGCCTCTATGGTGTCACTATGGGACAGACCATTTTGATGAAATAAAGGAACTATCTTTGTTACTAAAGATTTGATTTTTTTTTTTCTTTTCTTCTCTCTTTTCAAGCACACTTTCCATCTCAAAATATTAATAAAGAGAAGAAATGCATTCATAAATATGTAAAATATTTACTGGTTTTATTGTTTCGTGGAAATCTAGCTCATTGTTAGGAATTATCTTTGTTACTAAATATTGTAATCAATGAGAAGAATATCGTAATAGAATTTACTCATAATGCTTTAAAACAATATTTGTTAGTTAGTTTCAACATGAACAGAAAATTTACTCAAAAGTGATGAGATTAAGTTAGTGCCATCAATACCTCAACCAGAACAGAAAGCTTGTCAAGCCATGGGCATGTTTTGGCCATGAAGAGACAAGCAAAACTATAGGTACAAATAAGAGATCTCAGACAAAGAGCCATGACATATAAAAGGTATTGTGACCACTATTTTCCTTGTAATTTGTTGTTTCTTTTATGTGGCTCATCACTTTTATTTCTTGAAAATGTCAATTATTTTTCAGATAATTTTTAAAGTATATGAAAAATATCTGCTCGATTCACAAAAAAAAAAAAAAAAAAAAAAAAAAATCATAACATACAGTAGTAAATTAAGAATTATATCAATATTTATTAAAAAAAAAGTAATTGAATAAAGAAACCACCGAGAAAAGGAAGCTGAAGATAGACGTAAGATTGAAGAGAAAGAGGAGTGAGGATGAGGAAATATGTTTGTCCCACATCGGTGAAGTGTAAGAAGTGAGAGAAGTGAACAAATATAAAAGGCCGTTGAGACAGCATTCCAATTCATACCTTTCTCGGCCTTTTGGCTAAGATCAAGTGTAGTATCTGTTCTTATCAGTTTAATATCTGATACGTGGGTCATCGGCCCACATGATATTAAATTTATTTTTTGTGGTGTTTTTTATGGGTGAGGGCCCACCACAGTAGCTTGCTATTGGGGCCTTCGCGTGTCGTCCTTGCGTTGCACTATTGCATGGGCCTGGCGCACCCCTCCAAGCCCAATCCAAACATTTTTTGTTTTCTTTTATTTTGAATACAGAAATAATTCCTAATTCATGGGAATAAGCAATTTCAACATTAGCTTGCATCTTGAAATTGTATTCTGAATATGAATTCTTACTCATGAATTTCAAAAAATGTAACAACAATGAAATTATTGGATTTAATTTAATTTTAATGCTAAACAAAATAACCTAAATCGAAATCACTCGTTAAGGTCCTGTTTGATAACCATTTGGTTTCTTGTTTTTGGTTTTTCAAATTTAAGCCTACCTTCTCACAATTTTCCTACAATTTGTTTCATCATTTCTATCATGTATACATTTTTCCTTAAGAAAGTGTAGGGGAAGACCAACCAACTTTTAAAAACAAAAAAAAGTAGCTTTCCAAAATTTATTTTTGTTTTTTAAAGTTGGTCACTATTCTCCTACTTTCTTGAAGAAAGATGGATAAATGGTAGGAAGGATAGAGCATGTAGGAAATTTGAGAGATAATAGACTTAAATTTGAAAAACAAAAAACAAGAAACCATGGTTATCAAACGGGGCCTAAATCGCTGATAGTATTGAGTGTAGAATATGAATTTTGAATAAAATATAAATACTAAAAATGTGTGAAAATAGAATATGAATTTTGGATAAAATATATTAAAAATGTGTGTGGGCTGATAGAAGTATAATAAGGATAGAATAATATGAATTTTAGATGAAATTATTTTAAAAATGTGCTACAATCATAATGAAAAAAGAATAAAAAAAAAAAAAACCAAAAAAACTAACGGGCCGAGCCCGAAGTCACGAAAGAGAAAAAAAAGGGCCGAGCCCAAATGAAAGCATGGACTAATATAAAAACATGCAGAAGGCATAGCCCTAGGGTTACACTTTCTCTCTCTCTCACGATCATCTGCACTTGCTCAACCATGGCGACGGCGAAGACTGTGAAAGATGTCTCTCCTCATGAATTCGTCAAAGCCTATTCCGCACATCTCAAGAGATCTGGAAAGGTATTCTACTTCGCCTTTGCTCATTCTGGGCCTTATATATACAACTTGAGTGTGGATTGAACAGAGCATTTTTTAGGATGTAGATTTTGATTTAGGACTGGGTTTCATCATTTAGGGTTTCGGTTCATTCTTCTATCTATATGTTAGAGCCTTAATGTGCTTCTGATTTATATGCTTAACTTCTGGTAAATATTTCAGTGAGATTGTAGTCTTGTTGGTAACCATCATGGAGTGGAGTGGCTCAATTGGTCAAAGAGTGTTCTTGAGGTGCAGAAGGTGATGAGTTGAATCCATGCTGGCCACCTAACTAGTAATTAATTTCTTGCGGATTTTCTTGGTATCCGAATGTTGTAGAATCAGGCTGCATGTCCCGAGGTGCGCAAAAGCTGGCCGGACAGTCATGGATATAAAAAAAATGAATTATTTTAGTCTTACATGATTATTTTTTTAATATATGTGACTGTTCGGGCGGGCTAGCTTGTGTGCACTTCAACTAATTTCACAGCCATATCGCTTGACCCTATAATACTTTTGCAAATTAATTCTTAGGTAGGTAGCCACCATTGATTGAACTCATCAGCTTAAACACCTCAAGGTCCTCTTTGACCCCTTGAGTCACTCCATGATGGTTAAATTCCTAGGACCAGTTGGCTTTCTGTTTCTGATATGCATGTTCATGTTTGTTAATTAATTGACTATGACCTGTTTTTTTAAAACTTTATGTTCACTCATTGACGAATAGGTTGAACTACCCCCATGGACGGATATAGTTAAAACTGCAAGATTCAAGGAGCTTGCTCCTTATGATCCTGACTGGTATTTTGTGCGAGCTGGTCAGTCCCCTCTTTTTATCCATTTGTTTTTCACGGTACTCAGCTATAAAATATACTGTAATGAATTGCTGCTATTATGTATGCAATGTTTTCTCCCTCATTGTCTCATGATTACTTTTTCGAACCTATCAGCCTCCATGGCTAGGAAAATCTATTTGAGGGGAGGTCTCGGTGTGGGAGCTTTTAAGAGGATTTATGGTGGAAGCAAGAGGAACGGAAGTCGCCCTCCACACTTCTGTGAAAGCAGTGGTGCTATTGCCCGTCACATTTTACATCAGTTGCAGGAATTGAACATTGTGGATGTTGATCCCAAGGGGTAAGAACCAAACTCATATGGATTTAGCCCTTACATCCAATGTTCCAACTTTTTTTGCTTTGTTTTTTGCATCGATTTAGATCAACCGAAGTTATAATTTGATCCAATTTTGGTTAGCCTTGATTGATTTACATCTCTCTCCGGATGTGTTTGCAGTGGCAGGAGAATCACATCAAGCGGCCGACGGGATCTTGACCAAGTTGCTGGCAGGATTGTTGTTGCCCCATGATCGGTGTGTTTTCTGATGAAATACCACCGTGAAAATTTTGTAGTAAGCTGTTGAAAGATATTCAGATGAAGATGAGCTTACTCTTGTTTTTATGGGTTTTGGATGGTTGAAGTTTATTTTCATTTTCTTGGTCACTATTTATGGGTTTTTTAGGTTGAAATGTGTTTTTCAATATTATTATCAATGGTAACTTGGAGATTCTTAGCAAGGACCTTTTTTGTAGTAACTTTTCATGTTATAGAGTTTGTCCATTTGAATCTTTTCCAGTTTTCCGTTTGGATATGAATCTTCTGCAACTTGGGATTTTTCTGAACTTCAATAAATGCAAGTGAACTCAAAAATACAATTTAATAACAGGTGCGACAACTACTGCAGATGGTTAAAGGAGCCTAGTGAACATGCTTCTGTGAAATCTGACTGGTTCTTGATATTGCAGAAACTAGGGATTACAGATTTAGCAAATATGATTTAGTTATTATAATTTAACATAACATCGATTATTAATCTGCAACTCAAACATTCTTTGAGTTCTTCTTACTGCCCTTGTGAATATTCAAGGAATGCATTTGAGGGAAAAACAATATTTCTATGGATTTTCTTATTGCAGAAACTAGGTATTAATTTTTTATGGATTTTCTTGGCATCCAAATGTTGTAGAGTCTTGCGTTATATCTTGTGACACTAGTCGAGGTGTGCGCTAGTTGGCCAAGTTGACCTGGAGAGTCATGGATATCAAATAATAATAATAATAAATAAATGTGTATCATGCCTGCCCTCCAATTTCAAAGTTTAATTTAAAGCAAGGCTAGTAGTGGTGGTCATATAAAATTCTTGATACTAAACAGAGAGATAATAATGTTTTAAAGCAAGAACAAATAACAATATTTCTGTAAGCAAGCAGCAACTATAATTGGTTGCCTCATTTATCATTTTATATCAGCTTTGATAAAAAAAATTACTTCAGAAACATTAGGCCAACAACTACAATAGAGAGATCAATTTAGCAGAAAATCATTTCTTTCTACAAGCTTTCTTCTTCTTCATGGTTGGAAGGTAAAATGGGCTCATATCATTTCAGGAAAAGCTGGACTTGATCTTCTTCTGCTGTGGGGGAAGAAGGGAGGATAACTTTGGTTCTTTAGGTATAGTTGGAAACTTTTCTGACCTTCAAAAAAAGCATTCAGAAGGGCCTATCAAAGTGTGGCATTAACTTTGGTCCTTTGTAAGTATTCCCGTGATAATAAGTCGAGATATACGTGAGCTGACTCAAACAATATAGACGTAAAATAAGTGTTTTTTTTTTCAAAATAAATTGAAATATAAACAACTTTTGTTCTTTACCTTCTAGGGATGAAGGGCCTATCAAAGTGTGGCATTGGTTGTGCCTTTGGAACCAGCTCCTTTCTCAACCTCCTTAGTTCTTCCTCCTCAGCCATCTGTTAGATTGAAAAAACCACCCCATTGATGGGTGAGATAAAAAAAAAAAAAAAAAACCAATATACATGTAAATTGGTAGCTATTTTATACTTTACTACCTTCTGCTGTTTTTCTCTTTCCATCTTGTATTGCTCTATAATAGTTAGCTTCTCTGCTACCTTCATTACCAAAATCAAACATGGATTTAAATTAAAGGACATATCTACATTATACTTTTCACAATGATTAAACAGGAGGATTTGTTTTGTTTTGAAAAGATGAGATCAGAAAACAACCTGATGATCGAACTCGGCACGCTCTACTGCTCGTACATCACTGTTCAGAACCAGATCCACTGGTCTTGTTTTTTCCTTCACATGAGGTTTTACAAGACACTGCAAATATAATTGTATACTTAATTTTAAGTACATGTGGAGTTCAAGAGATAAAGTTCAGTTCAACACATGGCTTATATATGGAATTAGGAAACTGATCTTTTACCTGTGGTTCATCAGTTGTCCATGGAAGACCTAGAGCAACTGGCATTCTTTGTCTCTCTTCCTCTATCATTGTTTCTTGTACCTTTTTCATTAATTCTTCTTCTTTCTCCTTTCCTCTTTCCTACAAATTCAAAAGAAAAATGAAGCAAATGTTATGAATATTAGTGTAAGGTTATGCTGGAATTTTCATGGTCCATTTTCATTTTGCTTACTTCTGTTCTGAGCTTAAATGGCTTTTGCTTAGTGACTTTCAGCTGCTTTTTCTTCCATTTGCTTCCACCAATTGTAACTGCTGATTCAGTGCTCTGTAAAATCAGTAGAATTACCACAAACCAGTTAGCTCAACATCTGTGAGTTACGAGGACCTCTACCATTCTCACATGACAAACCA
This sequence comes from Sicyos baderoa, assembly GCA_037832685.1. NCBI lineage: Eukaryota > Viridiplantae > Streptophyta > Magnoliopsida > Cucurbitales > Cucurbitaceae > Sicyos > Sicyos baderoa. The sequence goes on from JBBMEF010000028.1 coordinate 1,308,699, forward strand.
TCTAAGTCTATAATATTTTGTTGTCAAGAAAACCATAAATTAGTTCGTTTAGACGACTATGAATTGAATTCATAACTTCTTAGATCACTAAAACTTTTTTTAACTACCGGACCAACCCATTATCGTTTAACTCAACCATTTATTAAAGATTATCTTCTCATAGACATCTTCACTTACATTTCTTCTGCTTCTTGTACCACCATTGGAAGTCCCACTTGAAATGCTGAAGTTTGAAAGAAGAGCACAAGCAAGTTAGGATTCATTCACTTCCAATATGTATAATGTGGTAGAAGTAACTAAACTACTAACCTTCCACGAGATCCATCCCAAGACGACGAAACCGAAGCACGAGGATCCAAACCAAGACTTTCCGAAGTCAAAAACAGCTCGGACGGGCAAAACAAAGAAGACGAAGCCTGCATTTCGGAAACCATCGGAGGAGGCAATCCTGGCAATGCCCATTTCATCACCTTTCTCTTGTCATCCATGGGATTCTCTTGGTTTTCTAACTGTGTCTCCTCATTCACATCAGTCTCTTTTGAAATCTGCATAGTTTTGAGCTTCTCAAATGCCATAACCAAATGCTTTACTTTCCCAGATCCTGTGTCTGGAATACTTTTCCTTGCTGTCTCCAGAAGCCTTTCTCTTCGCCTCTTGATCATCGAACGGATCACTTGTTCATTCGATTCACTCTCTCCGTCAACATCATGATTCACTGCTTCAATTTGAATGTCCTGAATCATCAATTTCCTCTCCATTTCTTCTTCAAGTTCATCAATCTCCCCTATTCCACCGCTCTGATTCTTGAAAAACTCTTCCTGAGAAGCCCTCAAAGTTTCATACGCCACACACAGACACTTCTTTGCATCACTCCCAATTTTAACTTCTTGCTTACACTCAGTCTTCGATTTCCCAGATTTCTCCTTCTTCGAATTCTTCTTCGCCACGACGAACTTCCTTTCCCAAATCTTGTACTTCGGGGAGTTTGAAACCGCACTAGGGTTCTTCGAGACCGATTTCTGGCCCGCCTTCGCAGATTTGATAGAAGGAGACGATTTCGAGAGCTTCGGAACCGGGCTAATCGAATCATTGACATTCGGATTCGTATTCTCAGAATGCCTTGTTTTCGATCTAGAGCCACTCGAATCTTTGATAGGAGTCACTGTTCCACTGTTCTTGCCGATCGAACCCATTTGCCTGAAAGTAAAATACAGATCAGAAAATGGGTAACAGAATTTGCCGCCGGCGGCCGGAGAGTTGAGTTGGATTCGATCGTCTTCAGAACCGAAAAGGAACAGAATTGAAAATGATATATTCGAGAAGGAGAGGAAAAATGGAACGTTAGAGCATAAAGCGCTCTGTGTAACGGCTAGTACTTGTGGGCCGTCGGATCAAAATATTTGAAATTGTGTTCGGCTCCCTGACCGTTGGATCAACCCAATTGGGGCTTGGTTTTGCGAGATTTAACTTACTCTACTAGCTACCGTTGTGGCTGGACTAACTGACTTTACAAAATTGTACTCTTTTTTGGACAACAAAATTGTGCTTTTATTGAAGTATAAATATTGATAATTTAGTGAAGAAATTTTACTTTATTATTTAGGAAAGTTTTAAACCTTATTTACAAAATTTTCTTCTTTAACTTTTTGGATAATGTATTTTTGAGCGGCACTATCAATTTTAATAGCCAGTAGATTCATAAATACAATAGTCTAATATATTTTTTTATCAAATAAACTAAGGGCGTATTTGGTGGAGGGATTAGAATTAAGTTAATAGGTATTAAGTTAGTCTAAGTATTAAGTTAGTCTGGGGATTAAGTTAATCTGTTTTGGTGCAGGGATTAAGTTAAGCTGGATTAAGTAAAACTGACTGTTGTTTGGTGGAGGGATTAAGTAAAGTTGAGT
>JBBMEF010000028.1:1310705-1338137 GCA_037832685.1 Sicyos baderoa
ATATATAAAAGTTAAGATATCATTTTAGTTTATAGATTTTGAGTTTTATTTTATTTTTCTTTAAATTTTTAAAAGTCCAATTTTAAATTCTAAACTTTTGAATTTTTATTTAAGTTTTGAAATTTTAAATTTCTTCAAATGCTCAACCTTAATTTTTGGATTTTCAAAAGATAAAATCTATTTTTATTTAAAGATTTTTTAGCTAATTTTTTTAAAAATAAATTATCATCTTTCTCTATAAATTTTAAAAATATGTTAATATATTTTATTTATTTGCATGGAAATTGTTAACATTGTTGAACCAATTTTAATTAATATAACTTCAAATTTACCATAGAGTAGCTCAAGTGGTAAAAAAATGTTGTTGAGTGATTAAAGTGATGAGTTCAATCCATGATGACCACTTATGTATGAATTAGTTTTCTATAAATTTATTTGATATTCAAATGAAGTAGGGTCTGACAATATATCCTGTGACATTAATCGACATGCATATAAGCTGGCCCGGACGAAATTTAAAAACTAAAATTGAACTTTTACAAGTTTAAGCAAAAAAAAATGAAACAAAAACCAAAAATATGTATGTAATGGAAGGCATGAAGCATGGGGTGGATGATGGGTTGAAAGAAAGGTGATGAAGACACACCAAGTTTGTTTGAAGAAATATATATAGTAATGTGTTGAGTCAAACAAACAAAAAAAGAATGGGTTAAAAACAAAAGTGGGGCAGAAGATGTTATGATCAGAGGCATTGTTGCAACCAAGTGAGCAATGTGATATATGCAACATACTCTGTTTTTTAAACATTCTTTTCTTAACCTTGACCCCACTTGTTCTCTCTAGTGTGGAAACTATTTCTTCCTCTTCCTCTTCCTCTTTTCATTTCTATCTATTTTTTGCTCTATCTTTTTTCAAATCAAGTCAATTTTTAAATTTAAAAAATACTAACAAGACGAGAGCAGCAACTAAGCGATTTAATGTTTAAGAGATGGTGAGTTTTTCGAATCTTCCTATCATAATTATTTGTGTCTCTTCTTCGAGCAGGTTATGCTCCTTGTAGTTGTATGGGCAACTCAACTTTTTTTTTCCTTTTTTGAAAAAATAATTCATTAATCAATTAGTCAACAAACTCATATAATCATTTTTTAAAGCAGAGTCAACAATAGGGGAAGATTCTCCCTAAAAAAGTCAACTCCTTCCTCCCCATAAAAGGAAGAGATTTTCCAACAAAAATACCTAAAAGTTTTTTGCTTGGCTAAAACATCAATCACTCTATTACAAGACTCAATACAGTAAAAAATGTTCACAAATTCCTAAAAAAGAGACAAACTTTTTAATATCAACAATAATATTGTTGAATTCATAACCCAACAGCCATAGGAGGAAGCCACAAAATCTCAACTTCAAAAATATGTTTGAGCCATTTTCTAAGTGCCACACCTTCCAAGAACTTAACATAGAAGTTTTTTAAGCCCCGTCATCTATTTTTCTTATCACGAACAATCCAACCAATTCCCTATTTTCCATCCATAAAAGATAAGGAGGTATCAACATTAAACTTCTGATAACTTTGAGGAGGAGCTTTTCAGTTTTTCACTTTAGAGATCATTTGGTGGAAATTTTATCTTTGTATGATCCCGTAAACCGTAAACATCAAACAATTCGAGTTAGTTGCCATATTAATTATATCATAGAGATTATAGAATTCCATATTTTATCATTAAAGTCTAAATTTATAAAGTTACATAAGGCTTTGAAGTGCTCCTCCTTGAGATTTTATGAGCAATGTCCTCCCAAAAATCTAATCCTTTATCCACATTCTTGAAAAAATATTAAAAATGAGTAAATCAAACAAAACTATACTTCCAAGGTTGAATAGAGGTTTTACCCATTCTTAAGAAACTCCATATTAGTTTCTCTATTCCTGCTATGTGCAAATCAACTATTCAAATATAATGTAGCAGAATTGATTTTCCAATAAATAAATAAATAAATATAAATAAATATATATATATATATTATCATAAAAAAAAGAAGAAAGAAACTTTTAAATGTTAGATTTTAGTATGTGTACATAAAAAATGGCTTAAAATTGGTATTTATGGAAGTTTTTTCTTTTGACATTTCTAAAGCATTGCTAGTTATTACATTTTTCCTTTCCAAAATTTAGGTTAAAATACAATTTTAGTTCCCCAACTATCACATTTGTTTCATTTTGAACTCTCAAACTTTCAAATGTTCAATTTTAGTCATTCAACTATCATTTTTGTTTCATTTTATCCTCAATTATCATTTTTGTTAAATTTATATTTTATCTGTGAATAAACAAAAAAAATGAACATAAAAAAAATATGTAAAAAAAAAATACAAAATTATTATTTATCATAAAATATTTTTTCTTAGAGTCGGACTTAAAAAAAGTAAATAAATTATATAGGTGAACTTTTTTTTAGAAAGTAATTATAAATATAAACAAAATTTAAAAGTGTTCCATTTATAAAAAACAAATATATTATTAATATAAATACTCCTGAAAAACAAAATTATATTTTTATAGATTTTGATTAGCAGAATTGACAAAAAAAAAAAAGGCCCAGCCCAATTGAAGTATGAACTAATATAAAAGGCTGCGGAAGCCCTAGCCCCAAGATTTCTCTCTTCTGATTCTCACGATCTTCTGCACTTGAAAGCTCAGCCATGTCGACGGCGAAGACTGTGAAAGACGTTTCTCCTCACGAATTCGTCAAAGCCTATGCGGCGCATCTCAAGAGATCGGGAAAGGTAACAATTTTTCATCTCTACTTACAGAACTTGGTTGTGGATTAAATAGAGTATTTCAGGATCTAGATTTTGACTATGGAGTTAAGGTTAGGTGTAATAGCCCCGTTTTTCAGGTTTATCCTTGTTTGTATATATAGAGATCGTCAATTTTCTTACTGAACTTGGTTGTGGATTTAAGAGAGTATTTTAGGAGGTAGATTTTGATTATGGAGTTAAGTTTAAGTTTAGGTGTAATGTAATTAGCCCCGTTTTTCAGCTTTTTCGGGGCTGGTTTGGAGGTTTTAGGGTTTTGGTTTATCCTTGTTTGTATACACGGAGCCTTAATGTGCTTATGATTTATATGATTTTCTTTTTAAATTTGTTAGATACAGATTTTGTTTCTACTAGTCTGGTTGGTTGCATTAATACGACACACGCCTCGAATCTTTCTGTTCTGATTATCTGTATTTTGTTTTGTTCTTACATGCCCTCGAGTGTTTCTGGGGTCTAATTCATTTGTGCTCGTCCTAAAAGTTTCCTAATGTTAAATTTGAATTGCCCTAGTCTTTTTTACATGGTTTCAGTTCTAATAGATTGAATAAACCGAGTGACCTAGTGGTCAAGAAGGGCCTTGAAGAACTAAGAGATAGAGGTTCAATCCATAGCGGCCACCTATCTAGGAATTAATTTTTTATGAGTTTTCTTGACATCGAGATGTCGGAGGGTTAGTACGTTTCGTGATGAGAGTTGAGATGCACACAAGCTTGTCTGTACCGTCACATGTATAAAATAAAAAAGTTCCAATCTTTTAGGCCTTGCTTGATAACCATTTGATTTTTTGTTTTTGTTTTTTGAAATTTAAGATCATTCTCACTCAAATTTCTTACAATGTGTTCCACCATTATTATAATATATTATTATAATATATCTATCTTTCCTTGTAGGTGAATACTAACAAACTTTTAAAAACAAAAACAAACTTTTGGAAGCTACTTTTTTTTTTTGTTTTCAAATTTTGGTTTGGTTTCTACAAATATAGGTGAGAGGTAGATATCCAAATAATTAAATACATACGGTAAGATAGTTGTTATAAGCTTAAATTTCAAAAACCATAAACAAAAAACCAAATAGTTATCAAACGGGGCCTTGGCATCCGTTTTTGATATGTACTTACAATTTTGTACATTACATGTTTCCTGTTCGTTAACTAATAAACCAGGATCTGTTTTTTAACTTGCTATGTAATAATTGCCAACCAGGTTGAACTTCCCCCATGGACGGATATAGTTAAGACTGCAAGATTCAAAGAGCTTGCTCCTTATGATCCTGATTGGTATTTTGTCAGGGCTGGTCAGTCTTCTCTTTTCGTTCATCTTTTTTCAATGTATTCGCTTGCAATGAAAGTATGCTTGGATGAATTTCTGTTGTTATGTGTGTAATGTTTACCGTCCTTGTTGTCTCATGATCATTTTTCGAACTTGTTTAGCCTCCATGGCTAGGAAAATCTATTTGAGGGGTGGTCTCGGTGTGGGGGCTTTCAAGAGGATTTATGGTGGAAGCAAGAGGAATGGAAGTCGCCCTCCACACTTCTGTGAAAGCAGTGGTGCTATTGCCCGTCACATTTTACAACAGTTGCAGGAATTAAACATTGTTGATGTTGATCCCAAGGGGTGAGTACAATTTTTTTTGGGTTTTAGCCCTTCCTTCCAATGTTTCGAGTTTAATGTCAACCGATTGTATTTGAATCAACCAAGCTTTGTTTTTGCACTGATTTGGATAATTTGAACCAAGGTTAATAGTTATTCCAATTCTGGTTAGTGTTGATTGATATATTTTTCTCTCTGGATGTGTTTGCAGTGGCAGGAGAATCACATCAAGTGGTCGACGGGATCTCGACCAAGTTGCTGGCCGGATTGTTGTTGCCCTTGCTTGATTGGTGAATTAGAGATGTTCTTGCTTATGATCATCGTGAAAATTTTCGAGTAGGCTGTCTACAGATATTCAGATGAAGATCACTCGAGTTTTCAAGGGTTTTGGATGGTTTTAAGGTTATTTTCATTTCCTTGTCATTATTTAGGGGATTTTTAGGATGAAATCAAATTATCAACAATAGCCTGGAGATTCTTAGCAACAGACGTTTTGTACTAATTTTTGAGATATCACATGTCCTCTAAAATCTTTTCAATTTTAGGTGATTCATCTTTCTTTTAATATGCTCATTTTAAATCGAAGTTTTCATTATGGGGTTTGGTATTGTGGACGAGTTACAAAAGAACATCTAACTCTTGCCTCCAAATGAATTATCTTAACCATTCTTACAAAAATCTACATTCAAATAATACTTTTACAACCCAACTGGCTTTGCAAATTTCTGGGATAATTTCAACCCAACTGGATTTGCAAATTTGAGTGTACTATTTTGGCTGAAAATCTATGGACCCTTGACTAGGGGTGATTTTGGTTCGGTTTTTGTCGGTTTTGTACCAATCCGACAACCGAACTAATTTCTTTGGTTTCTAAAAAATGGATCCAATCCAATATCCAATAAAAATAGAATCATTGGTTCGGTTTTTTATTTGTCCGGTTTGGTTTTGGTTCCGATCCGATGTCCAATTTCTTTTAAAATATATCAAAAATAATATTTCTAAAAAAAAAAAATCTCATGAACAACAATTTTTTTAAAAGACGTAAGTATTTTGAAACTTATTAAAAATTATTTAAAGGTGTTTTTTACTTGAAATATGAGTGAATTAAGAAAATCTTCAACAAATCTTCCACATTACAAAAGAAATATGACTTTATATGATTTATTGACGATATACATATAAATTTCGGTTTGAATCGGTTTTTGTTGGTTTTTTAAAATGAAAACCGGAACTGATCCAATATTTTTCGGTTTTTTAAAATTACAAACCGATATTATGTCTAATTATGTGCTAAATAACCGATCCAATCATTAAATTAGGTTGGTTTGGTTCGATTTTATCGCTTTTTGGTTTTCGTTATCACCCATACCTTTGACAATCATGGGAAGTAATATAGGAGAGATATGGACTTAACTCAAAAAAAAAAAAAAAAAAAAAAAAAACTCCCTATAGGAAACAAACCTCTTAGTTCATCCATTTTGGGTATAAATTCAATCAGGTTTATTTTAGTACTCAATAAAGTTTTTTAAGTATTGAGTTTATGTTTTTTTTTTTTTTTTATTATAATAATTGGGGATGGGGAAGACTAGAACCCAAAACCTCTAAGTCACTAGGTACACACATTGATGCCGCTTGAACTATTGCTCTATTTGCGAGTTTATGTTTTTTTAACTCAATTTATGGCATGACTTAAATAATCTTTTTATATTAATATTAAAATTTATAATTATTCTAACTATTATCTTAGATATCAATATTTGGTTAAAGTATTTGATGGTTTTATTATATTATAGATTAAAAACTAAACATTATTGAATTGTTCAGAGTAAAAGAAAGGCGGAAAATAATGCACAAATCTCTGTTAAAGCAAGCAACTAAAATTGGTTGCTCATTTGTCATATTATATCAGCTTTGACCAAGAATACATCAGGCCACAAAAAAATAAAACAGAGAGACTAAGAACACTTGAGATTGAATGCTTATTTCTCAGAGACAAAGGGGAACTATGACACAAAATTATAAAAAAAACAAATTGTTTCTTCTTCTTCTTCTTCTTCTTCATTGTTGGAAGGTATAATGGCACATATCATTCCATGACATGCAGGACTTGATCTTCTTCTGTTGTGGGATATGGAACTTTGGTTCTCTAGGTATGGTTGGAAGCTTTGCTGACCTATTAAAAACCATAAACATTCAAAACCCCAAACATCATTTACACAAATACCCCTTATAAGTCATTGAAATTGAAACAATATTTTTTGTGCTGCTGTTAGGTCTACCTTCTAGGGATGAAGGGCCTATCAAAGTAAGGCATTGGTTGTGCCTTTGGAACCAATTCCTTTCTCAACCTCCTTAGTTCTTCCTCCTCAGCCATCTGTTAAAAAAACCACCCCATTGATATGTGAGAGATAACTAAGGCATCATCTAAATGCCAACAAGAGCAAATAGCTCAACCGGCCATGATCATACTCAGGCGGCTTAGGCCCTTGAGAAGTCACGAGTTCCGAATCTTCACCTTCAATTTTTCGTTGAACTCAAATGAAAGTAGGGAATCATGTAAATATAGAACTATTGCATCATTTTCTACCTTTTGCTGTTTCTCTCTTTCCATCTTGTATTGCTCTATCAGAGTCAACTTCTCTGCTACCTTCATTAACAAAAACAAGCATGGTTTTAGTGGGTTGCAGGCCATATCATAGATGATACCCTTTTCATAATGATTAACATAAGAAGATTTCCTTCTCATTAAAGGATGAGATCTGTAAACCAACCTGATGATCGAACTCGGATCGCTCTACTGCACGTACATCACTGTGCAGAACCAGATCCACTGGCCTTGTAATTTCCTTCACAGGTGGTTTTACAAGGCACTGCAGATGATAATGTGTTCAAGTTCAATTCAACACTTAAAAAATGCTTATAAGTGAAGTTAGGAAAATGAAGATCCTTACCTCTGGTTCATCAGTTGTCCATGGAAGACCTTGAGCAATTGGTACTCTCAGTCTCTCCTCCTCCATCATGGTTTCTTGTACCCTCTTCAAAAACCCTTCTTCTTTCTCCTTTCCTCTTTGCTGCAAATTTAAAAGAAACAAAGATGCAAACATTATGAATTGTCCATTGAGCTTAAGTTATCGTAGTCTATTTTCGGTTATTTTTAAATCCATGCAGTTTAAGTTCATCTTGACTATTCTCACGGATGCAAACATTATAAATTGTCCATTGAGCTTTAAATTTTCGTAGTCTATTTTCGATATTTTTAAATCCATGCAGTTTACGTATATCTTGACTATTCTCACAGATAAACCGTGTGACCCTACAAATATTTGGTTGTCAAGTAAAATGGTAAGAAATTAATCGTTAGGTAGGTGGACATCACGAATTGAACATGGAATTCTAAGTCCCTCGGATTAATTCCATTTTGCTTACCTCAGTTCTGAGCTTAAATGGTTTTTGCCTAGTGACTTTCAGTTGCCTTTTCTTCCATCTACTTCCACCAATTGTGCCAGCAGATTCAGCGCTCTGTAAATCAAACCAATCATTAGAATTACAAATCAATTATAACTCAACAGTTCATTAACAATTATGTTCTCATAGACATCTTCACTTACATTTCTTCTGCTTCTTCTACCACCATTGGAAGTCCTACTTGAAATGCTGAAGTTTGAAAGAGAACACCAAGAAGTTAGCACCCATAAGAGCACATGAGATTCATTCTCTTCAAATATGCAACACAATGTGGTTAAAAGTAAATAAGCTACGAACCTTCCACGAGAACCGTCCCAAGAAGACGAAACCGAAGCTTGAGAATCCAAACCAAGACTTTCGGATGTCAGAAACAGCTCCGAAGGGCAAAACGAAGAAGACGAAGCCTGCATTTCGGAAACCTTTGGAGGAGGCAATCCTGGCAATGCCCATTTCATCACCTTGCTCTTCTCTTTCATGGGGTTCTCTTGATTTTCTAATTGCTTCTCCTCATTCTCATCACTCTCTTTTGAAATCTGTATGGTTCTGAGTTTCTCAAACGCCTTAACCAAATGCTTAACTTTCCCAGATCCTGTTTCTGGAATGCTGTTCCTCGCTGTTTCGAGCACCCTTTCTCTTCGCCTCTTGATCATGGAACTAGTCGCTTGTTCAGGCGATGAACTCTCTCCATTAACATCTTGATTCTCTGGTTCAGTCAGGTCTTCGATTTGAAGATCTTGAATCATCAATTTCCTCTCCATCTCTTCTTCAAGTTCAATCTCAGCCCGAGCCGCCTCGGATTCATCGATATCCCGAACTCCGCCGCCCTGATTCTTGAAAAACTCATCCTGAGAAGCCCTAAGAGTCTCGTACGCCACACATACACACTTCTTTGCGTCGCTCCCGATTTTAACTCCGCAGTTACTACAATCAGTCTTGGATTTCTCCTTCTTCGAATTCTTCTTCGCCACCACGAACTTCCTTTCCCTGATCCTGTACTTGGGAGGGATCAAAACCGCAGTAGGGTTTTTCTTGGCCGATTTGATCGAAGGAGAAGATTTCGAGAGCTTCGGAACCGGGCTAATCGAATCGACGACATTGGGATTCGTATTCTCGGAATGTCTCAAAACTTCTTGAATCATCTTCGATCTAGATGGTGTTGAATCTTTCACCGGAGTTGCCGTTCCGCCGTTCTTGCCGATCGAACCCATTTGCCTGAAACTAAAATACAGATATAAAAAATGGGTAAAAGAAATCTGCCGCCGGCGAGAGGGGGGGGGGGGGTGGTTGAGTTCGATTCAATCGAAAGGATATATTCGAGAAGAAGAAGAGGAAAAATGGAACGTTGAGCACAAAACGCTCCGTGTAACGGCTAGTGTTTGTGGGCCGTCTGATCCAAATATTTGAAATTGACCGTTGGATTAGCCCTACTGCATTTCGGTGGATTTTAATGTTAACTCCGGTTAAAAGAGGCCTAAAGATGGTTTGTTATTACGATTTTGCCCATCATTATACAAAATTGTTTTTTGTTATTTTTTGCCCACAAAATTAGGGTATAGATGGTACATGTTGAGTTGAATTAGGTGAAATTAATGGATCATTTTCAAAATTTTGAGTTGCTTAATTTACTAATTCCTCTAAGCATATGCATGGGAGTAACTCAACAAAACTTCAACCCTATATTTACATATTCATTCATTAATTAATTAATTATTTATTTTTATTCGTGATTATTCGAAGCTAACATACATCACAAAACAAATCATCAAATTCAATGGTGATCTCAGTATCTTAACTTAGATATATTAACAAGATTCTTATGCATCATAGGGTCATACTTACTTTTTTTTTTGACAATTTTTTTTTAATTAAAATTAAACAAAGTTTGTTTATCTTATGATTACTAAATTGTAATAGATGTCAATAGAGCTCGGTTCTTATGGATAAATTAAACATAGTTCATATCATATAAAAATGGGTAAAATACCATTTTAGTCTCTGAACTTTCAAAAGTCCAATTTTAGTCCATAAACTATCGTTTTTGTTCTGCTTTGGTCCTTCAACTTTCAAAAGTCCAATTTTGATCCTTGAACTTTTAAAAAAGTTTAAAAGTAGTCATTGGACTAAAAAAAAAAAAAAAACTTAATCTCGATTAAAACTGATGAGGTGTCAAAATAATAATTATAAAAAAATTTATTATCATTTTCTTCATTATTTGGGGTGTGAATGTGGGTAAGATGCGGGTTTGTTGAATTTATGAAGATCAAGGTTGGTGCTACATCATCATCATCGAACCCTTTTCCACGCCGTTCTGTTTCTGGCCTTTTTGTCACATTGGAAGGCCTCAACAACCGCTCCTCTCTTGCTACTTTCTCTTTTCTTGGATGATTGTAATTTTGAAAGTACATTTGTTTGCTGTTTTGATATCCATGACTGTTCGGGTCAATTTAAGCCTAATGGGCATAACACGTTCTTCTACAAAATTTGGATGTCATGATAGAAATAGTGGGAAGTTATTTTCTACTTAGGAGACTACTGTGTCAACTCATGATATCTTGAATGCCATTTTTGACTACTAGGCTAACCCATGATGGTTATAATATTGGTCATTTCGGAGTGCTTTGCACAATCTAATTAGTTTTATAACTATCATGGGTGGCTTGATGGTAAAAAATGACCGAGAGAAACTAAGAGATGACAAGTTCAATTTATGATGGTCACCTACTTAAGAATTAGTTTTGTATGAGTTTCCTTGACATCCTTGGTAGTTGTAGGATCATACGATATGACTTATGACATTAATCAAGGTGTGTGCAAGCTGGCTCGTAGAGTCACAGATATCAAAAGAAATAAAATCTGATTGATTTATATATATATATATATATATATATATGATATTGTGAGTGCCATACCAACACCTCAACTATTTTCACGTAATATTCTACCACGCCCAACCATATTTAGATGGCAAGAAAATTGGTAACTAAGTAGGTGACCACATGGATGGAATATGAAACTTATATAGGATTAATGATTATTAAGACCGAACAGAGCAAGATCGTAGTTTAGAGAAAGTTAAGGATAACACAATAATCTTAAGTGAAAAACGGCTGAACAATTAGGCTAAAAATCACGGGCATGTATTTAAGAATTCCACTACAAAAAAATAGGAGTTATTAACTTTGTCTGTTTAAGAAAAAACTCTCTCAGTTTTCTATCTTGGATTTGGCAAGAATAATACGGTTCAAATAAACTTGAATAACATTTTCTTTAGTTAATTCTTAACCACAATTGAGTACAGGCAGTCTTACTGTATAAATAATGGAAGAAAGTATGAAACTTTCAGTCAGAACAGGGAATTATATTATTCATATTTATTACTTATATGAATCTTTGTCCCTAAATCCCTCCTTCTTGGTAGGGTTGACACGTCCGAGGTGATGGTCTAATTCTTGTTTTTTGTTTTTCTTTTCATGGCTTTTCATTATTACTGTATTTATTTTTTTGGATAGTTTCATATTACACTTTGTTAGAAATGAAGCTTTATTATTGTAATTGGTGAGTGATCTTTACAAGATCTTCAACCAAGTTAGCTCTGATGAAATACCAGATGGTCTAAAGCTACCAGATTCATTTACTCAGTTTGTTTTGGAAATGAAAGATAACAATTATGATGCAAAAACATTTGCTTTCATCCTTAGGGCCATGGTATGTGATGTTTATTAATTTATTTAACTTCTTGGTAAGGAGAAAAAAGTCCATAAGTGATGAAATTTGTAATGGAATAATTAGAATAAATTTAATCAAACCTTCCAAGAGTAGAGTTTATGATCTCATCTCATAAAAGTTGATTATGGCCTCTAGATAGTTATGTGTCTAAGTAATCCTAGTATCCATCAGTGCCTATGCTAGTTTATGTGCACATCGACTAAACTTTCGAGATAACCATTTGACCATACTACATTTGGTTGTCAAAAAAATTTGTAGGAAATTAACTCCTAAGCAGGTGACCACTATGGATCAAACCTATTAGCTCTTAGTTCTCCCAAGATCCTCTTGAGTACTAGGCCAGCCTATAATGGTTAGAAACTTCGAAACAAGAATTCTTTACTTTAAGCAATATGTTAATAAGTACTGCCATTGTTGGGACTGGGAGGCAACATCATGATAACTTTCTCTTTTATGGATTACAAAGTCACTAAACCAGAAAACTCAATCTCTTTTATGGATTTAGTTCCTTATTGACATTTGGGCTTTTCATATAATATATTGAACTTCAGTCAGAGAAGTTATTAACAATCTAATATTCTCATTAGAGGGGGGCCTATTTTTTGTTCTTTTTTTGTACAGTTGGAAAATTTTGAACAAACACTTGGCAGCTAGTTCCATTCCTAAAGGCATTCATTGTTTATCTCTGCGTTTAACTGATGAATACTCTTCAAACGTTCTCGCTCGCAACCATAGTGATTCGACTCCTCGAATATGTGCCTCAAAATTGCTAGTTCGAAGTCCCAAACATATATCCTTACTTAACCATCTCCGCATGTACATACCTCAGGTAATTTGGATGCAGTGGGGTAGTAATGATTATCATGAACTTTGAGCTTGCTTGTTACATTAGAGTTGAGTTTTGTAGGTTTCATTTTATTAGATCAAGTCTACTTGTGATAAAATTTCTTTTTTTGTATGAATATCTAGTAAGTAATTATTCTGTTCTTGACATCTTAGATTTAAACATGAACTAGTACAATTTGGTAGTCTTCTTTGCTTCTTATTTGTTCCTATGTTCTTGTTATTGCGCTTGAGATTGAGAATTATCATTCTTTCATATTTGTTTCTTCAAGGCTTCCTTGTGCAATTTTCTGTTTTCCTGTATTAACATTCTGAATTCTTGCATTATACAGCTCTTCCCCAAACTCGACAAGGTGGTCTTTTTAGACGATGATGTCGTAATTCAACGTGATTTGTCTCGACTTTGGGATGTTGACCTCGAGGGAAAGGTTAATGGCGCCGTTGAAACTTGTAAAGGTGACGATGAGTTGGTTATGTCGAAGCGATTCAAGATCTACTTCAATTTTTCTCATCCCCTCTAGCAACACATTTAGATCCTAATGAATGCGCTTGGGCATATGGCATGAACATATTTGATCTTCGTGCCTGGAGAGAGTCAAATATACAGAAACCTACCACTGGTGGCTGAGAGAGGTATGATACAAATCCATTAGTTTAGGATTAATTTAATTCCTTGAATTCGGTCATCGGTTCTGTCATTTAACATACGATATTCTATTTCATCAACCATCCTGGACTGGCCTAGTGGTCAAGATTGTGAAGGATCTTTCGGATCCTTGAAATCCAAATGTATAGGATCAAAGCACGTAAACTGACTTGAATACTCACGCATATCAAAAAGAGGAAGAAAGATATTCCATTTCATTCTATTTGTTGATTGCATAATTGTCCTTTGCCACTGAAGAAGCAATTATGCAATGTTCTTTGATCATTGGTTTCATTTTTGTGGCAGAATCTAAAGTCACTTACATTGTGGAGGCTGGTCACATTCATCCAATTGACCCCTCATGGCACATGCTTGGCTTGGGCTATCAGAACAAAACAAACATTGAGAATGTGAAGAAAGCTGCAGTTATTCACCAGTCTAAACCATGGCTGCCGATTGGCTTCGAGCATCTCTGGCTATTTTGGACCAAATATGTCAAAGGTGAGTCTTGAACTTGGGACTTTGAAGAGAGCATACCTTCAAAGTCTAAGTCTTCAACCACTGTGCCACCCCTTGGGGACATATATCTATTATCTATCAAGGCGCAATCGAGGCTAGGTCCTTCGACCCTCGGTGAGTGCTTCTCCATATGATTTATCATTCAAAACAATTATTCTACCATTCATCTTTTATTTTTCATAGTATCATATTCTATGCTCTATTGATAATATATGTAATGATTTGTTGAGGACAATGTCTGGGAGATTGATCTGGTATTGGTTCATTGATTTATGTTTTATTTAGATTCTTTCTGTACTCAAAGTATAAAGGTAAAAATGAAGTTGGATTCTTAATATTTGTATTAGAATAATGTCATTAAGTTGTTTGTTTATAGATGCTTCAGACAGAACACTACAAGATAAGGTTAAATGATTCACTTTAGATGCTTATCATACAACTTCCTAAGTTGGTGATGACAAGAAACCCACCAACCTTTTATGCCACTCAGAAATTTATCACATTTTTTCTCCCCTTTTTCCTTTATAAGTTTTCTCACTTTTTTTCCTTCAAATAGCTAGACAAGTTTATGTTCATCTCTATGATACTTAAAAGATAATTGTTTAATTATATTATATTTGGTTATCATAAAAATTCATAAAAATTTAAGTGATTTTATGAATGACATCTAGATTTTAAAGATTCTTATTTGACCACCGGTCAAACTATTGTATGATGTTTATTATTATTATATTTTTACCTAAAAAAAAAATATATATTTTTTAATATTTTAATATCAAAAGCTAATAAAATTTATTCATTTAGTTTAAAGTCACTATTGTAGTTTTTTAATCTTAAAGATAAGGGGATTTTGCATTTATAGTAAAAAAAGGTAAAATATTTCCGTTTATAACACAAAATTAAAACTAATTTATTTGTAGCAGAAAATCTAAATTGATTTCTATTATTGACTGTGTTATGTGTTCTATTAGTGATAGAATTCAATTAATGACGGACTCATTCTATCCCTGCTTGAATTTTTTATAAGTGATAGAATTTTAAATTGAGTTTTTATCACTAGTAGAATTCAATTTGTGATAAAAAAAAATCTTCTATAAATGAATTATTTTAAAAATTGTGCTATAAATATAATGTACTGCTGATGGTAAATTCTCTACCGATAAAATATTAACCAATTTTCCTAACTTAAAAGTAATAATATATATATTTTTCTAAAACGTCTATAACTTAGTTCCAATAATAAGTGTGGGAAGATTTCACTTATGTCCGTTGAACTATTATTTTTATTATTATTTTAAAAAATTCAATAAATTGAGGCGAAGATTTGAATCATGTCAATTAATCTAAGTTTATGACGATAATTTTTTTTTTTTTTTGATATATTAGGAGAAGGGAGACAAATGCCGATTATTGCGATCGCATTTGTAATGTTGATATCTTTTTAATACATATTGGAAAAGAATGATAAATACCAATTCTCGAGTTCAAACCGGTAATGCACTGATATTGAATTAGTTTACAACCAAACACATCCATTATTTAATTTTGTGGGTACAGTAATGTTGACTTTTAAACAACAATTACAAAAGGAAACTGAAATTCTAGAGAGAGAGAAATCAACTTCTCTTCAACTTCCACTCATTGAAGAAGCATAGCCCACATTGACATTGATTTGGACCCACTTGACATTTTTATATGGTTCAACATTATCTTCTTGTAAAATTAAAGAATGAATTGAGTGCCTAACCATAGATTAATGCCACTTAATCACATCTAATAAGTAATTGATTGATCCTTCCTAGGCCTGATGGAGGAATCTAAAAGGCTCCCAATGTAATCTCCAAAGCAAACTGTCAATTCATAAGGAAACAAATAAAATAAACAATGTACAGAGCATCCACAACTTTAGAAAAATATATAGTTAAAAAAAAAAAAAAACCATTTTAGAAGCCTTTTTCTTGATGTTTTTTTTTTGTTCAATAACATTCAAGCTAGCTAATTAGAGTTGGAACTTGATTGACATGGTCTATGATTTGTTATTAAAAATGTCATAAACCTTATACATCCAAAAATTGTTTGAATTAAAAAAAATTGGAATGTAATGTGTTAGAATTCTACTATTCTCTTGCATTGGAAAAGTGGAAAGTGTTCCAAACATTTATAAGATAAATGACTACTATTCTTATCACTAATTAGTTTAAGATGGATGTTCACATTATTTAATATGATATCAAAATCCATTATATTCAAACGACTATCTAGTCTAATAGCACGGAGTTGAGATATATGAGGATCTCACTTTTGTTTGATATTGAAAAAGTGGAGATGAATGTCCACATAGTACACACTGTTTAATATAACTTAAATTAGAAACTAACCATCATGGAATGACTCAAGTGGTCAAAAAAGAATCTTGAGATGAGTTCACTCGATAATAACCTTATAGGGTTAATTTGACCCATAACATTAGTTAAGGTGTGCATCAACTGACTCCGTGATTAAAAAAAACAACTTAGAAACCAAACAATACATATAACTTTTTTTAAAAAAACTTATAACCTGTATGCCAAGATATTATGAATGTTAATTACCTGTATTCCACGTGTATATTCTATTTTTCAAAGAATGAAATTGAGAATATTTGGTTCTCACCCACTTTTTGATCTCTGAAATTTCCTCCTCCTTGCATCATCAATCAATGTGATTCCTCATATCACTGACATGAATGATTCAACCTTGTGATTATGAATTTATAAGGAAAAAAAAGGGATCAAATTTAGGAGAAAAGTCAATTTCTTGGATTATTGTTCAAGGTAATGGGGCTAATTAATACATTATTATTATTATTATTTTTATATAAAGAATTGTGGGCTTTTTTCTACTTCCTCGAAGGCTGTTTAAAATACGCGTAAATATTACGATTGGGTAAAATCCATTTTTTTAATTTTGGGAATTTCAAGAAATCACATTTAAGAATGAAGACATTGACCCCAGATTTACAACTCTTTCAAACCTCCGCCGGAGGAGCCTCGCCTCTGTGTTCTTCAACTGGGTTTTGTGTTATTTTTCAAGAATTCCAATCCCTGATTCAAGGTTTGTGCGAATTCTGAAATACCCACATCGATTTTTCACCCAATTTCATAGCTGTTTAGGTTAATCGATTTCTATGGCTGTTTTCTTTTGTTTTTTCTGTTGGGTTTTTGCTGACTTTTTGGTGGATCGATTCTGGAAAATTCCCATCTCTTCAAATCAGTGTTTGAATCGCATAATCTTACTTTGAGTGAATTTCTCCGTGTTAATACATTGAAACCTAGAGCGTAGTTTGTTTTGATTTGGAGCTGGATTCATGGTTTAAATTGTCGGATTTTTCTTTTTGTGATTTACGAAATAAAATGGAATTTTAACTTTAGTTTTCTGGGTTTTCTCTCTTTTTGCAGAATGCCCCTCTTGTGAATTGGGATTTTGATTTCTTCCATAGGAAATCCAATTTGTGTGTGATTGATTGATTGAAGGCGTTTCGATATGGCTGGAGTGGGAGATCAATTAGAGATCAAGTTTCGATTGAACGATGGGTCGGATATCGGCCCGAAAACCTTCCCTGCTGCCACAAGCATAGCAACCTTGAAAGAAAGTGTTCTTGCACAATGGCCAAGAGGTGTGTGGAAGTTTTAACTTTTAACAACTTTCTCTTAGTCTTGGTGTTGGCTTTTGAGGGTGTTTGATTTTATTTGAATTTCTATGCTATGCTACACTGATCTTGTAGCTCTTTTGGTAATTGAAGTATTTGAGTTTTATAAGTTTTCACCATGTTGGCATCTGTTTTGTCATTTACTCGAAATCGGAGAAAATCTTAAAACCAGACATATAACTCAAGCAAAGCTTAGATCTGATGTAGAACTCTGCATTTTCTACACTTAACAAACTGTTATTGGAAGTTCACTGGTGCATTATAACTCATGATATTTGTTATATGTTGGATCTTTTAATACTCATTTTGAACTTATATATTGGATTCTGTGGCTCTTTCAATGAATTTTTATATTAAAGGTCTTATTCTTTGTCTGGTTTGATCTGATCATGTTCTTAACAGAAGAATGGCCTTTGCTTCCATTGACTCTTTTCTTCTTCATTCCCAAATCCAAAATCATCTAAAATTTCCCAAATTATGTGTAGTGGAAATTTTTGGGTGTGAACTAGATTAGGGAAGCCTTTCTAAACCCTTCTACACTCACCAATGCCTCCATTCCTTTGATTGCCTTTCTTATTCCTCATAAGTTATACTCATCATACTCTTTCGTCTACGCATCTCGACCCCTGATTGACTAGTTCTCTTGTTTGCTATAGCTTGAATCTATCATTGAAGCACATACCATAAGTCTTTTGTTTGTTCTTAGTTTTTAGTTGAAATCAAGTTTGAGTTTGAAATAATGTCCATGAATAAGACAGTTTCTTGCAGCTCTGCTTTGTTCTTTCTGAAGGTCATGGAATCCTTTTTGTTGTTCTTCCCCGAGGCAGCGAATCATGTAATATCATTATCTTCATACCGAAGCCTTTATCCGTAGGATTTAGTGTTATTCGCCTAGGCTTGTTAAATTACTTTCACTGGATCCTAGATTAATGATCATTTTGATATCAAGCAATGACAAAAAGGATGATATTTCTGTTGCATTAGCTGGTTAGATCTTAAAGGGTCTTTTTTCTTTGTTACCATCTTATTGTGAATGTAAGTTTCTTCTGGTAAGCAGTGCAAGTAATCGCGATTATTTGTTTGAGCAGAAAAGGAGAATGGTCCAAGAACAGTTAAGGATGTCAAGTTAATAAGTGCAGGAAGAATCTTAGAGAATAATAGAACACTGAATGATTGCAGAAGTCCTTTATATGACATTCCTGGCAGCGTGACAACAATGCATGTTGTTATCCAACCACCAAGTTTAGAGAAAGGTATAATCTGTTCTTTAAAATGTTCAATTATCAATGACTTAAATTGAATTCCATTGAATTATCTTTTGCTACATTTTGAAGTTTCCTTCGATTCCACTCCGATTGCTTGACGAAAACTTAAAATACACTTTTAGACCCTTCCTTTTTAATCACTGATCTTTGGGGATGACCAACTACTGTTAATTAGAATCAACATTCGGTTTCTTCTGTATCGGCTCCACATTTCTCTTTTATCCATCTTTCCGATATTTGTTTCGATAGGTTTTTGTAACATTTTCATACATCAATTGAATTGTTTTTCGTTCCTATATAAAAAAAGATTGTGTTGTTTAAATTATAGCTTAAGAGTTGTATGTAGAATGATAAGTTTCAACCGATGGCAACTGTTATTATCTGAAAATCTTGGGTCTGTAGTTTCATACTAAGATCTAATGAAACATTTAAGGTTCAATGGGATTACTGATGAAAGTTATCTTCTTTGCCTGAGCAGAAAAGAAAGCTGGAGACCAAATACCGCAAAACAAGTGTGTTTGTTCTATACTATAAACGAATCTCGTGGAAGTTCTCGACGAAATTTTTGAGTGCATAAAGATAGCAAATTTTCATTTTTAAAGTTCTCATGCCAATAACGGGTCAGAATTGGTTGAAGAAGCTTGTTCTGGAGCTTTTGTTATTGTTTCCACAGTAGTAAAAGAAAAAAGAAAAGGAAAAAGTAACAGACAGAGGTAGCAAAGATGCGATAATTTATCGATACGAGCCTGGCGATTGAAGAATGTCTGGTGAAGGTGATCTATTATGAAGGGTTGTTGGCTTTTCAACATCCATTGTTGTCAGCTTCATTTGCTGTTTAGATTGATATTGTGTAACTCTTCTGCTATCTCAAATGTTTGTGGTGAAAGCTTTATATACTTGAAGTTTCAGTTAGCCCTTTTTTACTTTTTCTCCAAACTGTATCACCATTTGGGTTTAATCCCCAACTTCATGACACTTTCCCCTTCTTCCCAAACAAGGTATGATAATATGGATTGAAATTACAAAATACTCATTTTCACCACAAATTTTAAGATTAAAAGTTTTATTTCTTTTAGTGGAACACTTGAACTTCAATCAATGCTAAAATAAAACACTTTTAAACTGTTATTTAAATTTTGGAAAACTGTTATTTAAATTAAAAATCTCCACCTCTATGAAAAACTGATTTGTTTTAGTAAAAGAGAAAAAATAAAAAATAAAAAATAAAAAATATCATGGAGAAAAACAGATATCAACTTCCCAACTTCCTTGTTCTTCCGAATCATGGTCGAGAACTCGCTCTCGTTCTCCTAAATATGGACAAGATACTTATCATTTGGTAATTTTTTCTTATAAAAAAAAAAAAAAACCCAAAGGACAACAAAAACAATTGCTATGCGGTACAATTTTCCTTAAAATATCATTTTTACCTCAATTAATATTAACTTTTATTTATTGAGTATTTTACAAATTTTGAACACAAGCATTTGAATTTAACGATAATTTAACAATCAAAATGATTAGCGGCAGCCTATTAATTATCTTATTTGATATTATTTCATTTCAATTCCATGATTATAAATTTGAATCTAGAAGTCAGTATTTAACTCTCATATTATTGTGGTGCAATAATATTTTTTGACTTATTTTTCTAAATCACGATTTTATGAACTTATTATATCATTAAGAAGAAACATGTGTAAAAAAAAAATTAAATTGAAAAATTGCAAAATTTTTGGACCACTAATATCAATCCAATGATTTTATGAACTTATTATAGCAATTCACTATTGACTTGGAAACTATTTATTTATTTTTTAAAGAAAATTAAACTTATAATCACAAGTTTTTTTTTGTTTTTTTAATGATTTGGCAAAAAAAGCGCAACAAAATAAGAATTAATCAAGGTGCATAAAACCCTATGATTAATCAACTACTACAATAGAAATGATACCAAACCAAGGGGACCAATTTTTAGCACATTATGAAATATAAATCAATTCACAATCTAAGAGAATCATAACTAATAGACCCAAAAAGTTGGCAGATAACTGTGAATTCATATTTCTTCATAAACACATGAATGAAGTCATGAGCCTACTCTTTACTATGTGCAACTCACAAAATCAATAAGATCAATTAAGCAGAACTATTGGTGATTAGGGAGCAAAAAATTACCATGAAAAAGATCAGCACAAACAATATTTCCTTCCTATCTAACTGTGTACATAAATCTTCCTATCATTAAAAGAGAGTAATCTATTTCTATAACTACTGCAGTGTCAGCTCTTCGAGTTCATATCGAATTTTCGACCCGACCCAACCCGACCCGATGCAGATCAATTAGCTTCATAAGTCAAAGTTCGAGAAGGTTTTCTATCTTGCAGGAAGATCACTGTTTCGAATGCACCAACCAAGGCCTTAACCTTGCTCTTTCGAGTTTCGACGAGTTTATTCGCGGTTTCTTCGATGACATGGTTATACAATCCATGTGCATCTTTTTTTCCCTGCACATCTTGATGTCTCAGAACAACGGTTTCTTTGGCGGTTGTTGTGTTACTGTCAATTTCTTTTCCCCTCTTGAAGCTTTTCCTAAGGCCATCCCCAGCCCTTTGACTCTCCCCCAACAGCCTTACAGGCCTAAATTTAAGCCTCCTCGGACTATAATTCTCGGAACGGATGTCGAAAACTTTTCCCCTCCTGAAACTTAGTTTTGTACATTGGGGATCCATTTCTTTAGTTTTCAACATCCTGAGATTTTGGGATCTTCCTTTCTTACCACCATCACTTGAAACATTATCTGCTTCCATGCTACCAGTTTCATTGCTTTCATTGTAAGAGTCCTCCTCCTCTGCTTCACTTTCTGTGTATTCAGATACAACTTGATCTTCTACATCGGTCGAGATATGCGGAGACGTTGTCAGTGACAACGATTTAGGCGGTGATGATGGCAGTGGTTCCGTGTTTACATCAGTTTCATTTTGGTCAGATTGATAAGGTATCTCCTCATTTTCTATCTTTATGACATACAAGGTTTTCTCTTCAACCTTTTCACTCTGGAAGGTTTCTCCTTGGACCTCTTCGTTTCGGAAGGTTTCCCCTTCGACCTCTTCACTCCGGACTTGTACATGTTCAGATATTTCGATCGTGTTGTGATTTTCAAGCGGGACTCCTTTCAAGTTAATACAAGGTAAGTTTGCAGTTCCATCGATAGAGCTCGAAGATATCGAACCCGTTGAGACTGCCACCACTTTCTTTGCAGCTACTTTGGAGGTTCCAGAACTTTTTCCCAATTTGGAATCCTTATTTCTTCTCGAATTGATGAGAGACACAGAAGATCTCAAAGGATTTACTTTAATCGACTTCAACTTCGAAATTTTATCAGACTTTTCAGGTAGCATTTTCTCCTTGGCTTTTGCAACAACTTGAACTACTGAGTCTTCAAGATTTCTAGTAGTTGAAGAAGTTTTAGGCTTCAAGTTTTTCAAAGCATTTGCTGTATGTAATCTTGACTTGGGTAAAGTTCTTGGCTCACCCGACAATTTCTTCTTCCTTTCATTCAATACTCCCCTCTGCAATGGTCTTGGAAAGCTGAAAGATTCTAGTGACAATTCAGGCCTTATGAAGGTGGTCACATCAGCTTCAGATATTATGCTGGAAGTTGCTACAAATTCAGCCTTGGCTCGAGTCGAAGTTGTTTTCCTTCTCTCAGGAGGTATCACACCATCTACCGAACCTCCACTGTCAAAAGATTTTCTTGCCACATTTTTGCGCATTCGAGTTGAACTTGTTTTCTGTCTCTCAGGAAGTACCATACTATGTATCGAACTTCCACCGTCGAGTGATTTTCTTGCCACGCTTTTTAGCATTCGAGTCCGACTTGTTTTCTTTCTCTCCGAAAGTACCATACTATCAACCGAACGTCCACCGTCGAGTGATTGCCTTGCTTCATTTTTTAGCATTCGAGTAGAACTTCGACCATCAAGTGATGTTCTTGTCACATTTTTTGACATTAGCGTCATAGCTGTTTTCTTTCTCTCCGGAAGTACCACGCCGTCTACCGATCTTCCACTGTCAAGTGATTTTCTTGTCACATTTTTCGGTATTGGCTGTGTCGACTTGGTTTCGAAAGTATGGTTTCTCCCATATTTGCAAATATCATGACAGGAACCAGTAGATGCTCTTAGAGAGCTTCTTCTCGAACTAGTACCCGCCGCAGTCGCATTCACGTTCACTTCTAGGGGCACCGGCACATCACCCTTCTCAGCCATCAGAATTTGACACACCACCTGAACAAAAACAATTAGCACAGCAATACAGAAACTTAATAATATGCCTAAACAGAAAACACACAAAATTGCAGGAACAACATAAGACACCAACCAAGGTCTAATTACAAGGGGCAGGTTTGGATAATCTGCAACAATGCGAAACAATTTCCACCAAGATCTTTAGTCTGGAAGCAATAAAGAAACCAGTTAGCGATTCGATGAATTACGCGAAATAAATAAATATACAGAACAAACTACAAGAAGGAAAAGAGGAGTAACAACAGATACAGACACACAGACATGTCATAATATTACAAGAGAAATTGTATCAAACCATACAATCCACTGCACATTGAACAAGATATAAGCTCCAAGAGAATGCACCTTAGCTCAAAAATTGAATATGAAAGGGAACACAACTTCAAAACACATACATAAAAGGACCAGAGTTTACATAAGAAGTTCTCTCTTTTTACAGGTTTTCATTCTCATACATTTCTTCCAAGGAAAAAGTAATAAAACAAATGGAAACTAATCAAACGTTAATATCCCACCCTATACAACATTGAAATGATTTTTTTTTTTTTTTTTTGATATCCATGACTGTCCGGACCAGTTTGCGCGCACCTCAACTAATGTCACGGGTACTCATCACCTTTTTAGGCACCTTTATGTCCCTCTTGAGTCTTTGACCACCAGGCCACTCGGAAAAAAAAAAACATTGAAATGAAATCATATATGGAAAGAAAGCAAAACAAGAGAGGTGACAAATCCAAAATGCAAAAACTTACATCCAAGGAAAAAAATAAATCCATTGTTAGAGTATAACATCACAGGAACATAGATGAAAACAAATGTCAAGAAAAAGAATCAGGTTGTTCAGCTTCACCATATATTGAATCTCAATGAATCCTCATGAGAAACTATTAAATTAAAGACCTTCAACATAACTTCATAAGAATCAAAATCATAAGAAAGAAGACAAAAGAGAGTAACAAAAACAGACAAAATCAACGCATAATAATTGGAGACATTACCAAAAACCTTCCAATTCCAAAAACAGAGCAAAACCCAAATCACAGAAGAGACAAATCCAACGGAATCCCATTTACACACAATCATTCAGCATTACAAAAACATGAAGAAATCAATTAAAAAAAAAAAAAAAAAACTGATAAAGGGCAAATTTCGAAACAAAACCAGCATCAAAAGAAAAAAACAAAGCCGATTAACAAACCAAACATGAAAAAGAATAACAAAAACAAAAACCCCATTTCAGATATTAAACGAACAACGATTCCTAATTTCCTTACCGAATCAAAAACAGCCGTGAAAGAGGCAGGCGCAAATCAGAATCCAAATATATGGGTTTTGGATGATTGGCAAGAATTTAATGTTGATTCCATTATTTGATTATGAGCACCAAAAATGTCGGTTTCAAATTGGGTTTTCTTCTCCGTTCAGTTGCGTTTTCTTTTTCATCGCAGCGTTTGTTACAGAGATTCTATTTCTAACTACAAAATTAGGGACCGTCAAAAAGGGTCATTCAAACCAAGCCGTTGCAGCGGGGGACAAAAATGTAATATTGGCTGTGGAATTATTTGTATCAAAACCCAAAACTTTCGTGGAAATTAATGAAGGAGCCACAAAATTATATTCTTTTTGAAAATTTGATTTCCATATATGGTATTTAGTTACTCCTCTTTTGCAAAGAAATCCTATGCTATTGATTTTCTTTTCTTCTATTTTTCCCGCCAAGTTCTTGCATTTTCTTTTGTTTAATATATTTTTGTTTTTGCTTTTTTTTTAAGTATATATCGAAAAAGGGGGGACAAATACTTTTTCTCGAGATCGAACGTGTGACGCTGGTGTTGAACTGGTTTACAACCTAGTAATAAAATCATTGCGTCACTCACCTATTTGATTTATTTTTGCTTTTTTAGTTCAACATTAATGACGGTGTGTGTGTGTTTTTTTTTTTTTTTTTTGTGTAGAAAATAGTGAAATGAAGTAGAGTGAAATAAAGTGATTAATAGTAGTTTGGAGTGGTTGATTACTCATTTATAAATTTAAATTAATATTAGTAAAATAATAAACTACTTGGAAATTGAAGTTAATTCGTTGAATTGATGTTAGTAGTAGTTAGTGCTAAACTTGATGCAAAATTTGAGGGAATTGGTTAAAGGATTTGATAAGCAGGGAAATGAGGTTTTTTTTTTTTTTTTTTTTTTTTTATTGAAAATATATTTAAATGGAGTTCAGAGATGATTATTTACCATCAAATATAAATGAGTAGTTTTTTCATTATTTTTTTTTTTAATATAAGGCATTTTTTTGTGACCTATAGTTGCAAAGGAACCATGACATATTTTAAGACATCCAACAACCTTGGTTCTCAAAGATTAATGTATTCAAGTTGAAGGCATCTTCCAAGTGCTTAGGCTTCTAAGTGATTTCAGATTATTATTATTATTTTTATTATTTCTTTTTAACTTTTAAATGTAAGTGATTTCAGTTTTGATCCTACATAATTAATAATTGTATGCCTTTATTTAGTTCTGTTAGCTACTTTCCTTAATGCTTTTACTTTTGCATTCCTAGTTTGGTAGGAAAGTGGAACATTTTAAATTTCAAAAAATTAAAACTAAAAACTAAATGGATTATCAAATGGGACTTAGATATGTATTTAAATTGAATTTATTGAGAAAAACTAAATTTAAAAACCCCACTAAAATTGAAGATTTATTACAACTCAATCTCAAAATTATAACTATCTAGATATCCAATAATGTCAATTATATATTAACCTTTTATTTTTAATAATTTGGTGTCCATATTGTTTTTTGTTAAAATTTATTGATAATAAACTTACAAGACATACATGATGAATTGTTATACATTTGATGGATAGTGTCTGATTTGAATGGTCTAGTTAAAGCGCTGATGGAAGGTTGTTACGTGACTTTTTTTTATATTTTTTAGATGAAATTTCTTTTTATTGAGTTTAAAAAAATTTAAGATCTAATTTTGTAGCCACAACTTAGGATATATGTCTTTTTTATGGGCTCATTCAACACATCAAAAATGATAACTTGTAATGGTATTCTAATTTTACTACTAAATAAAATTATCTCACCCATCTCAAAAAAAATTGGCATACATTTAAAAAAAAAAATTGAAAATAATTAATTAGAGAAGAAACTGAATTTTTCTATTAAAAAAATGGGAAAATGATGGTTAAATTTACTTAAATCACATTCTTTTTATTAAAAAAAAAAAAACTATTATATTTATTGACTTAGTTTATGAATTTTCATTTACTCCTTTTTTTTCTTATTACATTTTAGTCATCTATTTTTTCACTATTTTAGATTACAACGATTGTGGGTAGCTTGTTCATTAGATATATATATTAATGTCGTAGAGCAATTGTTGATGTTGACATCTATTTTTCACTTCAGTCATGATACATTTTTTACTTTATTTTAATTAGTTAAATATAAGTATATTTTGATATTTGTTTTCTTCCATATTATTTTTTTGTTTTTTTTTATCCTTCATTTTCGGTTTAGGATTAGGGGATCTTTTTCTTACCTGCATAAAATAATGTTAATTACTCTTTTTTTTTTTCTTTTCTATTTTTATGTATTTCCTTACTACAGTTTTTCACAATTTAGAGTTTAAGATTTTGGGTATAGGATTTAGGTAAACATTCCTATATATTGATGATATGAAAAAATTAAAGAAAATAAAATTCAATAACATTCTCAATGTTCCATCGTATTATTGATATTTGATAATTCTAAAATGTCATATATTCAACAATAATTTAGATCGTCCTTTTCATATGGATAGACATATAAAGTATTTTAAGTGTTGTCTAAATGACATTGGGTTCATATAATTTTGGTTGCAACCTAATATTTTGAGAGTAAAACTTATGTGTAGGGGAGCCCTATCTTTTCATTGGATGTCACAAAAATTTTACTATTTTTTAATACTCTTTAATAAAAGAAATTTTTGTGACACCAATAGTGCCGCATACCCAAAAGGTAAGATGTGTAGGAAAGTTTTATTCATATTTTGATTGTGTATTTGAGTGAATCAGTACTTATCCATCATTCCAACCTCGCATACAGTTTTTTTTCTATCAAATTATGAGACCTAACCCAATCAACTTAAAAACAAAACAAAATAATAATATCAATATTGGATGTTATTTCATCAGGAATCCTAAAAATGCTTTTCCAATAATCATGTCGGTCAATGGGATAAAAAGAACCTTAAAATTCATAAAATGATGAGTCTAATTCATAATGACTACCTATCTAAAAATTAATTTTTTATGAATATTCTTGACATTCTAGTATTGTATGATCAGATGGTATGTCCCGTGATATTAATTGAAGTGTGCGAAAACTGGTCTTGACAGTCACGAATATTAAAAAAAAAAAAAAACAATAATATTGAATCAAACCATGTACCTAAACACTATTATCACTAGGGGTGAACATGGGTTGGGTTGAGTTGGGTTGAGGTGATTTTCAACCCAACCCAAAAATTCGGGTTGGTCAATTCTCCAACCCAACCCAACCCAATTAAA
>JBBMEF010000028.1:1338237-1374166 GCA_037832685.1 Sicyos baderoa
TAAATTAAATATAAAACCTAAAAAATAATTTGAATAAACTTTTAAATCTAATTTTTAAAGTTGAATAGATTGTTTAACAATTCAATTTCAGATAATTTCAAAAAAAACGAGACATAGAGAGAATATATGGGAATTATTGTTGGATTTGTGAATGATTAACTTAATCTGAGGGATTAAGTTAATCCGTCAACCAAACACGATTTAGAGGGATTAAGTTAATATGGAATAACGTAATACTTATATCAAACACCTCTTAAATGATTGGTAATAAAATCCACTTTATTTTTTATTTTGGGCGGCACTGTCACTTTTTTAAGTATTGGAACTAAGTCTATATCACAACGAGTTTATGATTTTTGATAATAGGATTTGATATATATGGGTAATTATGCAAGTTTTATTTTGGTCCCTAAATTTTCAAAAGTTTAATTTTAGTCCCTAAACTATCGCTTTTATTCCGTTTTGATCCCTACTTTCAAAATTCCAATTTTAATCTTTGAACTTTTAAAAAAGTTTAAAAATAGTCATTGAGTTAGATTTTTTTTTTTTTGCTCTCTCTTAATCTTTGGACTTTTGCAAACATTGGATGTTTGGCAACGGAGATAGCCCGTAGTGGTGGGATTTGTAAAATCTCAGAGGCCACTTCAATTGCTTGCTTGGCGTAAATTTATTTTCTCCACTTTCTATCGTTCATCCACCATTCAAGACTTACTTGAATAAACTTGTATATATCACTCTAATTCATTTTTTATTTTTAAATTTACGATATTTAGCTCTGCATTGGTTGGCGAAGGTTTAAGATTCTATTAAATATAAAACACAATTTTAAAGAGAATTTGAGGGATGGAAAGAGTTGTGAAAGAAGAAAAAGTAAGGATTAGAAGAGAGAAATGTTGAAAAATAATTATTTTAAATTTCAAGCTCAGTTTTTTTCCTTCTTAAAATTGAAACTCACGGATCTTAAGAGAGAGCGGACAGAAAATGATAATAAATTTATTTTATTATTATTATTTTGACACCCCATCACTTTTAATCGATAATAAGATTTTTTTTCTAACTCAAGGAATACTTTTAAACTTTTTTAAAAATTCAAGGATTAAAATTGGATTTTAAAAGTTGAGGGACCAAAGCGGAACAAAAGCGATAATTTAAAAATTAGAATTGAACTTTTAAAAGTTCAATGACCAAAATGGAACTTACATGATAGTTCATATATATATATATATATATAAAAATAAGAGTTTACAAGTAAAAGAAAATTAAAAAATAATTGATTTATACTTTGAGATTCAAAACTTACTATTTTTAAATATTATTGTCCAATAACAATTAAGTTTTTCCTAATTTTCAAATCAAGCATGTAAGTAAATGGATCTAGTAGTCTCACTAAAAAAATTAAAAAACATTGTGTCACGATATACCTGTGTGTTAAGGATTTGGTTGAGCGTTGACTTCTTAACTTGGTGAATAAAGAGGAACATATAAGAAAGTCGACCACTACATATAAAAGTCACTTGGAAAGAATTTTCAGCTATTCATCACATGCATTCCCTTCCATTTACATTACAAAAATGAGGAAACTTTAAGCATAATCTAAATATTAAAATTTAAATATGTGACCGAATGGATGAATGATACAATGATTTCATTGTTTAGTTGTAGATCAATTTAATACTAGCAAAATAAATTATCTTTTAGGTGTAGTTTAGTTTAGAATATAATATATGCATGGTTGAGTATAAGTTAGGAGATGAAAATCATAAATCTTAAATGATATTATTATTTTCAATTAAATGAAAAGTTAAATATTAATTTTCTCACTCAAAAAAAAAAAAAAAAAAAATTCATATTGAAATAATAATTACAGTATTAAATTGAATTACACTAAAATAATGTTTTAAATTTTTTATTTTTTAAGCTAAAACATATCAAAATGTAAGAATCACATATACCCATAACAATATTTAAGTCATAGATATTAAAATAAAACACAGAAAGTTGATCAAATTGGACACCGCTTTTTTCTCGGCCTTTTCCCCAAAAGCCCTAAGAATCTCCATTTTTCTTCACTGACCAAGCTTCAATCTTCAAGCCTCTAATGGCCTCCCATCACCATCCTCATCAACCCCATCTTCACCGGAGCCATCTTCCCTCCGCCTGTTGCTGCGGTGGCGGCGGCGGCGATTTCTCCCCTCCCTGCTTCCAAACCCACCACCCCTCTCCTCAGACGCCGTCTCCCTCCGACCCCCTTCTTCAAGCTTTAGCTTCCCAAATCCTTCAATCCGCCCATTCCCAGCATTTCTCTCACTACCCATTTATTCATTCCAAGAAACTTCAATCGCATTACCAATTTCAACCCCTAATTTCCCAAAACCAGACCCACGTTCGCGATCAACAACTTCCCCAAGTTGCCCACCATGATTCTGCTGTCTCTTCTCTTCTCTCTCGCATCGAAGCCCTCGAGTCCTCTCTCCATCGAGTTTCTGGCTCTTCCCAATCTCTCCGGCACGTCGCTGCCAGTACAATCCAGACCCATTTTCGAGCGTTCCTTGTTCGCAGATCTAGAGCACTGAGCGAGCTTAAAGATCTCGCCATCGTCAAGTCCAGATTCGAATCTCTCCAATCGTCGCTGTGTAGTGGATTCTGCTTCGATCGTAACGCCATTTCTCTCGAAACAATGGATTTGCTTCTGTTTCTCGATTCCATTCAGGTAATTCAAGTTTGGTGATTGCTTCTTTCGTTTATTTTTCTATGTATTTTCCTTTATTTTTCCCTTTGATTTTATTAGGGTTATGATCCAATGGTCAGAGATAGTAAGAAGTCCCTTAGCAGATATTTGGTTCAGTTTTTGGATCGGATTAAGAACTTATCTGTGAAGAAGAACAATGTTCCACTTAAGGGAATGAGAAATTTGAGGTTAGGTCAAGATGTTGGGAAATCTAGGGTTTCTAATCCTAAGCTTAAAAGTTCTGAGAATCAGAAAGAGACTATTGATAAATTAAAGAGTAGAGTTGAAAAGATATGTGAGCGTTCGAGAATTTTCGAAAATGATGGGAAGGATTTGAATCTTAAAAGGTTCCATCCTGTTGGTGATGATCATGAAGATGAGGAGGATGAATCCCCTAGAATCCTTATCAAAGACAATGATCAAACCCGAAATCGATATCTTGCAAAAGGGCATCAAAATCAACCTAGAGTGAAGAAAAGTGTTAGATTTGCAGAGAATGGAAGTTTATCTAGGGTTTTAGGCAGCAACAGTTCTTATGTAGATTGTAGTACTTTGGACGAAAGGGATGAAATGGATTCGGGGGATGAACTTGTGGAGATTAAGGAGTTTTCTGAGGTAGCAGAGGATGATGAAGAAGTTCATGGAGATGGTGAATCTCCAGAGATCAGTGATGGAGAAAGAAACCCTAGAGGGAAGATGAACAGTGGAAATGTAGGTTCTACATTCTCTGCTCCATTGCCTCTGAAGATGGAGAACAAAGCTGATTTGATGAAGAACAGAAAGTCTCTGAAAATCTTGGGATGAGTACAAGTACAAGTGGCTCTTTGCATTCTTGGAAATCTTGAGTGTCTTTCTATGTTCAAAGAATGTGATTATCTGTTTATGTTTTGATTTCAAGTACAAGTGGCTCTTTGCATTCTTGGAAGCATCATTCTTAGAAGAAGATGGGATATTGTAATTGATGGTTCTAGTATTTGTAAGACCCTTTTGGCCTTGGCCTTTTAACTTAGTTGCCTGTGTGTTTCTTCTGTGAATGAAGCCTCAGTTTTCTTTCATTTGTTTCAGCCTTTTTGCTTGATCAGTTTTCCAGTTACCATTGAAATCAATATTTGGCTATTCTCATTTGTCAAAACCATCTTTAGCTCATTAGGAAATTATTTCTTGACATCGCCGGTTCGTCACTAAGATTGAACTCGTAGCCTCTCAAATTTCTTGCACTAGCCAAATTACCAAGATCACATGTGGGATCCATGATCTTAGTATTCAAAGGGATAAGCTCAAATAGTTATGAAGTCATGGCTCATGGGTTCAAACTAATTGATCAACCATCATGGGGTGGCTCAATTAATCAAAGGGGGCCTTGAGGTGCATACGGGTATGATTTCAAATCCCATGGTGGCCAAGCCTTAGGGTGCATAAAGGTATGAGTTCAAATCTCATGGTGGCCACCTACCTAGGAATTAATTTCCTACGGGTTTCCTTGACATCCAAATGTTGTAGGGTTTCCTTGGCATCCAAATGTTGTAGGGTCAGACGGTATGCTCAGTGACATTAGTCGTCAAGGTGCGAGCAAGCTGGCCCAAACAGTCACGGATATAAAAAAAAAAAAAAACTAATTGATCGTTTATCTTTTGTATTGAATTTTGTGATATTAGTTGAGATGCGCCAGTCCACTGACGTATATAAAAAAAGATATAATTTTACTTTAACGTGAACAATTCCTTAGCATCACTTGAATTCGCACTTTGATAGGAATGGAAGCTGTTGTTGTACCTAAACTGATGAAAAGTGGTTCAGCCTCAGCATTTATGTCTATATTTCAACTTCTCCCAGGCCCATCTTCATTTACCTTCTTTAAATTTATTTATATTAAATTTTTGGGCGATGAATTGTCTATTTGACTTTTTTTCTTTTTCTAGACAAAAGTGGACTAACTTTCCATCATATTAGAAAATAGTTGGGTAGAGTGTTAATGGTAGTTAGAGTAATTAACTATATATTTGAGAGAAAAAATATTTGTGTGGATGAAATAATTAATTATTTGATTGAAAATTGGTATTAATAATAGTTGAGTGATTAGTTAAATTGTAACACTTCATTCGTATTTGGAGTGGATTTAAACTGATGTTAAATCGTATTTCAATAAATTGACATTCTGATTATGTAAAAATAAGACGAAAAAATTGTTATTTGGAACATTGACATATACAAATATTTCCTTAGATAATAAAGTTTTTTGTAATAAAGAAAATATATTTTTGATTTACCGGATATTTTTGATTTACCTTAAATAATAAAGTTAAAAAGGTAAATAAATTCAAATACGAAAGAATAAAACAGAAAAAACAAAAAAGGAAAAGAATAAAGGTTGGAACCTAAAAAAGAGATAAAATAAAGAACGCGACACCATATACTTGGACCACGTTTCTATAATTTGATGAAGCTATACAAGTTTTATTATTGTTTTGGTTTAAGATTAAAAAAAAGAAAAGAAAAATGTTATGGATAAATATGCCACTTTTACTCCAATAATTTCAATTATAACACTTTTTCTAATATATTAATTAACCATATATTTAAATATATATATATATATATTTTATATTGATCATTTTATGAGCAAAATTAATTGGAAATTATTATTTTAAATTAACTAAACTTATTTGCTTTCAAACAAATAGATTTAAGATAATTAGTTCACTCAACTTTACTAAAAAGATTACAACGATAATTTTATTATTTGATGGTGGTAATCTAGTTTAATATATAATTACAAGTTTGATGTTGATAATCGATATTTGATTTTTATTTATTGTTTGATGATAATTGAGTTCAACACCATGATTATAAGTTCGAGTGTGATAATCGATATTTAATTCTCATTTATATTTTATTATTCATACAATTTCTTTAGTTTTTTTTGTTATACATAAAAAAAAAAAAAAAAAATCTTCCAATAAATATGATAAAGCAATGTTACTATAAAAAAATAGTACCTAATCTTTTCTGTTTGAAAAGAAAAGTACCTAATCTTTTAAAAAAAGAAAAGGAAAAAATATCTGCCTGATATTCAAAATCTATTAATGCGATTCCACTCCAACTTATTCTAAATACAAAGAAAGAAAACGTAAATATTTTCGAAAAACAAAAACGTAAAGAAATACTGATAACAATATTACAACTAAAATAAATGGAAGAAATAAATGAACAAAGCTTATAATATTAGAAATAATACAGAAACGAAAATCTCAGTTCACCAGAAAATGTATTCCTTTAATTACAGACTACACCAAACCTAAAGCTCTTTTATGTACAGATTCCCAAATCTTTCGATTTCGATTTCGATTTCATCTCATTTCCCCAGAAAAAAAAAATTGAATCTTAGATCGAATTGATCAAATTTTGTAGAGCCCTAAATAAAATCCCCAAAAAGTTTCGGGCACTCGCTTTTGTTCGATCATTGGGCGAAATCATTCATTCACCCATTGTAGCAGCCTAAACCCAGCTGAAATCTTTTGGGTCTTGTTCTTGATTGCGATCTCGTAGAAGATCCCACGAAATCAAGATCCATTCTGAAGTCGACCAACCCATTGATCGGATTCTCGAGATGGGATTTGCAGTTTGAGATTGGTGGACGGAACGACGATGCGGCTTGAGTTTTCGCCTAGCATGAGAAGCATCACGGTCTCGACCAGTAATGGGTTTGTTGAGTTTATGAAGATCAAGGTCGCTGCTCGTCACATTTCTTATCGAACCCTTTTTCACACTGTTCTATTTCTCGCCTTCTTGTTGCCTTTCGTCTTCATCCTCACTGCCGTGGTTACGCTCGAAGGTGTCAACAAATGCTCCTCTTTGGGTACCCACTCATTCATCTTATACCTATTTGTGTTGATATTTATTTGTTTGTCATGGATTGCAGAATTTGATTGTGTTTAATTAGGTTAAACCACCTCAAGTTTGATGGGTTGAGGTACATTTTATTATATCTACGACACTCCCCTCACTCGCGGGCTTATAAAGTTGAGAAATATCTTACAAGTGAGATTCAATATTAATGGGAGAGGAAACGGCTCAAACTTAAGACTTTTTGTTTTGATAACATGTTGAATTATGTTAAATCACCAAATGATCATTTGATGGGTTATTGGTACATTTTATTATATCAACCAACAGATTGATATTTTTGTTTTTGGTTTTTATTTTATCATATTTGATGAAGACTTGTTTTTCGTGTAAAATCCATATCTAATACCATAGCTGAGGCAAAGTTCTCTTGGAGATCCTCTCTTGCTAATTTATATTTTTGTGTGTGCTGATTAAGTGCAAGTGTGAAGCTTTCAATTATAACAGGAAATGACATTGGAGCAATAGAATGTGACCATCTTAGGCAACATGCGAAATATCTCACTGATTTAAAAATTTATAATTGGCATTACAATTATTCAATTCTATTAGTTATAAGAATCTGTGTTCCTAAATCCCTGTTTTTTGGTGCTAGACTGTTTGGGCAGGACATGGGGACCTCGCTTTCTTGGTAGGGGTGACACTTCAGAGGTGATAACCTGATTCTTGTTTTTTGTTCTTCTTTTCATGGCTTTTTGTTGTACTTTACTTCTTTTTTGGATCGTTTCAAATTCCATTTTGTAAGAAATTAAGCTTTATTATTGTAATTGGTGATCGTATGCAGAAGAGATTGGCGAGTGACCTTTACAAGATCTTCAATCAAGTTAGCTCTGAGGAAATACCAGATGGTCTAAAGCTGCCAGATTCATTTACTCAGTTAGTTTCAGAAATGAAAGATAACCATTATGATGCAAAAACATTTGCTTTCATCCTAAGGGCCATGGTATGTGATGTTTAATAATTTATGTAACTTCTTGGTAAGGAGAAAAAAGTCCATAAGGGCCCAAGGCTATTTATATTTTTATACCGTCCAAAACCTCATGTAATGAAAATTGTAAAAGAATAATTGGAATAAATTTAATCAAACCTGCCTAAATCAGAGTTTTTGTTAACTATAATCACATCTCATTGATGTTGATTATGGGCTATGGATATTTATGTGTCTAACCTTAAGTAATTCTGGAAATATTTGTTACCTCACTTCTTTCTCAAATATATTTGTTACCTCACTTCTTTCTCAATATTAATTGGGGATTGCTGGAGTGTTACAATCAGAAGAGATTTTAAAGCAGAAGAGAGGGAAGGAGTTAAAGCTGGGATTTCCTTGAAAATAAAGTTTAAGAAAAGACCCGACGATAGGTTTTGGCTGCTGGAGCTAGACACTTTTTTAGTTTGATCTTTAGTTCCCTGTTCAGTTCTCGAACCTGTCCAGAAAAAAAGTGATGGGGTTTGTATGGACAGCTTGTCAAAGAGTCATTATGCGGTAGATAGAATTCAATGAAGATGTCTTCTTGAAACTTGAACCCGCCTCATTGTTCAGTGTCTTTAGGAGCATGAAGTTATGGCTCGTTTATTTTTTACAAGTCATTTATTCTTTTAGTGATCTGTTAGCTGGGGGATGGGGAATTCTTTTTTTTTTTTGCTAAATTTTTGGTCTTCTTGAGTTCTTTTATCATTCTTTAAAATGAATGAAATCCCTCAATTTAGATTGGGACCTTCTTTAACTTCCTCTCTTATTTCTTGGAAGGTCATGCCAAATATCCTCATTCTCTCCTCGCTTTCTGTAACCAAATTTGGAACTTTGATTGTCATAGGTTGAAAAATAATAGGGTTTGGAACTTTGTATTGAAAAGAAAATTATGCAAAAATGGGGAGGATGATTTGGCACCTTCTCAGACAATTACATTTAAGGCTCCTCAGTTTCTTTCAAGAATAGAAAGATATAGAATGATTATGAAATTTCATCACTTCATGGAGGTTACTAAGTCACTAAACCAGAAAACTCTATCTATTATGGATTTATTTTCATGGTTGAAATTTTGGCTTTTCATTAAATATCTTGTACTTTAGTCATATTTTTTTTCCCACAGATGGAGAAATTCGAAAAGGAAATCAGAGAGTCTAAGTTTTCAGAGCTCATGAACAAACACTTCGCTGCTAGTTCCATTCCTAAAGGCATTCATTGTTTATCTCTGCGTTTAACTGATGAATACTCATCAAATGTTCATGCTCGCAACCAACTGCCTCCTCCAGAGCTACTTCCGTTGCTGTCTGATAACGCGTACCAACATTTTCTTCTGTCAACTGATAACATTTTGGCAGCTTCAGTTGTTGTCAATTCTGCTGTGCAGTCATCTCTCAAGCCTGAAAAGATTGTTTTTCATGTCATCACCGACAAAAAAACCTATGCAGGGATGCACTCATGGTTTGCTTTACACCCAGTCTACCCAGCCACCGTTGAAGTGAAGAGTACTCACCACTTCGACTACTTAACGAGGGAAAACGTTCCAGTGCTTGAAGCTATGGAGAATCAGGAAGGAATTCGAAATTACTACCATGGAAATCATGTTTTAGGGGCCAACCACAGTGACATAACTCCTCGCGTATTTGCCTCAAAATTGCTAGTTCGAAGTCCCAAATACATATCCTTACTCAACCATCTCCGCATGTATATACCTCAGGTAATTTGGTTGCACTGGGGGACTATATTTCACCTCTGGTTTATTCATGGAATATATAACTCAAGGAAACAAGTTATAAATGCAATCAGTACCACCTCCACCTGTTTGGGTCTCGAGCATACAAACTTATTTTATTTATGAAATTAAATTGTAGTGAAAAGTGAAAACCATCCATGTCTTTGATTATCAATGAACCTTGAAGCACTTAGAAGAAGTTCATGATAATAATTATTCCGTTCTTGACATTTTGGATTTGAACATGAATACATGCATTGTGTACAGCTTTTCCCCAAACTGGACAAGGTGGTGTTTCTAGATGATGATGTTGTAATTCAACGTGATCTGTCTCCACTTTGGGATGTTGACCTCGAGGGAAAGGTCAATGGAGCTGTTGAAACTTGCAAAGGTGATGATGAGTGGGTCATGTCAAAGCGATTCAAGGTCTACTTCAATTTTTCTCATCCCCTCATTGCAACGCATTTAGATCCTAATGAATGCGCTTGGGCATACGGCATGAACATATTTGATCTTCGTGCCTGGAGAGAGTCAAATATAACAGAAACCTACCACTGGTGGTTGAGAGAGGTATGATACAAATCCATTAGTTCAGAATTAATATAATTTCTTTAGTTTGGTAATTCTCGTCAATGTCATTTATCGTATGGATTGGTCTAGTGGTCAAAGAGGATCTTGAGAATTTAAGACGTAATTCATTTTATTCATGGTAAATACCTACCTAGGAAATAATTTTCTACGAATTTTTTTGACATCCAAATATTGTAGGATTGAACGGTATTCTCATAAGAATAATTAAAGTACGCATAATCTGTCCAGAAACTCATGGGTCAAAAAAAGATATTCTATTTCTTTTTGTTTGGTGATCGCATAATTGTCCCTTGTCACTAAAGATGCAATTATGCAATGTCCTTGGATCATTGCCTTTTTTTTTGTGGCAGAATCTAAAGTCAACCCTCACATTGTGGAGGCTGGGTACACTACCACCGGCTTTGATTGCATTTAAAGGTCACATTCATCCAATTGACCCCTCATGGCACATGCTTGGCCTGGGCTATCAGAACCAAACAAACATTGAGAATGTTAAGAAAGCTGCAGTTATTCACTATAATGGCCAGTCTAAGCCATGGCTGCAGATTGGCTTTGAGCATCTCCGGCCATTTTGGACCAAATATGTCAACTATTCTAATGATTTCATCAGGAACTGCCATATTCTAGAGTCATAATTCATTAAGTACAGGAGATAAAAGGTAGAGAGATGATACCAAGAACGAAGCTAACTATGTTACTTTGGAAGTGTTACTACTCGGCTCGAGAAATTTGGAGTTTTACATACATGATAATGTAAGTAGGCAATGAGGCGCATTACAAAGTCTTAGGTCGAGTTATGTCGTGGTATACCCCGTACGTTCTGACCGCGACCATTGTGCCTCCACAAGCATGGGATTCTCTCAAATCATTTGGTCTTGGTTGCTGATGAGTTTGGTATTATTAGTTCTTCATGCAGGGATATCACCACGGTCCACAAGAGTATATTTCGGAAAATATTGCGGAATACGTCCGATATCGACCATCCCATCACATAGCTGTTATCTACCGAGGCGCAAATGAGGCTAGAACAGGCTCCTCCTTGGTGAATGCTTCTGCCCTTCATCCTTTATTATTATTTTTTTTATAGTACCACATTTTCTGCTATGCATTGATAATGTGTTAGGACAATTGATTGGCTATTGGTTCATTGGATTGAAGATTTCTTCTGATTAGATATGATTATGTTTTTATTTAGATACATTATAAAATGTGAAGAAAATTCTCTCCATTCTCTTCTTCCATTCACCAAAGGGAAACAAGAAAGAACATTTTTTTTTGTTGGTACCCAATCTAATCAAGGTCTAAATGTCAAAATTAATTTGGATTCTCTTAATTGGTTTGAGTTAATATTTTTATTCTGCAAAGCTATAAACGGAGTATTCGAATCTGCATTAGTTGTTTTTAGATGCTGCAGACAGAACACAAGAAGATAAGGTTAAAGGATTCACATAAGATGCTTATCATAGAACTCTCCAAGTTGGTGATGACAACTAACCCACCAAGCTTTTATATGCCACTCAAATTTTTATTTATTTATTTATTAT
Organism: Sicyos baderoa; assembly: GCA_037832685.1. Lineage (NCBI taxonomy): Eukaryota > Viridiplantae > Streptophyta > Magnoliopsida > Cucurbitales > Cucurbitaceae > Sicyos > Sicyos baderoa. The sequence goes on from JBBMEF010000028.1 coordinate 1,349,700, forward strand.
TATTATTACAAATTTCTCATATTTCAATACCAAAAAGTTATTCGGAGCAAATCTAGTAATCTGTTTGAATTCTTTATTTCAATTATTGTTAAATTTAATTTTTTTTGAAAAAAAAATAATCTAGTTTAAAGTTTTTTTCTTTTATATGCTGACTAATGCTACGAGGCATGCAGTCTGACTTTATAACATTTAGACATTGTGGATTGAATTCATCATCTAAAATACTCCAAATACCTGCAGATAGTCATTAATATCCATCTAAAGACATTATTATCCATCAAATACCTGTAGATAGTCATTAATATCCATTTAAAGACATTGTTATCCATCCAAAGAGGAGGTGAGACTGAAGTTTTTCTTAATTAGTTGAGAGGGATTATGAATAAAATGCAAGAAGTAGAGCCTTAGATTCCTTAATTATTAAAGATAAGGGTTATCATATGTGATTTAGATTTGATGTTTATTGATGTATATAATGCAATCTATTTTATGTACAAAGAAGAAAATTCTAGAAAAGAAAAATCTAACTTGTCTACCACAAAACAAATTGAAGATGCATAGCCCACACCCACATTGACTTTGGATTTGGACCCTTACTGGATTAATGCTTATTTTTATAAATACTAGAAAAATAGAAATACAAAGGGTGTATACATGTGAAATATTAATTTGGAAAATGATAATTTGTATTTGGAAAATTGCTTAGGCTTGAAATATATAAAATAATTATGATGAAAATCATTACATATATTAAAGATGGGGAAATAATTATAAAGAATAAAATAGAGAGTACCAAAAAATAGATATTGATTATAGGAAAATAAAATATGACTACCAGATGTATACAATTATGATATATATATATATATATATATATATTTTGATACCTAAAGTAACTTTGTTTTTAGATTCTCAAAAAAAAAAAATGTTTTTTTTAAATGAATAAATAATAATTATGAAAGGAATAAATAACGATTTAGGAAGGAAATAATTGTGGGTGATGATGCATGAAGAAGGAACTTATCTCCATCATTCAATCTGATTCGATTGACCCGAACACCCAATAAAATAAAATATGCAAATCATCCAACAACGTTAGATCCAAAAAAAAAATCGTACTTTTCGAAGCATTTTACGTAAATAAAAAACATAGTATAAAATGTAATTCTTATATTACCGACATGAATGATTTGGGTTGGTATTTTTAAGGAAGAAAAGGGCTAAATTTAGGAGGAAAGTCAAAGTCTTGGGCTGTTTATGGTAACGGGGCGATTGTGGGTATATGTTTCCTGGAAGGTGTTTATTAAAATACGCGTAAATAATAATGAATTAATCGATTTATAATTTTGGGAATATGAAAGAAAGAAATGAGTTTTAAGAATGGAATTGGAGTGATTGAGCCCAGATTTGGACCACTTTGAAAACTCCGGAGGAGCCTCGTCTCTGAGTTCCTTCTTCTTTCATTTCTTCAACTGCCTTTTTTCTTCCATTTTTTCTTCTCTCAGTTCCCACATCAACTTTTCACCCAACTCTAAGGTTAATCCATTTCTATCGCTGTTTCCTGTTGATTTTTCTATTGGGTTTTTTTTTTTTTGGTGAAACTTGTTCGTGGATCGAATTCGTTTTTCGATTCTGAAAATACCCATCTCTTTAAATCAGTGTTTAAATCCCTGGGTCCTAGCCGTTTGAGTTATTTCTCTTTAGGTTTATCAATTCTTTGCGTGTTAGAATATGCTGCTGATTGATTGTTTTTCCAGAAATTAAATTGGAATCCTAAGCGGTTTCGTGTTTCTGATTGTCGAATTAACTTTAATTTTCTGGGTTTTTTTTCCTTCTCTTTTTGCAGATGCCCTTCAGAGATAATTAACCGGATTGTAATATTCGGGGTGGGGTTTTGATTTCTTCCTTAGGAAATTTAATTTTTCCTGTGATTGATTGATTACGTTTTCAATATGGCTGGAGTGGGAGATCAATTAGAGATCAAGTTTCGATTGAATGATGGATCTGATATTGGCCCTAAAACCTTCCCTGCTGCCACAAGCATTGGAACCTTGAAAGAAAGCATTCTTGCCCAATGGCCAAGAGGTGTGTGAAAATTTTTAACTTTTTTTTTTTTAATGTAGTCTTAGTTTTTTTGGCATTTGGGGGTGTTTGATTTTAGTTGAATTCCTATGCTACACTTAAGCATTTTTAGAAAGAAAATCTTGAGATGAAACATGACACTAGCAAGACTCAGATCTGATGTAGAATTCTGCATTTTCTTCATTCTTGCTGTTGCTATTTCAGAGGGGATATTGCACCCTGTTGGGCGAAAAACATTTAACAACCCATTAATGAAGTTCATTGGTGCCCAAAAACTCATGATATTTGTTATGTGTTGGATCTTTTATAATCATTTTGAAGTTATTTATCATATTCTATGGCTCTTTGAATGCAATTCTATACCATAGAATGTCGGGTTTGATCTGATCACGTTCTTGAAGAATGACCTTCACTATTTTTTTATTTTATATCCGTGACTGTTCGGGCCAGCTCGCGGCGCGCACCTTGACTAATATCACGGGGCATACTGTCTAATCCTACAACATTTGGATGCCAAGGAAATCCCTAGGAAATTAATTCCTAGGTAGGTGGCCACCATGAAGATTGAACCCATCACCTTATGCACCTCAAGACCCTCTTTGTCCAATTGAGTCACAGTCACCCTAAGAGGGCAAAGTAAGTAAAAGGTGATGGGTTCAATCTAGCTACCTGAGAATTTTCTATGAATTTCTTTGACATCCAAATATTGTAAGGTCAGGTGTATGTCCATTGAGAAAAGCCGAAGTGCATGCTCCAAACACTTGTGGTCCTGGATATCAAAAAAACAAACTAACAGAAGAGTGCCCTTTATTTTCCATTTACTTGGATCTACTGGTTTCTTTTCTTCATTTTTTTTCTCTAGTTACAATATGAACATATTTCTGGTATCATTCATTCCCAAATTATGTGTTGTGGGAATTTTTTGATGTGAACTAGATTAGTGAAGCCTTTCTAGCCCCCATTCTTTTGATTGCTATTTTTACTCTTTATTTTTTCCCTAAACCTTTGGCCATGCTTCTCAAACCATGCTTGACTAGGTGTCTTGTCTACTATAGCTTGAATCTGTTATTGATTATCACAACTCTTATGTGTGTACTTAGTTTTTAATTTAGATCATGTTCAAGTTCTGTTAATATCCAGAATGAACACAGTTTCTTGAGTTCTGCTTTGATCTTTCTAAAGGTCAAGGATTCCCTTTTTCTGATTTTTCCGGGGACATTAAATCTTATTCTATTATTGTACAAAACCATTTATCAGTAGGATTTAGTGTCATCCGCCTTGTCCTCCCAACATACTGTCACCGCCCACTGGATCCTAGATTAAGGATAATCTTGATTTTATGCAATGACATGACAAGAAGAATGGTGTATTTCTGTTGCATGAACACTGGATAGATCTTAAAACATTTCTTTTTTGTTACTATCCTATTGCGAATGCTTCCGATAAGCAGTATGAGTAATCACATTTATTTGTTTGTGCAGAAAAGGAAAATGGTCCAAGAACAGTAAAGGATGTCAAATTAATAAGTGCAGGAAGAATCTTAGAAAATAACAGAACACTTAATGATTGCAGAAGCCCATTATATGACATTCCTGGAAGTGTAACAACCATGCATGTTATTATCCAACCACCAAGTTTGGAGAAAGGTATAATCTGTTCTAAGTTCAATTATCAATGGCTTAAGATAGAATGAGTGCTGCTTTTTTGCATATCATTTGGATTACATGAAATTATCTTTTGCTGCATTTTTAAGTTTCCTTTTATTCCACTTTGATTGCTTGATGAAAATTAGCTGGGTGAATCTGATGTTTGGGGATGATCAATTACTGCTTATGAGAGCTATCTTCTAAAACTTGAAACTATTCAGAAACTGCTGTGTCCCTGCATTGAGCATTTGTATGAGTATATGCATATATAACTGTTCTTGTGTTGGTGCAAAGGTGTGGAAAATATGATTGGAAATTCATATGAAACATCGCATAGCCTCGGGATAATTGTTTAGTGTTAGTTTAAATTAGCTTAAGAGTATAATGTCGAAAGATAAACTCTCAACCAAAGGCATCTGTTTGCATCTGAAAATCTTGTGGCTGTTGTTTCATATTGAGCCTATTGAAACCTTAAGGGGGCGTTTGGGCCACCGTTTAAGGGTATGATTGGTTGGGTTATAGTAGACCAACTCGTGTTTGGGCCATGGGTGGATTAGACCATAACCCTCCATTTCAATTATTATAACCTTCTAGCCTTGTTATAATAACTCATGTTATAATAGAACTCTGTATTCTCTATTACAATAACTTAGCATTCTGTGCCCACAAGAGTACATGTCTAATGTCATATTGTATAACCTTATAATTATGAGATTACAATTTTGAATTTTAAATGTTGTTGAATACAAAAAAATAACATTCACCCCAAGTATAGGTTGTCTTAGCTCAACCCAAACGCATCCCAAGGTTCAATGAGATTATTGATGAAAGTTATCTTCTTTTCCTCAGCAGAAAAGAAAGCTGGAGTCCAATCACCACAAAACAAGTGTGTTTGTGTTATACTATAAATGGAGCTCGTGGAAGTTCTCGACGCCATTTTTGAGTGCATAAAGATAGCAAAATTTCCCTTTTAAAAGATCTGATGCCAATAACAGCTCGGAATCAGTTGAAGAAGCTTATTCTGGAGCTTTTGTTGTTGTTTTCACAGTAGTAAAAGAAAAAAGAAACAGACAGAGGTAGCGAAGATGTCGAAGACGGCGGATATTTTCTTGACACAAGCCAATTGTAGATCGATCCATGGCGGTTGAATGTCTGGTTATCTATTATGAAGGGTTGTTGCCTTTTTAACATCCATTGTTAGCTTCATTTGTTGTTTAGATTGATTTTGTGTAACTCTTCTGCTATCTAAAATGTTTATGGTGAAAGTTTTATATATACTTGAAGTTGCATTAGCCCTTTTACTTTTTCTTCAAACTGCCCTTTTACTTTTTCTTCAAACTGAATCACCATTTGGGTTCAGGTCCCAACTTCATGATACTTTCCCCCTCCTTCCCAAACAAGGAATGATAATATTTCTTTTACTTTCTTTATAATATGCTTGAATATCAAGGAAAAAATTATTCAAGTTATTTGCATTTGAATTAAAATTAGAATTATGAAATGAGATAGCAAAAAAAAAAAAATCATTTTTCACCATTTTAAGATTAAAATTTTAATTTCTTTCATTGCTAAGTTAGGTTATCAGTTATCTATTTTGAAGTTCGGAAAAAATTGATTTTTGAATTCAAATTTTCAATTCTATGAAATTAAAGAATAATTTTGTTTCTAATTTTAGATTATATGCCTAGATTGTTGAACTTTCAAATTAAGTTTTAAGTTTTCAAATTTGCAAATTCTATTCTTGAATCGGTATTTAAATATGACGATCTCCTCATCCAATATTTATAGAAAAATATTTACATTATGTCTAGACATGATATACAAAATAATGCCCATTTATGTTGTCCAATATATGTCATAGTCTATTTGATTTTAAATTTAAAAGATAAAAAAATAAAATAAACAAAAATAGATTGTGGTTTATATTGAACTACATAAGTGGACATTATTTTATATATCATGCCCGAGCATATATAAATATTTCTCATATTTATAAACTTCCAATCTGGTAAGCTTTCAAATATCAAATGAATTTGACAATAATTTTGGTTCGTATATGGAAGTATTCGGCAATTTTAACTTTCAACTCTTGATTTTGGTGGTTATCAATGACTTGTCTATATCATCATCACAAAATCTTGAAGCAAACCAATCTGATCTAACCTTTTTTTCTTGTCAACAATTCTGTTCTTGGACGAGATTTTTCCACTATAACTATAACTTGTGGAGATTTCTTTCAATTAAAAGACAAATAGACAAATCCACTACAAAGAAAGCAACTACTTTAATGACTTTAGTTCATATTTCATTTTTTATTTTATAACGGCGATTTATAACGACGAATCGAAACTTTGCTCACATAATACCGAGTATTAGTGGCTTATTATACCTTTTGAGACTCAAACCTTCAACCAACTACGCTGTCCTTTGAACAATTTATATTTCACATCAATTTATTGCTCATGTAAATTATTTTATGAATGAATATATAACTTTTTGATATTCAAATACCTTGATTACTAGATCAATTAGTTTGTCATTTACCTTTTAGAAATGTTTTCAAAATCTGACTTAAAAAACACAGTTTTCCAAAAATTCAAATGTTTCTCCAGAAAAGATTAAAATCATATAAAGTTATGAGAAAGCAAATACACTAACATAAAACTAAAATAAAATGGTTATGGCCGAAGTTTCTAAAACCATATCCATCATATAGGAATAGTATATATATATATCAATTCACGAACAAAAAGAGTCACAACTAATAATGATGCCAAGTCACGAGCCTACATTTTATGTGCAGCTCATAAATCAATAATATCAATTCAGTAGAATGTTTGATGATTAGGGAGCAGAAAATTACCATGAAAAAATCAGCAAAAACAATAATACTTCCTATAAGTGTACAGAAAGCTTCCTGTATCTATGACTACTTGCAGTGTCAGCCTAGTTCTTCATATCCTCTTTTCAACCAAAGATTTATTTCCTAACAATCTAAGCAGATCAATTAGATTCATAAGTCAAACTCGATTTAACAGTGTCAAGACCCAACAGAAGGTTTTCCATCTTGCAGGGAGATCACTGTCTCGAATGCACCAACCAAGGCCTTAACCTTGCTCTTACGAGTTTCGACAAGTTTACTCGCGGTTTCTTCAATGACATTGTTAAACAATCCTTGTGCATCTTTTTTCCCTTGCACATCTTGGTGCCTCAGAACAATAGTTTCATTGGCTGTTGCAATGTCACTGTCAACTTCTTTTCCCTTCTTGAAGTTTTTCCTAAGGCCATCAGGCCTCTGATTCTCCCCCAACAACCTTCCACGCCTAAATTTAAGCCTCCTCGGACTATTACTCTCCGGACGGATGTCGATAATTTTCCCCCTCCTGAATCTTAGTTTTGTAGATTGAGGATCCTTTTCTTGCAATGCCCCAAGATTTTGGGACCTGCCTTTTTTACCACCTTCACTTGAAACATTATCTGTTCCCATGCTGGCAATTTCATCGCTTTCGGAGTAAGAGTCATCCTCTGCTTCACTTTCTGTGTATTCTGAAACATCCTTATCTTCTACTTCAGCTGAAATATATGGAGATGTTGGCAGTGATAACGATTTAGGCGGTGATGATGGCAGTGGTTCCATGTGATCATCAGTTTCATTTTGATCAGATTGATGAAGCATTTCCTCATTTTCGATCTTAATGACATACAAGGTTTTCTCTTGGACCTCTTCACTTTCACTCTGAAAAGTTTCCTCTTGAACCGCTTCACTCTGCGAGGTATTCTCTTCGACTTCTTCACTCCGAACTTGTCCATGCTCAGATATTTTGAGCTTGTTATGTGTTTTAAGTGGGACGCCTTTCAAGTTAAGGTGCTTTCTTGCAGTTAAGTTTGCAGAAGATGAACATGTTGAGGTTGCCACCACTTTTTTTGCTTCTACTTTGGAGGTCCCATAATTTATTACCATTTTCAAATCATTTTTTCTTCTCGAATTGGCTGGAGTCACAGCCGAACTCAAAGGCTTTACTTTAATAGACTTCAACTTCGAAATTCGATTGGACTTTTCAGGTAACTTTCTCTCCTTAGCTTTTGTAACAACTTGAACTACCAAGTCTTCTGGATTTCTAGTAGCTGAAGAAGTTTTAGGCTTCAAGTTTTTCAGGGCATTTTCTGTATGTGATCTTGACTCGGGTAAAGTTTTTGGCTCAGCCAACAATTTCTTCTTCCTCTCATTCAGGACTTCTCTCTGCATTGGACTTGGCAACAATTTTTTCTTCCTTTCATTCAGGACCTCTCTCTGCACTGGCAATTTAGGCCTAGTTAAGGTAGTCACATTAGCTTCAGACATTCTGGAAGTTGATGAAAATTCAGCCTTTCCTTGAGTCGAGGTTGTTTTCTTTCTCTCAGGAAGTATCACACTATCTACCGAACTTCCGGTATCAAGTGATTTTCTTGCAAAAGTTTTCGGTATGTGAGTTGATGTTGTTTTCTTTCTTTCAAGATGCAACACACTATGCACTGAACTTCCCCTGTCGAGTGATTTACTTGTAACATTTTCGGCCATTCGAGGCAAACTTGATTTCTTTCTCTCAGTAATTACCACACTGTCTACCGAACTTCCACCGTCCAATGATTTTCTTGTCACATTCTTGAGCATTTGATTTATAGTTGTTTTCTTTCTCTCAGGAAGTACCACACAATCTACTGAACTTCCACCGTCAAGTGACATTCTTGTCATCTTTTTGGTCATTGGTTGTCTTGACTTTGTTTCAAAAGTATGGTTTCTCCCATATTTGCAGAAATCATGACAGGAACCAGTAGATGCTCTTAGATAATGAGGCACAATTTTTTCTCCACTATTCGAAGAACTTACCCATCCCATAGAGTGTCTTCTCGAACTAGCACCCGCAGTTGCTATCGTATCGAGGGTCACTGGCACATCACGCTTCTCAGCCATCAGACACAACCTGAAACAAAAACAATTAGCACACCTATAAGAATTTTAATTATGATAAATGGAAAAACAAAAAATTGCAGGAAGTATAAGAGAAACCAACCAACCAAGGTCTAATCACAAGGGTAGTTTATGATAAACTGCAATGGAAACCTCTCTGAAGAAAGCAATAAAGAAACCAGTCAGCTATTAGTGTTATCACGTGAAATAAATAAAGAAATATATCGAACAAACTACAGCAAGCAAGGCAAAGAGGACTAATGATAGATACAAACACACAGACATGAGATAATATTACAAGAGAAATTGTATCAGACCAAAAAATCCACTGCACATATAACAAAACGTGATTAGAGCGGGGAAAAGGCTATACGAGGCACGGTAGCGACTAGCGACAACCATAATCCAAGAGAGTACATCTTAGCTCAAAATTTGAATTTGAGAGGCAACAGAACTTCAAGACACAAACCTATATAAGGATAAGAGTTTATAGAAGTCATCTTCTCTCATTTAAGGCTTTTATTCTCATGCGTTTCAAGCCAAAAGCTAGAAAGCAAAATAGAAATGGTAAATTAATAAAACATTCAAATCGCCCTTTAAGACACTAAAAACATTAATGGAAAGAAAACAAAACAAGAGGCAGAACAAATCTAAATGCAATAATTTATATCCAAGGGAAGAATCAATCCATGTTAGTGTATACTATCTCATGAACATAGATGAAAATGAACTTTCAGAAAAAGAAACAGTTCTTTTAGGCATCCACAATAGAAAAGGAATCAGTTACTTAGTTCAACATATGCTGAATCAATAATGCTCATTCATCCAACATACGAAACAAAACAATGTTCTTTTTTGATAACCAAGAATCAGAGTGAAAACAGCGTGCTCGCCCCAAGACCTGGATCCGGAAAATAACAAGTGATTTCACAATTAAGAGTATCGAACTCAAGACCTCATACTTCGGATAGAGCAAAATAATTGGAACACATAAAATACAAAGTCAGTGTGGAATCATAAGAAAGAAGACAAAGTTTGTCCTAATGCTGAAAAGTGACAAACTCGCACACAGACCAAAACATCTCAATACTAACATGAAAAAGAACCAAGAAACAGACAAAACAAAATCAACACATAGTAGTTGGAGACATTGCCAATGCCTTCCAATTCCAATACACTAATCTCAAATTGAAAACAGAGCACAACCCAGATGAGATAAGAGACAAGTCTAATGGCATCCCCCATTTACACAATGAATCAACATGAAGAAAACAACAACAAAAAACAGAACAGCCAATAAAAACAAACCCCTGAAGGCCAAATAAAAAAAAATAAAAAATAAAAAGACCCCATATCACAGATTAAGCAAACCGATTCCATATTTCCATAGCAAATCAAAAAGCGTAAAAAAAGACAAAACAGAGAATCAAATTACTATGTGGGTTTTCGCTGATGGGCAAGAAAATCTTGAGCCCCTGTCTTGAAACCGCCAGAAATCAAAGAAAACCAAAAAGGGTTTACTCTTTTAGAGGCGATCGTCTCCTTTGTTTGATGGCACAAAAAGTGTCGGTTTCGGAATCGGTTTAGAGAGGGTCGTGCAAGCAAGTATGGAATAATTTCTTGGGCGTTTGGTTTTACAGAGAGAGAGAGAGAGAGAAAAGAATGGGGTCGTAACGAAGCAAGCGGTTGCAGTGGGGACAGAACAAAGGAACTTTGCTCTGATTTCGGGGAGGGAACTGACTCTCATGAATAATTCTATGTTATAATATTGGCTGGAATCCAATTATTTCTATCAAAACCCAAAACATTACTCAAAAATAATAACACCAATATTTAGGTTATCCTCAACCATGACTTAGAAAATAATACACTTTTTTTTTTTTTTGAAACAATTAAATAATATACACTTACTTAGTTCAGTATCGGTTACATCTTATTATTATTTTTATTTTTTTAGAAAATAACTTATCTTTATTTAAATAAAAAAGATGATATTTCTCAAAAAAAAAAAAAATATACAAAAGATAATAAAGAAAAATAAGATGTAGTCTATATGAAACTAAACATTTCTTTTTTCTCAAGAGAATATGTATTATGGGTGGAAGACAAAAAAAAAAAAAAAAAAAAAAAGGTTTACTTTTATGTTTGTTGAATTTTGTATTTCCATAGATGGGAGTAATCCTCCTTTTGCAAATAAATCCCTTCACATTAATTTTGTAGTTAAAAAAAAAATCTTTTTTTTAAAAAATTTGTATTTCCATAGTTGGGACTAGTTTCTTTTTTTTCTTTTTTTTTTACTTTCAACCACCTGTAAAGTGCTAGGAACTTTACATTTTGTTTATGGTGCCACAAAATTTACTAACACCATATACATTTATGGGGAGAGTTTAACTCTATCAGAAATTAATTAATTTTATTTTTTGAGTTTTTCAACATTTGAGATTGAGAAAGTCGATGTTATTGGACATACACTAACACTATTAGCAATTATAGTATTAATAATTTTTTAATATATTGTAGATAATATAGTATTAATAATTATAGATATAAATACTTAAAATTTATCTAAATTTGTAATTATTCTTTGAGAATAGTGCATCCAATATATTGTTTTAGTATAAATTGGGGAGGGGACCACAAATCAAGGTAGTTTATAGAGTTTATAATCGGGAGGTTATGTGTTCAAAATTTACTATCTCAAATAGTAATTGAACTCAACAAAATAATAATAATAATAAAGAAAAAAAAAACAACTATTTGCTTTAGTCACCAAATATAGTAAAATTAAACCATGGTTAATAGTCAAAATTACATGAAGGTTGACCCTTTCATCATTAATTAAACCTAATTTTTAGATTGATATCATTTTCATCTATAGACTTATGCATAATTCATTAAAATAATTATTCATTTGAGTCTTCTCTGATTTATAATTTAGGGGTTGTAAAGCATTGAAATTTTCACTCTTGATTGGTATATAAAATCCTAGAGAAATAGCCTTTTTAATAACGTATATGAAGTTATAAATACATTAATAAATATAACTCAAGACTTTTCACCCTTCAAATTCAATATAGTTGAGAGCATAACTTTCAAAAAAGTTAATATACTTGTTTATGAAGGTTGTAACTCATCTTCTAAAATGGGAAAGGGCAAAGTTGTAATTTTTCAACTTTCTAGTACATAATAAAGTAAAATGTAAGAATAATTCCACTTTACAACTTTCCATAGTAATCTTACTTTTTGTTCACTTTTTTCAACCACAAGAAAAATAATAATAGTAATAATGTGGGAAGGATACAGCTTTGGTGTCCCATGGCTCTTTATTTTTTAAAATAATAATTTATATGGCCTAGATATAGTTGCAATGCACCATTCATAAAAAGAAAAAAAAGGAAATTAAACATGTCACACATTTGGAAGATGGTGAATTGGTCAAGTGGAATTTTCTCAGTTCCAATCTTGGGACTGTTTCCCACCCTCCCATTTAAAATGGGGGATAAAAAGTTGTTGTTAGTATTACTTAAATAATAAATAATTAGATAGAAATTAATAATTAATAATCTAGAGTAATTTTTTTTTTCAACAATTGAACTTACTTGAATGCTCTTTTGGAGGATGGACCATATTGAATAAAAAAAAGTGTTGAAAGCAATATTGTATTCATAAAAGTTATGGGCAAAATTAGTGGCATAGATGATAGGGAAAAAAAGTACATCAATTTGTTTACACAAAAGTATATCAATTGGAATGCACCTTGGATTCCTGTCTTTGAAACTAACTTCAAAATTTAACAATAATTCAATTTTTTTTTTTTTTTCTCTTTTTTATTGAGTTACAACCATGAAGGTAAAACATTCAAACTCGTGATCTTATGATTTATGAGTGTACACTAATGCCGCTAAACTAATATTTGTATCGACAATTATTGTTAAACTGTAATGAAAGAATTACTTTTTCGTTTAAATCTCTCTTCTACCTTCTCATAGAATGTGGATTGGTCAATCAACATCAAGAAAGATGAAACAATGATGACTCATTTTTTATAATGCTGGTTAAAAATGTCAGTAATTCATAACCAACATTGATTGTGACAAAATTTCCCATTTTTTTATATGGTTGGTAGGTTGACCATCTATTTTCTCTACTTGCTTGCTTGGATGTTTTCCTTTATTTAGACTTTGGCCCTAAGGAAAGCTTCTAAATTACTTGCATATTCTTTGTTTGGTTCTTTCATTCTACAAAATTAATACTATATTCTTTGAACATTTGTCTGCCAAAGAACATTGGTAGGTAAGGTACCCTTACCATAACAAAGGTTTTGTTTTATCAATAATTTATATTTGTTATTGAATAGATAATCTAGTCACTATAGTATATTCTACTTTTCAATTCTATGCTTTATATTTTAAAACTCATAACTAAGTCTCAACTATTTTTAAAAAAAAATCAAGTCCAGCCTCTATCATATTCAAATGGTATAATCCAATACTAATGTAATATTAAAAAATTAACATTCAAAGGTCGGTTCGATTAAATATTTACAACACTATCCAATTAACAAAATTTAAATAGTCATCATAAAAAAATGTTCAATAAAAAATTATGTATTCGAATTTCTTCACCCTATTTGTTGTTGAACCGAAAAAAATATATCCTCTTATTGACTTACTTTCTTAATGATTCTATTACCTTTTATAGGGTAAAGAAGAAAGAAGATGGATTGGGATTACATAGATTTTCTAACTTGAATGAGATGTGAATAGTTGGTGTGATGATAAGTTGCCTGGAAAAAGAAATATGAAGCAGATAAAGATATATTAACATTTTCAAATTTACATATTTGCAAGTGAAGTAAAGAAATAAAAAACATTACTAAACCGGTTAACGCATATACCTTCAACCAAAAGGTTAAAGGTTCGAATCTTCGCCAAAACCTGTTGAACTAAATATAAAGCAGGGCAAATATACAACTATGAATTGTGCACTAAATCTCTTTTCTTCTGCATTTACTCTTTCAGCAGAGATGGTATAATTGAATATCAGATTACCAATGCTTGTTGAATCTACATTACTGAAATATAAGGGTGTGCTAAACTTATCTGGTGTCTTTGAAGATTGTCTTTCCAAGGTTACCTTTTTCTGCCCGAGACGGTCTTCTTCACGGCTCCAACCGATACTAAAAACTCGTCAAGGGATGATAAGGTCTTCATATCATCTGGTGGAAAGTAACTAGCAGCCTTCCCCATCAGGGATGTAAAGAGAAGGGAGAGTGAAGGTCGGTTGATGTAGCGCTCTCCAAGAAGGTCATCGAGAAACCCGAATGCGGTTAAGAAATCGGACTTACTTGCATTTACTGGAGCTGCAAAGTGAGCAGGGATGATTCTCTTGAACTTCCAATCGCGGACAATCCTATCAATCCAGTCCCTTACCTGAAAGAAGAATTGATACAAAAGAGTAAAATTTCTAGATTTACAAGATTTTTGTAATCCTTTAGCATACATTATCTTGGAGAAGAAAATCTGCAACATGTTGGTTAGGTACCTTTTCAGGAACTTTGCTGAAGACAAGAGTCTTAACTATGGGTGAAACAATAAGTTTCTGTGACATTTGAGCAAAGCTAGCATTAGGTTCCAAGAGATTTGAAGGCCCAAGAAACAATATTTGAAGAACCATTCTTTCCCACCCTGCATCACCAGTCACCATTCATCAGTTTCTTTTGGACAAACATAAATTAAAATTCTTCTTAATTTAATCATAATAGCACTAGAATAAGTGCTTAATCTCGAGGTGTCGAAGGCGGATGAATGAACCTTTTTGACGGTTGATCTGGTTGTCAACTACTGGCTCTTCAGAGACTTCCTTGCCTTTACTTAATAGTTTAACTGCCAAACCATTCTTTGCTGATGCCAACAAGGATTCTTTGCTGATGCATTCAGGTGGTTGTCGAGGGACAAAGATTACAGCATCAGTTACCAGCAGCGTTTTCGATCGCTTATGATAAAAGGCAACCTCCACATATGGTCCGATCCCTGCAACAATCAAGCAAGTTAGTTTTCAGTAGCAACAAAAAGATCCAACTAAATACTATATCGGCAGTTCTTATTACCAACTTCAGGCGAGCTTAACACCTTCTGCTCAATCTCATCGACCCACGGAGCAGATAAATCCTCGTCTTCCAATGTTTTAGCTCCAAAAATTCCAAAAAACTCCAATGGCAAGTTCAATGGCCAACTCCATTGCCTTGGTGCCACCCATACCTGAGCTCGTGGGAACTTTCTTGAAAACGGTCCAACAAAAATTTTGTGCTCATATGCAAACGTTGGTAAAACAATGTATTCCACAGGAGCCTCCAACTCTTTCAGAAGCTGTACAAAACAAGAAAACTTTACAACTTACAGTCTTTAAGTTTTAATGCAAAGGAAAAAGTATGAAACCACCCAAATCATCACTAAACATGAAATTGATGAACAAGTGCAAGAAGTTTAAATAGAACCTGAATACACTCCTTGGTCGGAGCAATAGGCGCATGGACCCATAAGCCTCCAGATTTGAGTTTGATGACTGTCATCCTAATGTTTGTTGAAACACTACTGAATCCCAACGCTTGTTCTTGCTCAAAAAGCCATATAGAACCTTTGACAGCCTAAAAGAACACAAGGAAGTTTCAAAAATCCAATACCACAAAACCTGAAAATTCTAAATAACATGTTAGTTGAAAAAAAAATTAAATTTAGGGAATTCGTGTAGGTAGCAAATTCTAGCATCTCTATCAACTTTTTATAAATATTCTATACATACCAAAACATTTCAGCTTAGTTTCACTTGATTCTTTTCAATAAGTTTAACTTGATTGAAGTCATCCGCCCTAGTTTTGCTACATTTGATTTTTTTCTAAAATTTTGACATTCGTAGGATTTCTTTCATTCATGAAAATATCCCTCCAATATACCTAAACTCACCTTTTTAAGCTCTTGAGTTGATTAGAAATTTTACACGATTCTCCAAATGGTTTTCTTCCCAATTAATATGGTATTAATTCACACTTTGACTTTGTTGGATATTTCTCAAATTTCACAAGTGAAGATGAAGAGAGTGTTAGTTGCCTTTGATATACATAACATATTTCAACAAAAACACATGCCCACAAACCCAAATCCCCATATCTTGAATTCCCCTGTTAATTTCCAGAACATTAATGAAGTCGAAACAGAGCACCAAATCAGCAGCAAATTCTATCAAAATCAAACAGACCCACAAAGAAGAAAAGAAAGGGGAAATGGCAAAAGCTTACCTCAGTTCTTATAGTGCAGCGATTAAGAAAGGGGCCGAGGGGAAAAGGGAATCCGGTGAAATTGAAGTAGAATCTCTCGCCGGAGTTTCTGCTGGATGGAGCGGCCGAAGCAACTACTAAACCTAGAGCATTAGGTTTCGTCCTCGATTTGGGCTGAAAATTGAAACCCTTAAGCGGCCGGCCGAGAAAATTGGAACATGGGTCTTTGCGAGAGAATGGATTTTTCCCTAAAATAGCGGATTTGGGGGAAGAAACAGCAATGGCTGCTGTCATTTCTCTGGTTTCATTCAGCGGAGTTGCTTTGTTGATTGTTTTTTTCGCGAAGAAGATACAGTTTGAGTGGCGAATTCCAGGTTGAACTTTTGACACGTGGAGGGTGGATATTAGATTGTCCTACGTGGAATTTTTAATTCAATATATATTTTTTCTGGATAGTATAAAATTGCATAAATTAATATATTATTTGTCGATTTTCAGAAAAAAAAATATATATATATTATTTGTCGAACTTACCGGAAGAATCCACTTAGCCCAAATAAAAGTCTTGGATTTTGAGTATTTGGGCCGGTTTGGTCCAACTCCGCCGGATTTGGGCCTCCAAACCGTTTTGAGCCCAAAATATTTGGAGGGTAGGTTTCAAATTAAAGCTCTTTAGGTCGTAGTTCGAACCCATGACGTTGGTGTTGAACTGGTTTACAATCAAAAAATAAAATTATTGCGCCACTGACCATATTGATTCAAATAGTAGAGATTTGAATGTTTAACGATGGGTTCATTCATGATATTTATTATATATAATATACAGTATACACTATTAATTTAAACACTTCAAATATTATTTTAAACATTCTAAACTTTTCTTTCAACTAAATTTGTCTTTATGAACCTAAACTATATAATCACTTCATAATAGATATAGATTTGCACTCTTATATATTGTAGGTCAAATTTTGTTTACGGATATAATATAAGTCTATCATTTATAAGTGATTCAAGTTTTAACAGATTAAAAAAAATTGTAAATTTGTTAGTGTCCAAACATTAACCAGGCTCTTCTCATATTAGTGATAGAATAAATTATATTTGAGTTTATCTCTTCGATCATCTCTATTAGCAAAACGACATGTAGTTGGAAATGAAAGGCAGACATCTAGAATTTAGTTAAAAATTGTGATATATTTAGATATTAAAAATATCTTTTTGTCACTCTCACTTATTTATTTTAAAGATACGTATGTGTAAAATTCAACTAATCAAAATATATATATAATTGACTAACGGATTGGATATTTAAATCTCCACATCTCCATGTTATTGTAATCTTGACCATTGTTGAACTTAAACCATATGGATATATACTTGTGTCTCACTCCTTTTATCCTCTTTTTCTTTCAAACTTCAGTTCCAACTTTTCATTTATAATAATACTTAAATGATAAATGCTACATTAATTTGAACATAGTTGAGATATTTATACTTCTTGATAGAAATGACATTTAAATCACATGAAATTGGGTGGATGTTAGGATGACATAAATTGCACCTTCTTAAATTGATATCTAATAGCTTCAAATTTACACATTGGGCCTGACATCTTGACCTCACCAAACCTTTTTAGGGCCTACAAGCCCAAGTAGCTCCTCCCAAAGGCCCACACTTGCCACATCCAATCCAATAACAGTTGGGCTGCAAGCTGCCACAGTCCAATAACCAGCTTTAATTTCATCTTTCAATTGGTCCTTTTCCCACCCACAATACCCATCAAAGAACCTAAAATCTTCAGCCCCAACCAAACTCCTCTTCACCATTTCTGATGCACACCCAACACTCTCTTTACTCCCATAATACATCCCCTTCATCACTTCCTCAAAAATCCCACTCCTCCCAACCCTATCTTCCTCACCCCTCTTCGGGCTCACCAAAAACAGCCCCCCGTCCAACGGCCCCCCGAAGTACAACGGTCGGTCCGAAAACGCACCCGACGCGTCCACGGTCGTCGACCGAGTCTCCTTGATGGACATGAGTGATGGCCTGTTTAGTATGATCCCCATTGGGCCCAATGCCCCATTTGATAACAAGAGAATTACGGTTCGTTCGAATATGTGCACTCCATCAAGCTTCTCGGTTGCTATTAGAAGGCATCCCTTTTCGGGCTTGTGAATGAGATGGGCCCATTTGTCACCGATGGAGATGGACGGTGGATGATCGACCACCGTGTCTAGATCTACAAAAGATGGTGAAATCTGAGACGTTGAGAGTGTTTGAGTGGCAATCAACTTGGCTCTAAATGATCTCCAATCAGTATCTATGCGTGGCTTGCCATCTATTTCATCACCTTCAAATGGCGACTTGGATTGACAACCTAAGGAACAAAAACACTTTTTTTTTTTAGATTATATCAATTGGGGTGGGAGGACTCGAAAGTCGAACCCAATGCTGCTGAGCAACTGTTCATGTTGGCAACAAAAAGACATTTATGATTGTGAGAGAATATGAGGTCCCTCAAGATGAGGTCTCTTTTGGGCTCACCAATCTTGAATTGGATCTCCAAATTCATTTTATTGGACCGAATACCCGTTTGAGTTTTATGAGCTTTGATATCATGGGAGAGAATATGGAGTTCCAACTCAAAATCAATTGACAATGAGAGAGTAATCCATATCTCTTTTATATTGATGTTGGACTCTCCCACTCTACAATGTGGAATATTTGTTAGATCCTAACAATGATCCTTAATCATAGCCAAATATGAGGGTTATTTTTTTTATTTTTTTCTTTTCTAATTGTGCATCTTCAGTTGAGGAGCGAAGCAGTAATTGTTCCTGTTGTGGTTCCGACCTAAGGAAGGATGCATAGGTGCCCTTCAAATCTTGAACTTTGTTATTTTTCTTTTGTATATATAAGTAGATCTCATTTATGGTGATCCATTCTAAAAAAAAAAGAAAAAAAAGTGATCTTATTGTACATAAGAGTTGATCTTAAGATAGTTTAGATCTAGTCCTAATTTTTATTTTTATTTTAAATAATAAAATAAACTCTCATTAAGTCTTCTAAGTATTTTCGAATCTTAAACTTCTAAGAACATATCTTAGAAATCTCGTACCTCTATCGAGAAGTTGTCTCTTGATCACAATAGAGGGATTATTAAGCAAAAAGAAGATAGTGGAGGGACTTACATGAAATTTTGAGAGATGAGGATGGGGACTTTCTTGCATGAGAAGATAGAAAGAAAGAGGGCTTGGAGTTGAAGAGAATTGTGGGTTTAATTAGGTTTTGAGGCACAAAACAAGCTTCCATTTTTAAGATTAATAATTATTGGGACTTTTTTGTTTTTCTTTGTAGGATGAAGAGAAAAGGAAGAAGGAGCTTTATAAGGTGAAGGGGAATTAAATTGAACCACTCAAATGGATAGAGGCTTCTCCTTTTTCAGACCCATCTGATCCAGAAACTGGATTGCCCTTTATGTGGGTCCCAAAAGTTATGGGTAGTTGGATATTCTGACACGTGGCTAGATGCCAGCGTGCCAATTGAACTCTTTTATGGCTTGTGGATTGGTGAAGTCCTTTTAGTGACGTGGCGTTTTGATAGCCACGACGGTTCAATGTAAAGACACTCGTAATGGATGATGGAACTTTCTTTTTAGTATTAATTAGAAGGTACACAACTACATTAAAAGTCTTGAACTCGTGATTGTATAATTGAAATATCAAACTCTTGATGTGAGTTACTTAAAAAAATGAATTAGTTGAGATAAATATGTAAAATGTTGAAATGTAGGGATCAAATAAATATTAGACTCAAATTTATAAAGAAAAAAATGTAAGATTTTAAAATTGATTGACCAAATGGATATTAAACTCAAATTTGAAGCGTATAAATGCATCATTTCGAGATTTATGGACTGCATTATGCAATGATGATTGACGAAAACTTTCAAAAAAGAAAAGTTTGATGGACTAAAAAAATATAACTTTGAAAAATCGACAATCGGATGCTTTCAAAGTTTTACGCAATATAAAGAGTGTCAATTAAAAAATGTAAATATTCTCAAAAAATAATTTAAAAATGTAAACGTTTTAATAAAAATGTAAATAAAAAGATTTATTAAAATAGCATACAAAAACAAAAGGGTATCAAAGATTCTAAAAAAAGAAATCAGAGAGTTCTTCATATTAAACTTCTGGGGGAGAGTTTTAAAAACTTACTCTTTTTTATTTTTCAAAAAAAGTACTCTTTTTTATTCTTACTAATTTTTATATTACTCCAATTCTTGTCAAATTACTCTGTTTTCATTTTGACTATATGTTTTTTTAGGAAACATTTTAACTATATCACCCACAGTGAAGTTATGTATGAGAATTTTTTTCCAATCATATAGAGGAGTTATAATCTTCAAAGACTATTTGGGGATTTACCAAGAAAATGGTTACCTCTCATGTGGTTGGTGTCGTTGTGTTTTAGTATAAATCAGAGAAAGAAGATCTATCAACAAACTCTAGCTAGAGGATATTATTACTCTCAAATAATAAAAGAGTTAAATACCAATTTTCAAACTTAAATTCATGGTCGTATAATTAAAATAGATTAACATCCATCAATATAACCAAATACATACCATGTTGTTGTTAAAAGTCAGAGAAATGAGTTATATATAAAGATGAGAAATACCTTTGATCTTGTTAGTAACTCGTTTTGACTCCAACAATAATTAACTAGGTAACGAATAATAATTATTATTTATCTTTAATTCATTTGAACCATTCTCTTATGATCAATAACCATTAACCTATGTACTAAAAATATAACCATTAATCTACTTCTCAATAATTCATTCTCATCTTTTTTCCTCTAGTAATTATCTATACTACCAACACAAATAATAATTATTCTTTAATTATTATTTACGTCTCAAACACAAATAATTATTATTTATATTTCAAATATAGATAATAATTATATAACAATAATTATTAGAACAACGATTACACATCAACTACCATTAACGACACACCACCCCAAATGTTCCTTCAAAACTATTGAACAAATTTTATAATTTTCTCCTTTAGAGAAAATTCTAAGAAAATAACAATTTTTAAAGATTGAGAAACTGAAAAACGTGGGTTTGGTCCAAGAATCAAAATTTGAGTTTGTGACGACTTAGGTCCCGTTTGATAACCATTTGGTTTTTTGTTTTTTGTTTTTCAAATTTAAGTCTATTTTCTCTCAAATTTCCTACAATTTGTTTCATCTTTTCTATCATGTATACATCTTTCCTCAAAAAAGTAGGGAAAGATCAACCAACTTTTAAAAATAAAAAAAAGTAGTTTTCCAAAGTTTATTTTTGTTTTTAAAAGTGTGTTAGTATTCTCATATTTTCTTTAAGAAAGATGGATAAATGGTAGGAAGGATGGAGCACACTCGCAACGGCTTTCGCGCGCTCGGCCGTTGCCAAAGATCCTACTTCTACAATTGGTAGGTCACCGGGTTATTCAAATAAGTTGTTGTAGGAAATTTGACAAAGAATATGCTTAAATTTAAAAAACCAAAAACAATAAACCAAATAGTTATCAAACGGGGTCTTTATTATTTTAATTGGTTTCTATTTTAACTTTATAGCCACAAATTTAAGTTGTGACTGCTAACTAGGGTCGGTAGTTTTCCAATTAAAAAAAAAAAAAAAAAAAGACTTTGAAAAATTAGTGACGGAGCCTGTGTCTTGGCGTAAAAGGAAAATGAAAAGTGGAGTGAACAACGGCGATGGACTTTCGTCAGCTTCCACTACAGACATGGCCAATGAATTAGAGCGCATTTTCACGCCTATTTTCATCTGGACCGGGTTCTTCTTTTTCTCTCTAGATTGCATTTTCTTGCGTTTTCGCCTCTACAATGGAGGCCAAGTTGGTTTTCACGGCTTCTTCTGCAACTTTTGCCACTCGTCTCTCCAATATCTCCACACCCAACTGCCCTTTCGCCTTCCATGGTGGCCGGAAGACTCGTGGATTGTTGCCTCGCGGTTTCAATTTGCTTCCTCTTCGTTCTCTTCGATCCTCTGTCTCGTCTCTTGGGTATATTGCTTCACTTCCTACCCTCTTGCTTCCATTTTAGTTTCTTTCGTTTTTCTGCTGATTTCTCTTTCTGGGTTATTCTGAATTTAGTTCCGTGTTGTTATGAAAACCACAACAACAATCAACGAAAAAGTTTTTTAAAAAAATGTGAGAGAATACACCTAATTGATGTAGTTCACTGAGGGTGTGTTAGCTATGTCGTCGATTTTATTAAGGAGATAACGAAATACAAAACTCTAGAAAGTTTATATTGTGGACTCTGATAAAGCTTATTACAGACCAAAATTACATGAATATCCGTATACGAAAATAGAAACCTAATTACATATTTCGCCTATGTTTTGAGAGTGCTTGCAGACTGGACGGCAAGACACCGACTATGTAATCGTGGGGCACCAAACCGTTGAAGTTGCTTTTGTTTGATTTCACTGCATCATTTTGACATCTGGTCTAGGATTGAAACTGTACTTATCACAATTAACACATGCTTTTTTCTTTTTTTTTGGAGACTTGTGTATTCAAGTTTCGATGATCTCGTATTGCCAATATATTGCAAAACATTGAATGTATCCTTTTTGAGTTGTTGGGTGGTCATTTAGTATGGTATCAATTTGCTCTCATTGAAAAGTAGTGTCATTTATATTGAGGATCCCATATTAGTAAGATGAGAGTGACTTTCTAGCATTTATAAGATTCATGAGTTCAATTGGTTTTGAAACACAACTCTATGTTATCTAATATGGTATTTGAGCCCATTAAACCCATAGTGATGTTTGGTCCAATAAAAAGAAAATTAGGATTCAATTTAAGATTAGTGAATCGAAAGAGACACCATATTGAAGGAAATATTGAGAAAACATTTATAAGATAGATGAGCTATTGCACTCATAGCCAATAGGTTTTGAGATAGAACTCCATACTATCTTATAACTTACTCTTCCAATTGATGTAGATCTCGAACTAAACTTTAAGCTTTTGAGTTAAGTAGTGATTTAGAACTGTGATAGCTAAGGCCTCGTTTGATAACCATTTAGTTTTTTGTTTTTGGTTTTTGAAATTTAAACCTATTCTTACTCAAATTTCCTACAATGTGTCCCCCCACCTTTCCTATAATGTATTCATCTTTCCTTTGGAAGCTACTTTCAAAAATAAAAACAAGCTTTTGGAAGCTACTTTTTTTTTGTTTCCAAATTTTGGTTTGGTTTCTACAAATATAGGCGAGAGGTAGATTCTAAGTAAGAAAAAACATATGGTGATGTACTTCTTATAGGCTTAAATTTCAAAAACCAAATGGTTATCAAATAAGATTTTAAAATTGTGTTTGATTCTATATATTCCCTTTCTTACTGCTGGTTAGTTCATGGCATATAAACATGTTGTAAGGTGTTAGGATTCAAGCATTTTTCTGTCTGGTTCTGGTGGAACAAGCTGTAATTTTAGAGGATTTTGTTTTTGAATTGTAGGCCATCCCCAAAAGAAAGAGTTGACATCAGTGACAACTTGACCTTAGAGGCAATAAGACGCTCATTAATCTCTCAGGAGGACAGCATTATCTTTAGTCTTTTAGAGAGAGCTCAGTACTGTTATAATGGAGATACATATGACCCCAATGCTTTCTCCATGGATGGTTTTAATGGCTCTTTGGTGGAGTACTTAGTCAAGGAAACTGAAAAGCTGCATGCTCAGGTACTTTAAACATTCTAAAAGGAGAAACAAAGGAGGGTGAAGGCAGATGTGTGTTTGATTGACAATATTTTTGAACATTAGGTGGGAAGATACAAGAGTCCTGATGAGCATCCTTTCTTCCCCGACGACCTACCTGCTCCGCTGTTGCCTCCGCTTCAGTATCCACATGTGAGCATTACCTTCCACTGACACCAAGAAATGCGATGCATGACTTATATTTTCTTGGATGTTCCTAAAAATGTTCAAAAAGTCCTCCACTCTAAGAAACGGCCTCGTTGATAGAGGCTTGGAGCCTCTATTGTTGTCTCCTAGGTTCGGGCCTTGATATTGGCCTCGTATATGTAGTTGGACGAAGCGCTAATTTTCGGTTATAGAAATAGAAGTTCAAAATGTTCTGAAGTTGAAGTCTATCATGAGAAATCTTAACTAAAACAACCATCCCAAAAGAGAACTTGATTGTTGGAATTAGAAAACTAAATGAAGATTGATCTATCGTAGGGTTGGATGATTCAAATCTATGAAATTGTTGCTATGGGCTATTGTCTATCCATGTCAAATGTCACGTCCGACCGATCTATGTCGTGCTTTCTTCTGTGTATGAGTGATTTGTGTAACGGATAATGTTAAAATAATTAAGAGGAATAATTTCTGTGTATTATTCATTTAGATGAGGGTTTCTTAAATAGAGAAACCCCCACTATACAAATAAGGAAAATATATTACAATAGGATAATATCCTTTCTCAA
>JBBMEF010000028.1:1383860-1404324 GCA_037832685.1 Sicyos baderoa
CCAACCCATGAAAATTCCATGATTTTCAACCCAACCCAACTCATTTATGTATTCAACCCAACCCAACCCGACAATTTGGGTTGGGTTGGTTCGGATTTCTCGGGTTGTCGGGTTGTCGGGTTGGTGTGCACCCCTAGTTGTTTTTACCCAAAAACTTGTAAGTATTAGTTGAAATACATTTATATACCAATATTTAAGACTCTCCTTTACTTGTAGACAAAATCACTATTAATGGGGAAAGCAACCATTTCACAAGTATTGAATACAAGAATTCTTGCTCAGATACCTTGTTAAATTACCAATTAAAATAATTAATTATTGAACAAATTTGAAATTTGAAAGATTATTATAAGGATTAACTTTAAATTTTATTTTTTAGTTCAATAATGTTGGAGGTGGAGATTCAAATTTATGATCTCTACGTTATAGACACACAACTATCAATAAATGTATTGAACCGATTCAAAATTATAATTAAACTTAGTTAATTATTTTTAAAAAGTGCTATATAAATGTTATTATTTTTGCTAAAATCTCCTTAAAAATATAAGACAAATTATATTGGAGTTTTTGTAGGAATAGATCAAATTGATAAAATATTTACAAGGCAAATTTGAAAATATTTAACATTATAGTTAAATATACGATATAAGTAATACTATTTATACTTAATAATTAATACATAATACAATATTATATATTTGACTTCACTAGATCTGTAATTATTTGGTACAATTTCCCAATTATATTTAAACATTAAATTTATTGGGCGAGTTTGTTTTTATTCCAACCAATTTCGAAATTGGGATAAGGTCCACAAGGTCGTTCTTCAAGCTTTTGGAAACCCCGGCAAAGATATCTCTGCTTCTGCTTCAATGGCGTCCATTTGCCATTCAATTTCGCTTCCTCCAATATCCAAACCCAAAACAATCTCAAGATTCCGAACTCTCCACCCATTTCTTCCCAATCCAACGCCG
Organism: Sicyos baderoa; assembly: GCA_037832685.1. Lineage (NCBI taxonomy): Eukaryota > Viridiplantae > Streptophyta > Magnoliopsida > Cucurbitales > Cucurbitaceae > Sicyos > Sicyos baderoa. Next base: position 1,384,838 of record JBBMEF010000028.1, read on the forward strand.
CATTCAAGTTCCACGCTCTCATTTCGGAGCTGCAGAACCCAAGCCACCAGCTCAACGCCGTCCACCGCCGTCGGAGACGCTCAGGAACCTACCGACGGCTCCATGAGTATCGATAATCTTCACCGCTTCTTCCAGCTCAACTCCGGGAAGTGGAACGGTTCTTTTTATGTAAGTCCCAATCTCTTTCGTTTATGCGTATTTTAGGTTAATCGTTTCCTGCGATCAATGGATTTAGGGTTTGGCATTCGTTTTACTTGTCCAGCAATTTGACGCTCGAGGCAATTTACTGCATGAAATAAGTACGAGGCTAGCCGCGAGCTCTTATGGAGAGGATGAACTTATCAGCCTCATTCAAACGTAAATACAAATCACTCTTGCGTGTAAGGATAAAAAGAGTTTATAATCAAGTAAGGCACAACTACGTGATTATTCAATGGTTGTTACTCTAAGAATTGCTTAACTACACGCGTTGAGATATTCCTTGAACTGTTTGATGCCCCACGGGCCACGATAATAGTCGGTCAACAAGTCGGGATAGGATCTCGGAGGCAACACCCCCGAAACCTAGGCGAAATATGTAATTAGGTTTCTATTTTTGAATATGGGCATTTGTGGAAATTTCGGCCTTATCTCTAATAGGGTTTTATTAGAGTGCACTGTGCAAAGTATCTTAAAACTCTAGTCTTAGTTGATAGACATTTTGTATTTTGTTATTTCCTTAATAAAATCATTCTCTCTTGGACTCGAGGCTGTAGTTAACACACCATTAGTGAACCACGTCCTATTTCACGTTTTTTTACCTTTTCTCGTTGATTGTTGTTGCTGTTTTCATAACATATAGGCTGCAATCCCTGAACTCATGGCTGGACAAAGATCATTATACAACAACATATATATGATATTTGTTCTAATTGTTCTAACTTGTTTTTATTGAAATGTTTTGAACTATGTTGTGATACGAATATTCAGTATAGGAGTCGGTTTCTCTACTTTGTGTGTTGATATAGATAACACAATATTAGTGAATCACATAAATCTGTGTATTCTTTGTTTTCTGTTTTCTATTCTTGATTGTTGTTCACTATTCTTGCATTACATGTTTATCTATAATTAAAGGTGAAGTCAAAGCTTGATTACTTTTTTTTACTGAATTTTACTGCTTACCGTCCATAACTAATACACGGGCTGTTGTTGTTTCTGATCCTACCATACTCTATAGATTGTACATTAAACAACCATCAAGCTATGACGATGAGCCAGAGTGGGCTGAGTACAAAATTAAAGAAACCAACATGTTCACTGTGGACAAATATCAGCAGGTGAGTTCACCTCCCAACCCAAATATATGAATGTTTATACACGTGCACACACGCGTGAACTTGTGCATGTTTTATTGTTTGTGCACACCCCTCCAGCACTCCCTATAAAGTAAGCATCTTAGATTACTTTTTCTTGAATATCTGTTCCAATTAGCTTGCAGATTGGCTTTTTTGCCGAAGAGAAGGCATTTTCTCTAAGGTACCAGACGGCTGGGATGTTGGACACTGTACTGAGGCAAGGGGTACTTGGTGAAGATGATACTGGTGAAGAATTTCCCAAGTATGTAAGATATATATATATATATATATATATATTAATGGATTAAATGCAATACTTTTTTTGCTGGCACTATCTGCTCTACAATGTCCATACTCATTGGAGTTGCATTGATAGTGGGCTAAAGAATGGTGCGTATAAAAAACTGTGCTGAGTTTATATAACTCGACAATCGGTCGGGTTTAGACTCCCTTTGGCATCCAAATGACATGGGGAAGGACGGCCACTGTCAGGTAGAAATTATGGTGCTTGTGCCTCCTTCCTGTCCTGGCTTAACTAACATTGATTATTTCATTGAACGTTCTTACTTCTTAATCATCCTGAATGTTCACATTTTACATCAAGTCCTTTTTCGATTTCAATCATGTCTCTGATAAACCGATGTGAATATTGCTCTAGAACAAGTTTTAATCTTTCTTTCGGCCATTTTATTTTCTAGTTCTATGTGTATTAACTATTTAGTTTCTTTTCAACTGTTTAAACCTACACAAAATTCTTATTTATAGTTTCTATACCACCCCCTTAAACATGCAGAAACCTCAAACTTCCTTCTCGCCGGCCTTCCATTGTATGCGAGAATTGCCTGTATATTCCAGACAAAGATCTGAGGGCAAGAGCTTTTCACATAATGGACCCACAAGGAATTGTAGAAATGCTTCTTGTTTTTCTGGAGGAAAGGGCTGATGGGAAACCTTTTCATCCTCCTAATTCAAATTTGGTAAATGTAAGTTGTTGTATCTGTTGAGTGATGCAATGGACTTGGTTTTCACTATTTTTTCAGCTTTTTTCATCTTTTTTTTTTTTTTGTTGCATTGATATGACTGCAGGGTGAGGAAAATAGGCTTCTCCCCTTTCTTGGTGACTGGAAAGGTCACTCTAGAACAAAAAGAAGTGGTGTTTATGGATCAACAATTGCTGAAGCGGACTCTCTTTCATCCCTTCAAATAGATGATAATGGTCAGATTATACAGGTAATGGTTCATTGCAATGAAATTCTCCCCATCTTCAGAACATTAAATCCCTGATTCTCTCTTTTCTATTGATATTCACTCGCTCTATCTTGTTTCCTTCTTAAAATCTGTAACCTGTTCTTGTACTCTCAGGATATCACAACAACATCAATGAACGGAAACGCCACCACCAACGTGCACTGGACCGGTACGAAATCAGACAATCTGGTAACGTTCGATGGTGGGTATCAGATTACATTATTGCCTGGTGGAATGTATATGGGATGTCCTTGTGATGTAGCCAAAAGTGTGGCAGAAAGCAAGTCATTCCACTTGGAGTTCTGTTGGCTTGAAGCTCCAGGCAGAAGACAGAGGCTGGTCCGTACTTACGATGTAGAAGGTTTGGCTGTCTCATCAACCTATTTTTCTGAGATTAAACTGTGAGTTTTCCTTAATATGTAGAAATTCATGTTTTCTTTTCTTAAAATCTTAGATTCTTTGTTTTGAAATTGTGATGCATGCCTTGTTGTTTTTTAGTGTTGATAATATCCGTAGAGATTAAATATACCATAATTTTTCCAGTTTAATATGTTTGGAGGGTAGGAATCGAATCAACCTTGAGATGATGATTGTTGCTTTTGGTTTATCGATTGAGCTATATTCGAATTGACTTATCTCTAGCGGTACTTTTGCTTAGTATCAAATCAAAAGGTCTTCAATTGAATTGTTGCAATATCCACGTTTCATATAATAGTCTATTTATCGAGTTTTTGTGCTAGATTTCAAGTTGTACACCTATCAAATTAAGCTAATGTATTTAAGTATTCTTACTATAAGTAAGCAAAAAAAATACCTAAGCAATATTTAATGTTCTTAAATGTTTGGGTCAGTTTACGCATATTTTGACATACATACCGTTTGAACCTACAATAATTTAATTATTTAATATCAAGAAAATACCTAAATATTTGGATTGAGCCTACAATCTTAAAATTGACATTAAAATAAATTGAGGTACACCACAGCACACTAGAAAATATATATATCATAAAATTTGTGGGATTTTTTTCTTTTTCAATCTCATTTGTTGACGGCCATGGCAAACATGGATCATAGTTGAGCCCACGTACTGTACCCACAAGCACCTAAAAAGCATCTCAATTGATTTGAATGAACAAATTCACAACTCATCCATCCTATTAATATAGATTTTCATTATCTAATAACAATAACATTATAAAAGTGTAATAATAAGATGCCTAAATCTTATAGACTATATTTCTATTATTATTCCTCTTCAAATAATCTTCTATTCTTCTAAGTTTATCGTTAGATTAAATGAGAAGAGTTATTTGAGATTTTCTTAGAGATTATTAATTGCATGGTTAATCATTTCTTACATGTCTTACAAATTTTTTATTCTTCATAACATGCGCTCACTTTTCTCTGTGGAGCAAAACTTACATCCGTCTTAGTAAGTAATTAGTCCATACTTTTCAATATAATACGAGGATAATAATATGCTACAGAATTAATATAGTATTGATCAAATTATCATATTATATATATAATATTCTTATACAATTATGTGACACATTATTATCCTCACATCTGTTGGAAAGTATAAACTAAGCACTTATTAAAAAGTGGGTAAATTTTGCTCTTCTCCGTTCTCTTTTCGTTATATAGTGATAGGAGAAGAGGGTATCTCAAAGTTAAAAATTCTAGTATGAATGAAAGGAATAAATTTTAAAATTCTAAATTTGAACATTTAGGTTAAAAAATTATTCCATTTGGATGAACATAGATAAATTTATAATTCAAACCAATATAAGTCAAAAAACGAATCGTGAGTCGAATAACTTGTTAATTATTGTTTGACTTATATTTTAGGATCTTTTTAGAGCTAGATTTTAGGATTTAAATCTAATTGACCAAATTATTATACGTGTACAAATAACTCTTTAGTTAGTGATGTCATAGATCATGCCTTTTCGAGCATATTCAATGGGAAGGAATGTAGCAAAACTGTCTTAGAAATAATGGCAAGAGTCACGTTATCTAATTTAATCTATTATTGATCCCCAATTCACTTCAATCCTTTAATATATATAGTAATCTATGTCAGAAGATTTTATTTTTATTTATAAGAATAACTATCAATAATTTTCTCATAAAGAATTGAAAATCACTATCAATACTTTATTTTTTAGTTCTTAGTTTTTGCATGTAGTTGAAAATCAAACTCTTTTACTTACTGCATTTTAATCATAATCAAACTCTTTTACTTACTACATTTCAATCAATCATGCTCAATTTTATTCATTATATATCTTGAGTTTATTAGTATTTACTTTAAAAATTACATTTATGTCAATACAATTATAATTACTGCATTAACATATTAGAATTTAAAATTAGTCAAAGCTATATTTTAATTAACATTTCATTACATAACTATGTCAAAAAGTGTTTGGTTTTAAGCTAACAAAAATAATTACTCAACTATATGTATATTTATAAACTAGGACGTGTCTGTCAAAAAAAAAAAAAAAAAAACTAGGACGTGTTGAATTTCCAAAAATGTTGATTTTAAAATATTGAACTAAATAAAAAGTTTACTTAAAATCTAGTCCGCCTACCTTTTTTTTCTTGATTAATTGCTAATTTCCATTTATAAAATAATTGAAAGTATATACAAATGGTGGAAACTTATTATTATTTTCTTAAAAAAAGATAACAATTCTTAAATTAAACTGATTAAATCGGAAGAAAAAAAAAAAGAGAGAAGAGAAGTCAACTAAGGTTTCATATTTTCAAGTACGAAAACAATTTGTGATGTGTATTTTCGAGAAAGTGGGACCCATATGGCTAATTTTGAAATCTGGTTTGCCAACGTACACGACACGTCGTCCCTTTGGTGAATTTTCCTGTCGAGGAGATTTTGGATGCACTTCAAATATCGTCCTCGCCATGATATCATTTATTTATATCTCCACATCTTTTTTTTTTTAATTTTTTTTATAATAAATATAAAGTGAGAAAAGATATATGAGATGTATGGTACCAAAAATGTCACATGAGTGATATTATGATGAGGGTGCTACCCAGAGTGCACCCAAATTTTTCTCTTTTTCTGTCTACTTGTCGTAATCCTAAATTCCTAACGAAAAAAAAGAAATCTAAATGTATTTTCTTTCATCCATAACCTTATTTCTTCGAGCACAACTCTTCTCATATTACTAGTTACGGTTAAACAGATTTTTTGTTGTTTTTTTTAAATTAGATTGAATATAAAATCTTATATTATTTATTAAGAATATATTAAAAATCTAAAATATTTTAGAAAAATTTTAACTATCTAACTCTTGAATATTTAAACCAATGAAAATAAGTATTTACATATTAATAATGATAAGAATAATTAAATAAGTCAATAATGCAATGATTTCATTATTTGATTGTAGAATAGCTCAAATATAACTTTCCTTCCTAATATTGGAAACCTATTTTATTTTTTCTAATTTTCTCAATCCCATTGTTTTAGGTAACTCTCATTTTACATTGGTCTTGAGTGTGATTTGCAGAGGTAAATTTAGTAGTGACAAGTTTTTTTTTTTTTTTTTTTTTTTTTTTTTTTTTTTTTTTTTTTTTTTTTTTTTTTAATCTAAAGCCTTCGAACTAGGAAAACAATATGACACCTAAAGATAAATTACCAAGAAACTGAAAAAATAATAATAGTAATAGTAATAATAAGATCATGAAAGTCAACATTGATTAGGTTCATTTTAATATGTATATATAGCCCTATTAACTTGTTTAGCTAGCTAGATTACTTATAAACCATAGATGATGGTAACATATTAAGAAGAAGAAAAAAAGATAACATAGATGATTTAAATAAAATAAATGTCATTTCCAAAAAATAAAATAAAATAATTGTCACTTTCAAGTAATTCATGTATTTTTTAACGTAACTTAATTATTATGGAATGATTCAATTGGTTAAAGAGAATTTTGAAATACATAAGATAACGATGTTCACTATGATATTATTTCGTGACATTAATCAAGGTGTGCAAAAATTGAAAAAATATACATTACACGTAACTTCTTAACAATCAAACTTTTTAATTATTTAATTATATATAGTGATGAAGTAAATTTGAGATAGGAACAAAATTCATTTAGAGAGAGAAGCATAAAGATGAAAAGGAAAAAATAGTGATGAGGAAGAATTAAATGAGTTTGGGAGAATGTGGTTGAAATGTAGTTGTATGCATATCATCTTCTTCAATGCTGCCCCCAAAGTCAATTTTACTTTTTAAACCACCAAAGTAAAAGTTACCCCAACTCATATGTCATGCTTGAAATTTTGCATCTTTATCTTTGTAAAAATAAAATAGAGTTTTCGAGTAAAAAGGTTAGGAATTGAGCTTTTTGAATCATTCAAAAGGGGTCTCAAGAAGTCGACTCACAAAAAAAAAAAAAAAAAAAAAAAAAAAATATATATATATATATATATATATATAAAAGTACATGCTATTTATCAATTTAATATATAAAATTTTAGTTATTTAAAGTCATTTTGGTCAATTGTAAAAATTGATATTTAACTCTCATTTTGTTTAAAAATAATAATATTCTTTATGTAGAGTTTATATCATCTCTCATATTTTTAACAATTTTATAACCTAATTAAATTTTATGAACAACAATATTTTAGAAGGAATTTGTGTTTTGACATAAATTTTGGACGAGCTTAGTAACAAGATGAAAAAGTTTATGTATCTAATAACTTCAATTAAATCAATTCAACGAATAATTTTCAATCAATATTACAAACAGTTCTATTTTTAATTGTCAATATTTAACTTAAATGAGTACGACATATAGTTTTCGATCAATGTACCATCACGAATACAAGTATAATGGGAAGAAAACTCCCAAAATTTAGAAGAAGGAAAAAAAATGAGGATGTAAAAACTAAAAAGTAGTAAATAATGGGGAGGTTGCAGTGAAATATTGTGAAAGCAAAAGCCCCAAATAGGGAAGCTTGTAAGAGAGAAAACAGAGATTGGACAAACGAAATCCTTCTTCAATGGCTAACAACGACGACGACTCTGCAAGACCTCCACTCCAGCGCCCCACAATCACTCTTCCGCCGCGCCCTTCCATGGAGGCCTTCTTCTCCGGCGGACCCACCGGAGTCAGCCCCGGCCCCTTGACTCTCCTCTCCACTTTCTTCCCCGACGCCGCCCTTGACTCCCCCTCCTTCTCCCAGCTCCTCGCCGGAGCCATGGCCTCTCCCATGGCTACTATGCAGCCTTACGGAGCCGCCTCCGAATTCGAATTTGGCCTCAAGCAGCCCAACCTCAATTTGGTCGTCGCTCGGTCTCCTTTGTTCTCCGTTCCGCCCGGCCTCAGCCCCTCCGCCCTGCTTCATTCGCCTGCCTTTTATCCTCCTCAGGTATGATTCCAACTCTGCTGCTCTATCTCTGGGTGTTTCTTTTTAGGTCTTTTGGTGCTGAAATCAGAGTGTTCAGTGTTTGGTCTTTGAATTTCCATTTTTTAGGATTGTTCTTTTAGAAAGAGATTTCTGTAGAAATGAAATTGTCGGAATTCGCGGCTGATCATGGCCATTTCTCCCTCTATGTCTCCGCTTTTTCTGCCTAAGTTAACATGTTTGGAATTGGGTAGCGTTTGAATTAATGAAATCTTGCAAATATGAAAAATGTCTTAATATGATTGTAGGCTAAAAACAATCGGTTTCTTATCTATAACAATTAACAATATCTTGTTTAATGTGTCATAAAAGGATTATTAGATTTGAATCTTAAGAAAATGTTAAAGTTTTTATTTCTATGAGTAAATTTGAATCTCTTATTGTCTCCAAAAGGGGACCTAATTCATAGAGATCTCAGGTTCGAGCTATTGGGTGAACTTAAAAGTTAAAAACCGTGATGTCTTCTCGGTCCGGGCTTTGGGGCGGGCACAGGTACCCTGGCTCGGGTGCAGGGGAGATAAGCTCCAACTTCTTGGTTATAGAAAAAAAGAAAATTGAATCTCCAATTTCAAGAGAAAGGGTAGATGACTTAACTGCTTATCCTATGATAATGTAAATGTTGACGAGAGTATGCTAAACATGCCATAAAGAAAATGACTTTATTGCTTTTGTTGATTTGTTCATTAAATTCCTTGTAGAGTCCATTTGGAATGTCGCACCAACAGGCATTGGCTCAGGTCACTGCTCAAGCAGCATTGACAAATTCTCATATGCATCTACCGCAAGTTGAATATCAACAATCTTCGGTATCGGGTCCTATGGAACCCTTGGCACGCGATCCATCATTTACTCTTGATGAAGCATCTCAACTGTCAATAGTCCCCATTATCTCAGACACAATACGTCTCATTGCAGAATCAACAGAAGTCTCTCATTCTGAAAGAAAATATCAACCTCCTCCTTCTCATACCTCTGATAAACCTGCAGATGATGGATATAACTGGCGTAAATATGGACAGAAGCTGGTTAAGGGCAGCGAATATCCACGAAGCTATTACAAATGCACGCATTTAAATTGCCCCGTTAAAAAGAAGATTGAGCGCTCGCCTGATGGTCAAATTACTGAGATTATTTACAAAAGCCAGCACAACCATGATCCTCCTCCAGCCAACAAACGTGCAAGAGATAATAGTGAACCAACTGGGTGTTCGAATTCTTTGTTGAAGCCTGAAAGTGGATCCCAAAATCAAGCTTTAATTGTGAACAAGTCAAGTGAAAATGTGCGAGTAGGGTCTAGTGACAGTGAAGAACAAGCTGATACAGGGATAACAGAAGACAGAGATGAAGATGAGCCAAATCCAAAGAGGCAGTACGTGTGACAAATTTTATTTTTAATTTATGCTACAATGTACTTATAGCTCTTTTATTTCAGGGAGAAAAACTAAAATCTTTGTGGCTTTGCCGTATGATTCAGGAACATTGATACAGGGACGTCTGGTGTGCCTTCGTCACATAAAACACTCACAGAACCAAAAATCATTGTTCAAACTAGAAGTGAGGTCGACCTATTAGATGACGGCTATAGGTGGCGCAAGTACGGGCAGAAAGTGGTTAAAGGAAATCCTAATCCCAGGTAGTTACTTTAACTTCTTTTTGTCTTTCTTTTTTTTCTTCAAAAAAAGTGGATGGTAAGTGAAGATTATAAAAGTATCCATACCATCTGCAAGCATAAGTTCACTCCCTGACATATCATTACCATAATTTTTTTTTTTAGAAAATACATATCATTACCCTAGACATCTCATTCATTCCCTATCATAAGCATGCTATTTTTTTTTTAATATATTTTTTGCTCTGAACTTTCAGCATTTCTTACATCCCTGATTTTGATGATTTGAAGGTCATAGGTGATCTATTGGTCCTCATTTTCCAAACTTCTCTTTTTTCTATTGGATAAATTATAACAAAGATGAAAGTTAGACCCGGTATCAAATTTAATGTACTGTTGTGATGGTGGCCTGCAGTTGACTTGAAGAGAAATGGTTGGCTTACCATTTTTTGCACCCGTATTTTATTTTGGGCTCAGATTTCTTAGGTCATATAATATGATTATTGACAAATGGGAAGATTTTTTTGATGTAACTTGTCATTTCTTGATTCTTTTCCTTTGAAGTTTGTCTTGTTTTTTTCTTCTTATCAGAAAAGTAAGGGTTTGACCTGCTTGTTTTTAAAAACTCTGGATTTTCATTTAATTGCCATTTTGAGCTATCTTTATCTGTTGACTCTCCAGTGCTCCAGCTGGTTCACATTTTTCTGTTCAATCAGGCAAATAATTTATCTACAATAAATGGAAGAAAAAATACTTTAATGTTTACTAGAGGTGTGGGCAGACAATAAAACTTTTTTAATAATTGAAATGTGCATTTTAAATTTGAATTTGGGTTTTAAAATGTTGGTTTTTGAAGCTCTTGCCTTCTTTTGCTTGTAAAAGGTTAGTAAAAAGTTGGCCCATTTTCTCAACTACATATTTACATCAACCCTTTTCTGTTTAAACTTGTCAACCCAACTATTGATAATGAATTGTTCAGACTTTATTTAGAGTCTTACATGCCCTGATAATAAGAACTTCTCAGTTGATATTAAGTCTCTCTAAATGATTTTGTTGCTGAGATAGTTAAATTTAGGAATATTTGCTTTCAGTTGGAACATTTTTCCACTATCCTTTCTGTGACGTAAGAATCGACATTTGGTTCAGAATTTCGAGCATGTTATGTCCTCTAGGACAATTTTTTCCCTCTTATTCTTTTGTTGCTTTCTATATTTTCTGTCATTATCATTTGACAGCCAAAAAGACTTCTAAAGTTTGTTGCTTATTGCAACTAGGATGATAATTTCTCACATTTTAATCTGTCAACAGGAGCTACTACAAATGCACTAGTGCTGGATGCAATGTCCGAAAGCATGTCGAAAGATCCTCAACAGATTCGAAAGCTGTTGTAACTACATACGAAGGGAAACATAATCACGATGTTCCTGCAGCTAGGAACAGCAGCCACCACACAGCTAACAATACTGTGCCCCAAATCAAACCTCATAAAGTTGTAGCACAGAAACATCCATTACTTAAAGAGATGGAATTCGGAACTAATGACCAGCGACCTGCTGTTTTGCGGCTTAAAGAAGAGCAAATCACCGTGTAAAGTGCTACGGAAATACCTTTCGTCCAACCAGAAGGTCAGTAGTTGATTTCAAATGACTAGCCCGTTACAAAAAAAAAGGGGAAAAGACTTGCCAGTCACATAAAAGTTTATAGTCTGTTTGTGTTCGAGTCGAAAGCCGCTTCATTCACCTTGTGCCTTCTGCAATTTACATCCCAAAACTATTTCCTATAACGCTAAGGGAGGTACAAGGACAGTCAACTCAAGACTGATATTATATGATCAGAATAATGTTATTACTTGTGTTTATCTCTGCTTCCTGAGGCTGTTTCACCATTGCAGCTGAGGTGAAAAGTAAATTCTGCATCCTACAAGGTACAGGAAGTGGAGTAACCTTCACTGTAATTTTAGAAACATGTTGTGTAGAGTGACTTGCAAAATTCAAACTAGACATTGTTATGTACTGTAAAAGTTCATTGTTTTGTAGTTTATCAGTTTATACCAAAATGTGAAATGTACAAATTGTAGCTGTGTGTATAAAATTTAAGATCTTTATACTGTTTTGTTCAAGGTTGGTAGTTTATTTGATATTGATACAGTTTCTTTTTGGAAAGATGCTATGTACATCTCTGCATTTGGTTGTGAAAAACATTGAATTGCTGCATTTTGCTGCTGACTTTATGTTTCATCATCACAGGTTCTATTATTATTATTATTTGTCTTTTCAAATGTTTACTTCAGATTGAGGGAAGCGGGTCCCAAGGCGGCTTTGTTGGTGTAAGGATATTCAAAAGAGGATGATCTTTTCCTATGTGGTCTGGGGGTCATATTTTTTTTTTTTTTTTTTTTTATTAATTTTGGGGTTAAAGAATAATAAATGTGACTAATTGGACCACATATGTGAGCATAAAATATATATTATGTCCTGACATAACTTAAAATTAAATAGCTCTCTTTTCATAATAATGCTTTCTTGAAGGCTCCAAATTAAATTCATAACTTACAAAAGAATTTGATTGTGTAATTTTTATTATATTTGGGATCTGAATCTCAAGACGGTAAAAGTTCTTTGGTTATGTAGTTAGCCAAAACTCTATTTTTTGATTGTGAAAAAAAATATGAGGAAAAGGACTTGGTTGCTTGACAATGAATGGTCTATCTAACCAGTTTGACGAAAGTAATAATAATTATTATCTTTGATCCACCAATTAGATTTGTATAGCATATGATTGAAAGATGAATTAGACCTAATACAATAAATTGTTTAGTGAGAATAAATTTAATATAAGGCGACTATCTATCTAAGATTTAACATAATATGTATTTTTTTACAACTAAATATGATCATAAATTGAAGATACTATAAGATTTTAATTATACGTATTGTCTCAAAAATATGATACTAAATGAAGAATTCTGCATGTGTAGAATGACTCTATAATATGACTTATTGGGTGCTACACAAATATTTATTATAATTAAAAATAATTAAATTACGAAAAGAAATGTAGATAAGCAAATATGAACTTTCCATTAGTCTAACAATAACAAAATTCTATAGTTTAAATCTTATTTTTTGACAACCAACTTTTCCTAATGTTGTACTAGTTTATGAATTTTTTAATTATTTACTCTACATTATATGAACTTGAGTAAACAAAAAAATAAAAAATAAAATAAATAAATTATCAAGTCATCCATCCAAACCAACTTAAAGGTTTTTTATAAATATAAATGTAAAATTATTGCTATGAAACCAGAAGAACATTAAAATTTGAAGCTAAGAGAATATGAAAATTATAATATACAATTCACGTCTAACATTGTTGAGCTCAGGTTCCTATACTCCATGGATAAGCATCAAGTTAATCTATTATACATGTAACAATGTTAAAGTAAAATTCAGTTGGTTGGCTTCTAACTTTCACATAATAATGTACACAAGAATAATAAGGGAGCGGATTTGCATTAATGGTCCACAAAGAAAGTTGCTAACCTCTTAACCAGTTGAGCTCAATGCTCATATCGACACCGTAATCTCGATAAACATGGTCAAGGAGACATGGTTGTTAGTCTTTAACATGGAATTGAGGCATTGCCATAGCCATTTCAGGCTTGCTTTCTTCATTGGTAGAAGCTATGGGGTGTGAAGAAGAAGAGTGATTCATTCAACAAAAATGAAGAATACTTTCGGATTAGACGGTTGGATCAAGGGGTCGATATTTCAATGTGTTAAAATGGCGGATGTCGTCTGCCTGGCTGCCTATGTTAAGCTGCTCGAGTTACGACGTGTCGGGTCAAATCGAGAAATGTACCATATGGTCAGTATCAGTCTTCTTCATGGGTCACTAATGTAGGTATCTGTCCATGATCCATAAAATCAATCTTATTCAACCTCACACAACAGAGAACTTGCTCTGGTAGCTCTTCAGGTTTATGTGCCTGTTAACAACAGAGAAGGAATTAAAAATAGATTTGGTTTGGCTGAAAGACATCCAAATGTTGTAGAGTCATGTACGTCATGTGAAAATAGTCGAGAAACTCAATAACTAGAACAGAAAGAGTCAATGGTGTTGATATACCTGGATGGTTAGACCGAGATCAAGTATTCCATTTTGCAAACGTTGTCGAAATGAGTCGAGTCCCTTTCTAGATATATAGCTGAAACGATGAATGTCCAGATCAATCTCAAAGTAATTTTGGCCCTGAAATGGTGAAAAGATGGTTGAAACAATCAGAAGGGCAGCTGAGCATCATATTTTCTTTTACTTTCTTTTCTCCTAATCAAACATTTAAAGTGAAATACAAGTAGAATATCCTAGAAAACCATCCTTGGCTCGAAGTTCTCCGAACATTTCCCCGAACCAGAACTCGTTACAAACACCTAACTCTACCATCCTTGGCTCGGAGTTTTTTGGACACACGATCCCAATAGTCTAATAGAACTCACCACTATATTCATAGCTTTTCAACCAAGTTCATTCTTTTAAATTTCTCTGGTTTTTTATTTTTGTTTTTTTTTTTTTTTTTTTTTTTACAAATGGAACGATCAAAACTTGTAAACTAAAGGTTCCTTCATCCGCTGTTCTAAATCTAAAATGGAACTTAGAATATTCAGGACATTTGTTCTAATCTTTCTAATCATATACCTTGTAGAAATTGTGCTGAGGCCGTGAAAGGACAGGTTTCTCATTATAAGCACTAACGAGCTTCCTTTCTGTAGAGCTCAAATGGAGATCCTCTGGATTAACCACCCCAGCCATAATCTTTAGCCTTTCCCTGAATGGAACAGTAGAATCTTTTGTAAATCCTTTGGTTTTTTCCATCTCATCATCAACCAATTTCTGTAGAATAAGCAAAGAATATTTGTGTTGTGAGATTCATTGGAAAGCCATGTTGAATAGGGGACCCATTTAGCAACTTTAGAACATAAAAAGGAGAACAGGATATGATGAGAATGAGGAAAGAAAATCAAATTGAAAAGCTCCATGTTTTAGGTGATAGCAAGTGTATTTTTTTATAACCGAAAAAGTGATCTTCGCCCCCATGGCCCGGAACCGGGAGTCAAGTGATAGCAAGTGTATTAAAAACCAACAAACTCAGCATTTTAGTAGGGGGTAAGAAGGAAATTACCTTGATACTTTCCTGATAATGAAGAGAGATGTCCTTGTCAAACTTCTCAGAAACTTTGAAATACAAAACAAGACTCATTCCTTCCCCATCAGTATCACCAAGGAACATTGTGGCAGGATAAATAGGCAACTGCAACAAATTGGAAGGTAAAAAAATGCTTGTAACATTTTAGCCTAAGGAACAATAGAGAAGAAATGGAACTTCAGTCATAAAAGTAGAAGGTACTGAAATTGAGTTGGAGAAAATAACTCAATGTAAATGAATTATACAGAAAAATTACTTGAATGTTCACAATGAGTAGTGGAGGCACTCTTGCATCAGATTTTATAAAAGGAAGCTCTACGTATTGAGCAATGTGATTGATTTTCTTGGGACACATAAATAAGTCGACGCCAATTGGAACATAAGGACTGGTATTTGGAGCAGGATATTTCTTCTTATCTCTACACGCATAGATCAGAAGAAAATTATAAAACGCACAAACAAAAAACAAAAGAAATCCCAGACATAATCAGGACATAGCTGCGGATGATATTGAGTAAAATATATTTGCATACTTGAAGAAGCTTTCGCCACGAAGTTTGAAAGTTGATGGTAGAATCTCGAACCAGCTTCCCAAGGGTGTTTTCTCTCCCGAAAAACATGGTATATGTCCTGCTCTAGGACGGTATAGATACTTCTTTGATTGGCCTGTTGCAAAGCATAAAGTAGACGGATTATTATTGCTCTCTTTCGACATAAATCCGGGTTCCCCAACTCAAAACAAGCGTATACTAAGAATCCAGAAAGACCCCCCTCCCTTTTTCAGCTATGTGAGATTTAAATATATGAACACTTACATTTTTCTATGGTTTCTTCATCACATGATCGTCTCTTAAAAGAAAGCCTGAAAACTGCTGACTGCTTTTTGTGTCTTTGGGGCGTCTGAGAATTCAGAATCTTCTCATTGAAACTTACGGAAGGAACCATACGAGGTAAGGCAGACTTAAACGTATTCTCTTGATTCTTCTCAACAGAATTGCGCCAATCGTCTTCTAGACCTTTGAAGCTGCCAATAGAATGATCTAACATCGACCTCTTCTTGCTGGAAATTTCATTACCTTGTCTACTCATCAGACCAAATCCATATTCATCCTTGTTCGTGATATTTTCTGGTTTTCCTCCATCTATTTTTAAATAGCTTTCATGGTATTCTTCATATTTGCATCTATTTTCCAGAAAGCATGATGATTTTTCATACTGAACCACTTGGTCACTTGAGATGTTCCCTATAGCATTTCCCACAGATGGAAAATCATCTGCAATGAAAAGATGACCAGACAGTTAATACTAAAAAACTGAGTCTTAAAATGCTTTAAAAAAGGCAAAAGTGAAATGAAATCTAACCGGGCCAGTTAAAACACAAGACTTTGAGTTTTGTAAAATATTTTCAGTAGCCAAAGGATTCCAACACACTAGTATGTATGTTTTTAAGAGAAAATTCTACCATTCATATTACCTACCTCCATGCAAACTACTGAATTCTTCGTCTGAGTCAGACTCTAGAACACTGACAGAGTCAAACCAAGCTTCATCTTGGCCAATTGCTGAAACACAACAACAAAATATTCAGTTCAACTAGTTAGGTAACTTCTACTAACATTGTATTTGTTCCTAAAATCTCCAGTGAAATGGCCTGTATTCGAATTCAGAGAAAACAATAGAGTCAAACATGGGCTTCCATCTAAACCATATGATCAGGAAAAGGAAGCATAAAGAAGAATATTTGTCTTCAAGAATAATGGTTGTCTGACTAATAAAAGTTAAGTTATGGTGAATATGAAATCACTATTCACGAGACCGTGATTTTCAGAAGAAACACAACATCAACGAGAGAAAAAAAACTAAAGGAAAGCAACGGATGCAACTAACTTTTAGATGGAAAAAAATCACTCATACTTGATTTTACAAAGTTTATGTTCTTTAAAACGAAAGGAGCTGCCGACAAGAGCAATAGTTCTAACCGGCATAAATGTGTGCATGTGACTAGGAGGAAGCATAAGTCTCACTGAGAACAGATTTTAAAAAAATGGTTAAATTGGAAGGTGCGTACTGTTTGCATCAGACTGGCTGTGGAGCCATTGCAACTGAGTGAGGTGGAATGTTTGAGTAGTGGTTGCACCATTTTCAAAATCCATATGAACAAACTCACTGACAACATAATCAGTGACCTTATTTCCTGCATTGGTCTTTCTTCTTATGATAACTCTTGGGATAGAACTGTAAATCTTTCTACCATATTTTCCTAATTGATGATGCAAATTTTTCCGAGGTCTAATCTTTTCCGATGCTGTTGATACACAGCCTCCCATGACAGCCTTCCAAAAATCAAAGGGAGCAATGGTTCCGATAAAGAAAAATAATGGCCGGTTCGATTCACCTCATCAAATACCTGAAGGAAAATGTTGTATTCAATTCAATAATCAATTTTGGTTACATATCAAATGTAAATCTTTACATACATCAATGATATGAGTGTCCAAGCCCAAGAGAGATGGAGACAGCTAAATCAAAACAAAATTTACGTAAAAAAGTGAGTGCCAAAAGGCTAAAATGACTCAAGTCTCTGATTGAAATGTTCATTTCATGAGGACCACAAAAAACTACTTTTCTTTATTAATTTTTTTTTTTATATCCGTGACTGTCCGGGCTAGCTTTCGCGCAACTCGACTAATGTCATGGTACATACCGCCTGACCCTACAACGTTTGGATGCCAAGGAAACCCGTACGAAATTAATTCTTAGGTAGGTTGGTCACCATAGATTGAACCCAACACCTTATGCATCTTAAGGCCCTCTTTGACCAATTGAGCTACTCCATGATGGTTATGGAGTCCATCTATACATGTATTTGCTCACAAGTTGCTCCTCCCAAAGAAAAACAAGAGGCAAGGCAAAGCACTTTTAAATTCAAACTATGTAGAAAGAGAAAGAGTGAAGAAAATGGCAGAATCCCAAAACCAAAAAAGTTGAAAAATCAAAGGGAGTTTGAAGTTTCAAACTTGATGTTGGATAAATTGGAAACTAGAGGTAGAGAGGAAAAAGAGAGCTCTTCCTTGGCATATGCCTTCTCAAAAGAGAAAACCAAAATACAAAAAACAATAAAAAAGAGAAAATTAGAGAGAAAAGGCAAGAGGGTCCACTTCAAACATAATGTTTGATGCAAGAACCACATAAGAGAACAAAAGGATGAAAACAACAGCCATGAAATGAACACAGAGGAAATCAAATCAAAACACATATGCAAACAACAACAGAAAATACCCTAAAAACAATATCTGGTGAAGATCTCAGCACGAACCCAAACAGAACACTCCCCAAAAAAAAAAAAAAAAAAAAAAAAAAACAATAAAGGGTAGTTGAAGGAACGAACCAGAAGTGCAATAAAAACCCAGATGGCGATTCTTCTTCCTCGAAATGATGAAACAGAATCGTTGATAATAAATTGAATGGAAGAAAAGAATTGAAGAATAAAAAAGGAATTTGGGAAAGTTGAATTTGGTGGGTAGTCTTACAATCTTCTTTTGCATTATTTTCTCCTCCAATTTAGGTTTCTCTGAAATTGTTGGTACACAAAAAGCTTCAGGATTTGTCTTCCATGAAATTCCCCATAAACAAATCTTTCAGCTCCCTCTTTTCTTTTCATTTTTTACTATTTATATTATCCATTATTTATATATATATATATATTCCCCGGATTAAACCAGGACAAAAAAACAACGGCATAACCAGTTTCTTTTTTTCTTTTCTTTTCGTTAGAACACAATTTATTCATCATATTAACACTATTAAAAAAAATGAAATTTAAATCTATAACATTATATGATTATTAAGTCGTGCCAGATCTAGAAGCTAATAATTATAATTCATCTAAAAAGACGTGTTATATGGGCAATAGATGTAACACATTGTTTTTTAATATTATTTATGAAAGGGAAGAACATTTAATGTTAATGCTTCATTTTCAAAATAAGCCAGAATCCAACTTAGCTGTAGTCCTCTCCTTCAATTAAATATTTTATTTATTAAATAAAATAGTAAGTGTATATACCGAATCTCTAACCCCCTCATTTTGATTGCCTTTCTTAAATTATGAATTGATATTATTTACTGTCAGAAAAAATAAAATAATATATATATATTATTTTGTTTGATTTGAAATGCGTCCAGATTTATTAGGTGAATAAATGAACAAAAAGTGCTGAAATTTTGGTTAAATCCAATCGATTGAGGCCATTATTCAACTAGCAATGTGTGTATAAAGATTTGCAATAACTAACGTTTCGCCTTTCGTATTATTATTTTTTTTTCATGATTTGTGGTGTTCACAATAAATTCCTATAAATATATCAGCACAAATAAATTTGAATTCATCGAAATGGATGGAGATTTGATGATTTTGTTGTTTGAATAGAAATTGAGTTCAATATATTTATACTTTTTTTTGTAGGGTCTATAGTCTATCATCCAAACTTGTAATAATAAATAAATAAAGGGAATTTGCGCTGTATAGTAATTTTCCTACACTGCATTAGAATTATAGCAATTTTTTAAAAATATTGCAAATATAGCAACTTTTTTTTGATAGATTTTATCAAACACTAT
>JBBMEF010000028.1:1420939-1447395 GCA_037832685.1 Sicyos baderoa
ATTGATGGAGTACATTATTGATGGAGTCTATCAGTCACTATTGATGGAGTCTATCAAACACTATTGATGGAGTCTATTTTGATAGATTTGCAAATAATTTCAAAAAGTTGCTATTTACTCAAATTTTTTTATCTTATTATAATATACATGCAAATTCCCCATAAATGAATGTAAATTCAATTAATTCGTGTGAGGGTTGCAAAACAAAACAATATATACCGACATCAATCATTTACATTTTCTTTCACCAAACTAAAATAAATAATAATCTCATTGTCTCTGTGTTAGTAATGAATGGTTCCAAAACTATCATAAAGTGGTCTAAGTAGTCAAAAAGAACTTTGAAATACTTAATTTCCTAAGAGTTGCTTTAACATCTAAATATTGTAGAGTAGTTGAGGTGCATGTAAGCTGATCCGAAAAATCACGGATAAAAAAAAAAAAAAAAAAAAAAAAAAAAAAAAAAAAAAAAAAAAAAACTAATCCTTTCCACACAATCAACAAACACTTTTCAAATATTCAATTTATAGGACTTCGAAGAGTTAAATATTCAATTTTGAAAATATAAGAATTAAATTGAAACTAAACCCCAATGATGATTAAGAAAAAATTACCTTTTTCTTAGAAGGAAAATTACCTTTTTATCAGTTACTTAACATAATAATATTCACTAAAATTATTAATAGACTAATTTTAAATTTTAATATTATCGAGGACTAAAAATATAATTTTTGCTTAAAAACAATAAAAACAACTAATAAAACGATGGCAGGCCCAGCCCAAAAAGAAGTCCAAGATCCAGAAACCCAGTCAACCAGTTACAAATAAAAAATTTAAAAGGAAAGAAAATAAGAAAAAGAAACCAGTCACCGGCGAATCAAAGAAACGACGGACTTTCTCAACTCCGGCGAGATTTCTGATCAAGCTTCTCTCTCAAAAGAAATTAACAACTTCTGAAATCTGACGATCGATTTCGCATCGCGTTTTTTCATTAGCAATTCCAGGTATAATCTCCCACTTTATTTCTGTTGTCGCTCTGGATTCTAGGGTTCAATTGACACTTTTATGGCTTGGTTATTTGAATTATCTGTTCATTGTTTATACGTTAGGTTGATAGATTGATGTTAATTAATTTTATCTCTGATTAGAAAAAAGAACAATTTTCCTTAAATTTATCGCGGGAATCAGTCATATCAATCGATCGACTGCCTCATTTTTTACTTTTCAGGATTTGGGAAGAACATTTGCAGGAAATTTTGACCTCTCTCACAGAGCATCACGAAAATTAAATAAAAAACTAACTTTCATTAAGCATATAAGTATCTGGTTAGCCGTTTAGGTTAAATGCATTATTGAGAATTTATTTTAACTTGTGCTTTAATTTTTCTTATGTCAATTGGTGGGTGATCATGATTATAGTTTATGGCAGAGTTTTGAGATGGGTTCTAATCCACTGTTTGTTTGTTATTGATATTCATGAGAAAATTGTCCCCAAGGGGTGTGGCGCAGATGGTTGAAGATTTGAGCTTTGTTGGCATGCTCCCCTCAAGATCTCAGGTTCGAGACTTACACGTGACATTAATTTGTAGATACCTCCCGTGTGTCCATTCCTTCGATGTCTTCCAGTGTTTGGCTTAGGGATGGGTGTCGTTACTCTTTTTTTTTTTAAAAAAAGATATTCATGAGAAAATTATAATATGTAATCCTCCCATTTGATGTCTTTTATTGTATTTGGATTTTCAATTTTAAAGGTAGCTTGATTTAGTTGAAATTTGAAGACTGCATTCTTGATATTTGCTGTGATGGCGTCTCGACGAAATGTTCGTTACAGCGCCCTTGCCACTGATGATAACGATCTTGATTATGATGGAAGTCAATATGACCCTCGCTTTTACTATTCACCAAAAGCTTTTGATAAGATCCCGTGGAAATCCATTGCTCTTGCTATGTTCCTGTTATCTCTTGGATCATCGCTTCTCTTTCTTTCGTATTTCGTATTAACTGGTCACATGGCAGGAGAGAAATCACAAGCTTATGGTCTTCTAGCATTGGGGTTTCTTACCTTCCTCCCAGGTATTGATGGAAATTTCTGTTTCATTATATTGTGAATGTCTACTCTTTTGGATGTTTGTTTTCCTTTTTCTTTTTAAAGTTAGCTGCTTATTGAGGGGCTGGGGGGTTTGTGTTGTTGTTTGGTTGGGACTGACTAATGGATTCTGTTTTTTAAAACGATTCTGATGATCTAATGCAATGTTGTGAGTTAATAGTGCTGTGCTACCACTCTTTAAGTTACTGTCATTTTTATTTATTTGGCTCAACCATGGGTTGGCCTAGTAATCAAATAAAGGGCTTATATACAACAAAGTGTTTAGAGGTTCTGTGATCTGTGGTGACCACCAAATGTAGTAAGGTTAGGTTATTGTCATGTGAGAATAGTTGAGGTGTATGTTAGCTGACTCGAACGCTCACAAATATGTACTTGTGACTGTCATCCTGTCTTGGTCGTTCTTAGAATTTTGTTTCTTATTTATTTTCTTTCTTTACCTTCACACAATGGCAAATGTATCCAAAGTCTACAATGGGGAGTGTAAATCAAAGTTATGTTACTATCGATTCATTGAATGACAATTGTGGAAGTGCTGTTTTAGAAGGATTATAATCTGAACAACTTTTGCTTCATCGATGCAGGCTTTTACGAGACGAGGATTGCGTATTATGCATGGAGGGGTGCCTACGGATATCGCTTTGCTTCCATTCCTGATTACTAGGTGTTCTTATCTCGATGGTGTATGCTTGTCTCATCTCTCTTTCAATGTAAACCTTAGCATATAAAGTTAGAAAATGGTTTGTACAGAATCATGTCTCTTGAGTTTGTAATGCATTCGTCTTTTACTCCTCTTTCATCGCTTGTTGTTATTGCACAATTCTATATCTGGCTCAGCCACCTTAACCGAAATCTTAACTGGTTATAATCTTCCATTTTAATTAAAATTTTGTTTTTTTGGATAAATGCTTCTTCGTAGAGGAGATAAGTTGTTGAGTCATTATCAATCGATTATTAATTATCGATGTTGTATATTTATACACAGAAAATACAGAAAATTGAATCTGAAAAACTTAGGCCCCGTTTGATAACCATTTGGTTTCTTGTTTTTGTTTTTCAAATTTAAGCTTATTTTTTCTCAAATTTTCTACAATTTGTTTCATCTTTTCTAACATGTATATATCTTTCCTTAAGAAAGTAGGGGAAGACCAACCAACTTTAAAAAACAAAAAAAAAGTAGCTTTCCAAAGTTTGTTTTTGTTTTTAAAAGTTGGACCAACCAACTTTAAAAAACAAAAAAAAGTAGCTTTCCAAAGTTTGTTTTTGTTTTTAAAAGTTGGTTAGTATTCTCCTACTTTCTTATTAAAAGATGGATAAATGATGGGAAGAATGGAACATTGTAAGAAATTTGAGAGAGAATAGGCTTAAATTTAAAAAACAAAAAACAATAAACCAAATGGTTATCAAACGGGACCTTAACTGACAACTTACTCGATAAAATATATTTGTATATATTTAATATTAAAATATATTTTGTGTTCGAGTTGGGGTAGTTTGTGTAATGGTAGTTCAACATGTTTGGAATAAACTACAATAAATGTGGAGTCCATAACATAGAAAAATTCTCATAATCACATCTCTTTTTTTTCAGTCTTTGAATCGGCTATAAAAAAAAAGTATCAATCATACTTTAAAAAATGATATTGTTGGATGTGGTATATTTTGTTGTCAACAATAAACAATTTTTTTTTTCAGTGCAACAAATTAATATTGATAAATTCTCATAGTCGATAATGGTCATCGTGAAAACATAATGTTATATTTTTAATATAGAAAATACCTTAATTAATAACTCATTTTAAAGTTACAAGCCTTCGTGTATCACAAGTTCAATCTCAAAAATTGTTATTGAACTTTCGACATTAGGTTGGAATATATAGTTAATGGTCGGTTTGACACAAAATGATAAAAACCGAAACGAAATCTCCCATAATGTTCATACATAAATAAAGAAATAAATATTAGTGTTGAGGCCGTTGGGGATCGAAGCGTTGATCTGTCAACAATAAAGTTTGGTATCATTGTTGCCGTTTAATTGTTCCAATTCTCTCGTTGGTTCTACAATTGTTCGCCATCTCCGATCGAATTAGGTAATTTTTCCAGAATTCGCAATCTTGTTTGATTATTGGGTTGGATCTGTTAAATGCATTTGGGGGATTTTATTTTGAAGGTTTGGACACGATGAGTGAGGTGTTTGAAGGCTATGAACGCCAATACTGCGAGCTCTCCGCCAACCTCTCAAGAAAGTGCACTTCGGCCGCTGCCCTTAATGGAGGTATTTTCATTCATGGATTTCTCTAATTTTAATGTGCTCTTAGTTTATTAGCGAATTACTTTCCAAACATTTATGCTTATTCTTAAAATCTGGATCAATTATGAGTTCTGTTACCATAATGCTTCCTCAATTTTTATGATTAGTTTCTTCTTTTCTGAAATGGGAAATAATTCACAAAAAAGATTTCCCTAAGCTCTCAATTGGTTCTTTGTTCTTGATATGCAAGATATCCTTAAGCTCTTGGTCTTTTTCTTTTTTTCTTTTGATATCTGTGACTGTCCGGACACACCTCGACTAATGTCACAGAACATACTGCTCTTGACCCTACGACATTTGGATGCCGAGGAAACCCGAAGTAAATTAATTCCTAGGTAGGTAGGTAGCCACTATGAATTGAACCTATCACATTATGCACCTCATGACCCTCTTTAACCAATTTAGCTACTCCATAATGGTGAGTCTTTTTGTTACTTCTGTTCGTGGATGTTAAATGATAGTTTAATAGGGCTGACTTTCTGACACAATCCTCTTAAATCTGTTCAAGTGGCTATGATTTGAAAACATTGTCATTGATAAGATTCAGTTTTTATATACGTTGATTTAGGTGATTAACAGGGCTTAGCATTATTAATTTTGCTGTACTTGAACTAATTCTATAAGTAAAATGTTTTTCAGTAGATGAGTTTCAATATGGTTAGTTCTATTATAATCTTTGAAATAATATTATAAATCCATTCCCTGTCCATCCTTTCCCTAACTTACGCAAAAGAAAATAAGAATTTTTTTTTTTTTTTTTGAAAAAGGTAACCACACCCGTGCCTGGCCAGGCAAGAAAATAAGAATTTTCTCGTACTATTCGAGAATACAATGTAGGGGGTATTCTTACTCTGAGGAGATGGAATGCTTCATTCCAGGGGCTATCTAGCTTTAGATTTTTTATAATTTTTCTTAGTGATGATGAATATTATAATTTAATATTTTTAGATCGATTGGTTTTTTTAAAAAAAATTGGAACTTCTTTTACACTTGACATTCAATATTTGAGAAAAATGAGACCGGCTTTATTGGCTACATTACTCTATCATACCTGCAGAGCAGAAGAAGCAAAAGGTTTCTGAAGTAAAGGCTGGAATTGATGAAGCAGAAACTCTGGTACCTAGCTGACTTATTAAGAAAAATGCTGTCAAACTACATCATCTTTGCAATGTTGAACTTGATGATATATTTCTTCATGATTTCTAGATTCGAAAAATGGATCTTGAGGCCAGAAGTTTGCCGCCTAATGTCAAGGCTGTCCTTCTAGCTAAGTTAAGAGAGTACAAATCTGACCTCAACAATTTGAAAAGTGAAGTTAAACGCATTGAATCCGGAAACTTAAATGCAGCCGCTAGAGATGAGTTGCTGGAATCAGGAATGGCTGATACACTGACGGTATGTCTGTAATACTGTTTTGGATCGTCATTGTCACATATATATTGAAGTTATTTTCTCCACCACCATCCAAAATCATCTGAACTTTTGAAGGTCTATTAGCCAATAGTTCAACCGACAAAAGTGTTAAAAAGTCATAGGTTCAACCCATTGTTGTGAACTCAAAAAGAATATAGATAGAAATCAATTAATTAAATCCAGCTGTCTAAGACAATATCTATGAAAGCAGCGACAGTTCTTTCTTTTGGCTATGCCTTAATTTGAAACCAAAGGCACTATGGCTCTTTGACCCTCTCACTGCATTTTTTTGGGAAGGACTTTTGACACTGAAAAATTCATTTTGAAGACCTATTTGCGCATAGATGTCATTGCTATGTACCTGTAGTTTTCAAGGTTATAGTTTTTAAGCTCTAAGGCATGGTTTCTTAATTCTTGTTTTTAAGTTATGAAGCATCATCTGTTATCCTTTGTAATTGGCTATGGCTCATGGGTGCCATTTCATACAGGCATCAGCTGACCAAAGAGGTAGATTAATGATCACAACAGAGAGGCTAGGTAAATCTAGTGATAGAATTAAGGAAAGTCGAAGAACCATGCTAGAAACAGAAGAACTTGGAGTTTCAATTCTCCAAGATTTGCACTCGCAGCGACAGTCTCTCTTGAATGCTCATAATACGGTATGGGTTTTTTCTTTTCATGGCATCTGAGTCTCATCATATAGGAGTAAATGACACCGTAGGAGCGTTGGGACATGGATTCTTAACTGTTTTTTTTTTCTGATAATGAAAATCTTCCCTACCCAGCCGCCTCTTTGTCATACAAATCCTTAATTTAGAAAGATTTTGGAATCACCAAAATCTGTCATTTTTCATTATAAGGGTATGAAAAAGTGGACTTGGTCAGTTCCCCTCGTTGATAAGGCTTGCTCTCTTGAAAGTTCCAGGTTCAATACTCACAAGTGAGCTTAATTGTAATTTTTTTTTATCATCTTCCAGATTCGGACCTTGAAACAGGTGCGGATATTCTGGGTATATAGTGGGGTGAAACTCCGATTTCCATTATAAAAAAAGTGGTCTAGTCATTCCAAAATCATTCCTAAACATATCCTTGTTACTTGATATTGCTTTAGGGAGTGTCTCTGTCTGAAGTTTTGTTTGTTACTTTCCAACTTTTGCAGCTTCATGGAGTAGATGACAACATTGGCAAGAGTAAGAGAATTTTAACCAACATGACAAGAAGGATGAACAAGAACAAATGGATTGTTACATCCATAATTGTTGTCCTTATCTTGGCCATCATCCTCATCTTATACTTCAAACTTTCTAAATAGGAAGGTTATCTTCCTCATTTGGGTTTGTTTATTTGGGTGTTGTTGAATCATGATTTCATATTTGTTTTTTTTTTTAGAGGGGGAGTCTATTGTGAGTTTGCAAATAACTTGTGTATCACTATATATATTATTTCTTGCTTGCAGTCTTCTTTAAGATGGACGAGTGTTCAAAACACAATATAAATGGTGTATAAGGTTTGTCCTCCATTTTATTTACTGTCTAATTTGTTTACTTTGAGAGCGTACTTAGAGTATATTTTCTATAAATTTTAAAAATATGCTCTTTTTTTTCTTCTTTATGATGTATCACTTCTTATCTTAAGATTGTTATGGAATGAATTTCAATAAAAATTAACTTCGACTCAATTCAAGTTTTATTGAAAGTTTGGAAGTAAAATTGGATATTTAAAGACCATAATAGACAAAGTTCTAAGTAGTATGAAAAATTCGTCGACACATTATTAAATTACAATCTCAGGCTATAAAGAAACCCAAACGCCAGAAGGATGAATTTTTCTAACGCACCAGCAAGCAACAGAAGTTGGAGATGTAGAAACTTTTCTACTCATGGATTAGTTCCAAACCATGATAACATTTCTGATTTTATGTTTTGAAAGCTCTAATATGCCATCCTTAAGCAGAAAATGGAATCCTCATAGCCATTCTCTGGCATAGCCAACGCCTTTCAGTGTCGGGATCGATAAATTGATGCAGAAGGAACTCATCAGCTTCTTCATCCATTAATTCCCTTGCCCAACACACTCTTTTTGTTGAGCAACTCCCTGGCCCGAAACACCTGTACCGAAAAACACGAGTCTCCAATCATGTGATCTAGCAGTGATGTTCCCATTCATCTTATAGTCATTGTTCAAAGTCGTAATAAGCATAGATACTGTGTAGCAATAAGGCAAAAGGCATTAAACATGGCATACTTGTACTCGTAAAAGCAAGCAGTTCTCTCATTTTCAATTTTCCCCCAGTTGTCCCAGCCTGCTGGTTTAATACATGCATCTATGTATGTGTAAGCAAAGACCACCCTTGCAAATGGTCCCCATGGTCGCCCGAGATGAGAGTTCGAAGCCTCGCCACTGCCCGTGATCACACACCTACATTAGTTGAGAAACAAAATCATCATAGAGTTTGAATCATAATCCTAAGGTGACTTTATTGATGCAAAATGTTGAAAGAGGGCAAAAATAACCACACTTTACCTTAGCTTCTAACATGTGAATGATATAATTGCAACTATGAACTATTACTAAAATCAACCACCACGAAAAGGATGAAAGAATTCAAAAATTCAACTATAAAGTTGTTGAAAAAGAGAAAGATCGATGCCGTGGAGCTTCAGTAATCACCGATACACCCAATAATTTTGAACAAGAGTAACATAATTTCTGGCAACGCACCTCAAGAACACATAGCCAGTCGTCTCTTGAGACGATTTCCTGCTCTGTGCGGTAATAAAGCCACGCGACTTGCAGTGGACATGACAGTGCTCTAACAAAGCAGTGCTGTTGCCAAATATGAAGTCCACACTTCCTTCAATATAGCAATCCTTCAAATACTGTTTTCCATAATGTAGGTACAGAGTATCCTGCATCAAATCATAAGGGAAAAATGAAAATATGCATAGCTATTCTATTTCCCAGACATCCAAAAGTATTTCAGCAGAAGAACAATAGCAGGCAATAGAAGTACAAAAAAACAATCTACTGGGATCGTGAAGGACTGCTATCGGATATTGACAACAGCGTCGAACTTTAAATCGTAACAGAGTTCCAAATAGTAAGAGCAAAGAAAGCTCAATTGGCAGTTGAGCCAACTAAGCTTTAAGAAGTAGGAACACTAAATATAGCTGCACTATATAAAATCACTTAAAATCTCTATGCCCTCTACCTAGTAAAATAAAGAGTTTCTCTCATTTGCCTCCTGACGTAGCTAACACAAGATTAGTGAAACACGTAAATCTCTTACATAAACCCCTTGAACTAGACGATTGGAATATACCTGCCAGCCGAGAAACCTGCAATTGTAAAAGGCACAACGATCTGCTGTAACTCTGATAGCCACAGCTTGTCCTGAACCCTGGAGAAAACAAAGAAAAGTCATTACACAAAGCAAAACAATAGCAACTTCAGCCCCACTATACTATAGGGCATTTATCCGGTCTCGGTGCGGGAGACAACAAGTGATTTTACAATTAAGTTAAGTTCAAAACCAATTCAAAATCAATTATGAAAGGACCTGAGGGGAAGAATTCTCAAACGTGATATTCTCAGCAATGAAATCCTCTCCTTCAACAATCGTAGTCCCACAGCCAAAAGTACCAGTTCCAATAATACGAGAAGCCTGACACATGATGAAAACGTTACAATTTGGCAAAATTAACACAAACCCAGATCATAAAATGAGAAAATAATCATGGGAAACGAACTTGGTGGTGGTTAATTTTGGTGGCAGTGTTGTCCCAAGTGAGAATCGTGGTCTCAGGGCACAACCCGGCGAAGGTGATGAAGTTCTTGGTCTTGGGCACGTAGAGCGGCTGCCTGTAAATGCCAGGAGCAATACGGATCACAGTCCGGCAGGTATTGCTGAACGGGACCGCGTCAATGGCTTCTTGAACCGTCGTGAAATCGCCGCAGCCGTCGTGCGCGACTGTGATGACTCTGGGCGAGGCCGCCATTGGAACCCTGTCTCGAAGCTCGAGCCCGTGTTGTTGTTGAATGAAGATGAAGATCAAATTTGGAATTTAATCTATTAACATTGAGGTGGCATCCGTGGAGATTACTAAGTAGATCCCATTTTCGATTCAAAACGACAACGAAAAAAGTCGATGCAATTTTATTTGTCCTAAAGTTTGGAATAGGATCCCTCTATCATTTCACTCGATTTAGATTTTTTGTTAAATTATATATATATATATATATATATATATATCAGGAGAAGGCAGAACAAATAATAATTCTCGAGATTAAACTTACGACTCTGGTGTTAAATTATAATCAAACAATGAAATCATTGTATATGACCCATTTAATTATATATATAATTAAATGGGTCATATAATTAAATGGGTCATATATATATATATAATTAAATGGGTCATATACAATGATTTCATTGTTTGATTATAATTTAACACCAGAGTCATAAGTTTGATCTCGAGAATTATTATTTGTTCTACCTTCTCCTGATATATATAATCTTTTTAATCAAATTCTGTATGGGTTATATGGATAACAAGTAAAAGATTATATTCCCCTAAGGTGCAAGAGATGCT
Organism: Sicyos baderoa; assembly: GCA_037832685.1. Taxonomy (NCBI): domain Eukaryota; kingdom Viridiplantae; phylum Streptophyta; class Magnoliopsida; order Cucurbitales; family Cucurbitaceae; genus Sicyos; species Sicyos baderoa. Next base: position 1,431,363 of record JBBMEF010000028.1, read on the forward strand.
GGCATTTCTTTCAATTTCGATATACTATAATTTGAAGGCACATCAGAAACTTAGAAATAATTTCATTTCATTATAGTAGTGTACCTTTTACAGAGATAAAACATCTCATTATGTATGATATTGATAGTGTTGTACAACTTTTAAGTCAGTGGCGCAATAGTTTCATTCTTTGATTGTAAACTAGTTCAACTTCTAAGTCAGTGGCGCAATGGTTTCATTGTTTGGTTGTAAATTAGTTCAATACCAACGTCACAGGTTCGATCCCAGGAATTGATATTTATCTCCCTCCTCCTCATATATACTAAAATAAAAGATAGTGTTGTACAACTTCTGCAACTCAATTTCCGTTCCCTGGTAATTTATCAAGAGATGACTGTTAGGAAAGAAGCCCATTAAGTGTGTAAGGCCCAAGCCCATGGGCATGTTATGGGCTTAGTTATTTTTACTGTATTTGGTTGGCCCAATATCAATTTCTATGTTGCTTTCTCTCCATGGATGAGCACCATGTTATATTGAATAAATATCAGAGGCTTTCTCCCACTTCTGTGGTGTTTGTATAATTATTGTTTTTTTTTAGTTACAAACTATTGGAAGTGAGGAGATTCGAACCTGTGACCTCTTGATCATCGAATATACATTGATGATGTTGAACTGAACTACTGCTCATGTTAGCGTGTTTGTATTATTTTGACTAGAGAGGACAAACTATTTCTTCGGATTATTGTAACACAAATTATTCTATCAAACAAAAACAACAGCACTACGTTAAACTAAATGTTTTGTCACTATCTTGGTTTCGTTTTCTGGTATAATGCATACTTTCACACTATTTAAGAAATAATGTTCTTCGTGAAGAAATGTCAAATAAAAAGGTCATAATCGTCCAGTTGTATAGTTTTAAAAGCAGCAATGGCCCATTGCCCTTGACTTGAAAGTAATGGGATCTTGATATCATTTTGTTATTTTGCTAAGTTTGTTAACAACCACTTACAAGTTGCTAGAGGACAGCAAATTTTGATTTTATTTTTCCACATAAATTTCAATAAATATTTGTAAAAATTATAGTCAGTACCATGCGTGTCAAAGATTCACTTATTTTTGAATAGTCAATTTTCTCCCCAGAATTTTCTCATTCAATCTTTTAACCGTGTTGGGTCATGATCGTATTGTACCACAATTTTTCTTTCAGAAACCATCCTGGTTGACGTAGTTAGCTAGAATGAATTCACATGTGATATTAATTTGTAGATATCTGATGTGTCTCCATTCATTCGATGTTTTCCAGTGCCTGGCCTGGGAACGGGCGTGGTTACCCTTGTTCAAAAGAAAAAAGAAGTCTAGCTAGAATGGATACTTGATGCACTGATGGTTATGGACGTTTCAATTTGCAAACCTTGTCCTTATCTATTAGCAACCCCAGTCCCCAAGTTGTTTGTGTATTAATTGTGTAGGACATCCTCATCTCAAGTCCACCCATAATATTAAACTCGATATAACGACTCTCACAAGTTATAAATTTGGTTTTAGTCTTCACTAACGTGTGCTTAGGGCGAGGGGATCAAACCAGGGTGATAGGGAATAATTCCCCTTACTCACGTTTAGGCCACCAATAACTATTCTCTCCATAATCACTATTCATCTCCCCCATAATCATTATTAATTCTCCTGTAATCTCATTCATCTCATGACTACTTTTCATTCCTCTTATAATCAATATTCATTCTTTTCCGTATGCAATATTTTATTTCCTACAATCATCTACTGTACTCCTAACATAAGTAACAGTTCCCTCTAAACACAGGTAACGGTTTCCACATAATCATTCTCTTCACGTCTAACACATGTAATCATTCTCCACGTATTTTCCCTTGTCCTTAAACGCCCCCCAAAAGAGCAATAAAAGGCGATGGAGAAAGGGGAAGACCTGTCTGTGATAATCCTTCAATGTCTTAGTCAATGCCATCTTTAGTTGAAGGTGGTATATAACTTTGATTATCTGCAACTGCAAAAGGCAAAAAATTTGGTTAAGCAAAGATGAAGTTTGGGAAGGAGTTTTTATTTCAAATGGTGCCAGAATGGCAGGAAGCGTACCTGGATTACAATCAACTGAAAACCGTGTTGAAAGAAGTCAGCCAGTCGAGGCAGCTGCCAGAGGCATCCGACGAGGCAAGCAGGTTGAAGAAAAGGGTGTCTATGTACAGAGCTTTTAGTGGCCTAACAGGGCGAAGAACAACTCAAAAAACACAGGATGATGCTGCAATACATACCAATATATCTCCGAAAGGGCCCGAAGAGTGTTACCGGAGCATGTTGTTCGCTTCCTCTTTGGAGCATGGGGGTGAAAGTGAGGTGCTTTTCTTCAAGACACTTGATGATGAGTTCAATAAAGTGGTGGGGTTTTACAGGAAGGAAGTCGGGGAGCTGACGGTGGAGGCCGAGGAGTTGAGCAAACAAATGGATATATTGATTGCTTTGCGCATTATGGTCGAGAAGCCAGATTTTTCTTTTGAAGATTCTCAAGAACACATCAGTCTTACAGGTAGTAGTAGTACGTCCTCCTCAACTGCTACTTCAACTTTTCAATCCATCAATGCCAAAACTCCTGGTAAGTAACTGCTGTTCTTGAAACATTGGAGACAAAAGAGCCAGTGAGATAGTTAACACATAGAACTACATATACAACATTTGATATTTGGATAAAACTATTTCATCAAGTCCTTAGATATAAAACCAGTATAAAAGATGGATGCAATTGTAGAAAAAAAGAAAGTACAAATTTTTACTATTTAGATCATTTTCTTTCAAGGACGGTCACGCTTGGAGGTAACTCCGGAAGTTGAGATGTCTGAGGAAGCATGTTTGGAAGAGAACAACGATCGCAGGAAGGGTGATAAAGGAATAGCAGATCCTACCATTCATATACAGAAACCAGTTTCATTAGAGTTGCTGCCCCAAATACGGATTAATATCCAACCAGAAACACCAATATCAACTTTAAAATGCATGGTCACGAGTTCCACGTCGCAATTGTCTTATAACAAGAGAGAGTTGAGGAAGGCAGAGGACTTGATGAAGCGTGCCTTTATCGAATTCTACCAAAAGCTTAAACTTCTGAAAAGCTACAGGTAAGATTATGTTTCTTCATTGTTGAATATGTAAGTAAGACCATGAATGAAGATTTTCCTTATGAAACTGCAGTTACTTGAACAAATTGGCCGTTTTTAAGATCATGAAGAAGTATGATAAGGTCTCTCATCTCAACAACCTCCAATCTGTATATTTTGAAGCACACAATCTGTTCCCTTCTGTAATTTTCGATTTTTATCCATACAGATTACGTCGCGTAAAGCGTCGAAGCCCTACCTAGAAATGGTGGAAAAATCTCCTCTTGGCAACACATCTGAGGTCTGCTACATTCCTGAAACTGAATTGTAGTTTAAACTTGTAATTATTTTTGTTCCTTAGTGTTTTCTGTACTTCAACAGGTTACAGGGCTCATAGAAAGGGTGGAGGCTGTTTTCACTAAGCACTTTGCAAATGGAAACCGTAGAAGAGGAATGGACATTTTGAAAAGCAAAATCAAAAGGGAAAGACACAAAATTACGTTTTTCACCGGTACGAATCGGATTACATTACCTCAAAGGCTAACATCTTTAAGGCTTTATTTCAATGGCTTATGCTCTCAAATTTGAATCAAATACTTGCAGGTTTTCTCTTTGGCTGCTCGGTTGCACTTGTAGTAGCCATCATTCTGGTCATAGACCTTAAAAACATCTTTAGGAGTCAAGGGCGTGGCGCGTACATGGAGAACATATTTCCTCTCTATAGGTAGTTTGAGATGGTTGCTTTTAAGTTTCAAAGCATATCATTCACTTACAAAAAAAACCAATATAAGCTACCAGTAGCATTCATATAATTTGTTGCCTTTTTCAGCTTTTTCGGATTCATTGTCTTGCACATGATGATGTACTCCGCTAATATATACTTCTGGAGGCGTTACCGTGTCAATTACACTTTTATGCTTGGCTTCAAGCAAGGAACAGAGTTGGGTTGCTGGGAGGTCCTTTCTTTTAGCTCAAGTCTTGCTGTGATCACATTGGCTTGCATCCTTGCCAATTTGGATATGGAGGCAGACCCCAGAACCAGAACCTTTGCAGCCATAACCGAGTCCGTCCCTCTGGCCTTACTCACGGTAAGCAGTTCATGTCTCAAACATTTCTTTTTTCATGCTCCAGTTATTGCATTAAGAATAAAAACCATGGCTGAACTGAGCTCATTCTGCAGGTTCTTCTTTTCATAATAGTTTGCCCTTTCAACATCCTATTTCGTTCGAGCCGCTTCTTCCTCCTTCGCAGTGCATTTCATTTGGTCTGTGCTCCTTTCTACAAGGTAGTTGGAGGAAGAGAAAGTTTACAAACATGTATTTCTATTGTCAAACGCAAAGTGAACAACTAAGTAGTAATTTAAATCTACATTTTATTTCAGGTCACCCTCCAAGACTTTTTCTTGGCAGACCAGCTAACTAGCCAGGTTTGACATTAAAGATGTTGCCAAATTGGCATCTTTTATTCTGCTGAGGAAATCATATGCATTGTTAAAGATGTTGTCAAATTGGGTGTCCAAAATGTATACACTAAAGCTAATCCAGATACAACTACTTCACATCAGGTACAAGCCATCAGAAGTTTACAATTCTACATATGCTACTATGGATGGGGGGACTTCAGACGAAGATCAAATACGTGCTTAGATGGAAAGATGTTCAAAGTATTTTTCTTTGTTGTTGCAATCCTTCCATATTGGACTCGTACTCTTCAGGTAATTTGCTAGATTAGCAGATGTGTTTTGCACAACGAACTATGAATGTCTTCACTTGTGATGCCCCGAACGAATCAGCTCCACATCTAAATCAGAGGACTTAATAGATATGATTTGCACTACTTATACCATCAAGGTGCACCTTCCTTTTCGGTGGCTCAATCTAAGCGTGCTTAGCTTGGAGCAGTCTTAGGTTGGGTAACCTCCTAGGAATTTATTCCTAGGATGCATGCGAGTGAGGACAAAGCATGCTAAAAGGACCTGTGTTGGTTTGTGGGGACAATCTTCATTCTTAGAAGCAATGAATGCTGGTTACTAACATGGTCAGGTCGCAGGGGAATGCCGGTGCCCATAAGGACAAATCCGGATTCCAAATCCTGAGCCTGGGGCGTTACATAACTATTGTATCAATTCATTTGAGCTTAAATTGTTCCATGCTTGCAGTGCCTTCGGCGGTTGGTCGAAGAAAGAGATGTAGTACATGTGTTTAATGGACTAAAATACTTCTCAGCCATCGTTGCACTTTCAATGAGAACAGGCAATGATTTGAGACTAGGGGTGACTTGGAGAATTTTGGCGGCAATTAGCTCTGCTATTGCAACAATTTTAGGAACATATTGGGACATAGTCCGAGATTGGGGCCTTCTCCAACGGAACTCGAAAAATCCATGGTTGAGAGATAAGCTTGTGATATCGAACAAAAGTGTTTACTTTGTGGCAATTGTAAGTATAATATAACTGCCTGTTTAAAAACCAGCTTCCTGCTTTTAGTTTACACAAGCAGGAAGAGAAAACAATGGTGTAACGATTATGTTTCGAATCGGGATTGCAGGTACTGAATATCTTGCTCAGACTTGCTTGGATGCAATCAGTTCTAGGAATCAGAGAAGCTCCATTTATACATAGACAAGCCTTAATTACCATTGTCGCCATGTTGGAAATCATTCGACGAGGAATCTGGAATTTCTTCAGGTATGTGCCTACTTTCCTTGGTTAGTTGTACACTGACTCTATGATCAACTCCATGCAATTAATGTTTGGGACTAAACTAACTAGAGAGCTGGAATTTGTACTGATCAGGATGGAGAATGAGCACCTAAACAATGTCGGAAAGTTCAGGGCGTTCAACTCGGTGCCCTTACCGTTCGAATACGGCGACAACGTGATGAGAAATCGGTTATGATTTATGAACATGAAACAACATAGAAATACTGTTTTCCAGTGGCAAATTTATTCTATATATAGTTTTTCGTAAATTTCCGGCTGAACATTGTAACTGTTATATTATCGATTATTTGAATAAGAACTTAATGATATTCTGTTTGTGAAGTGAAAATGTAAAGAATAAATTGTTGTTCTATGGTTTCATTATAGTGAAAGAAAGAAACATGGATGAATTTATTTGCAGTACAGAACAGCATCATGTAAATTTTTGAATTGCATTTTTAATTCCATACATAGGCTGTGCAAAACCAGTATCGCTCATCCAAACACAATTTGGGAGCAGAAAAAAATTACCTAAAATAATAATTCAACCTTTTTCAGTTCTTCATGGAGATCGGCCACAGAATCAGCAACAGTTTCACAGCGCCCATTACGAAAAACGCCATTGCGAGCCGAACAACAAATCCAAACTAATCACTAATAACACCAAAAAACTTTATGGAGTTGCAGAACAAATTTCTTATTGTTTTTTGTTTAAAATTAATATTATTAAAAAAAAAAATTACAGATATAAAATTTATAAACCTATTAAAATTCTTTAAATTTCTTACCAATTATTCTTAATAACTAAATATTATTGGATCAAGCACATGTTCATTGTGTACATAAAATGATCAAAATATTAAATAAATTTTTTTTCACAGATATAAAATTCCCAATAAATATTTTAATTTTTATAAATTTTGAATATGTTAGTATATATATATATATATATATATTGAAACAGAATATGTCAGTACTTAGTAGTCATTAGATACAAAATTAAAATCTTATAAAATGTTAGACATTTTGAGTTGGCTAATTAAATAGACACAAAGTTGAAGTTTATGAGGATAGGTAGTAGTAAAAAAATAAATTATTTTTTGGTAACATCTGCCATTGTTTCAAAATGATGCTAAATTTGCAAAAAAAACCTTTATAAACAGTCAGCCATTACAATTTCTCCTCCCTTTTTTTAATACAATTTATCTTATTTGAAACTCAGCTAAGTAATATAAACAAATGTAAGTAGGATTTTCCTATTAACTAATAAATGACCTCCTCAAAATAGTTTTTTTTTTCCTTTTCATTTTCAATAAAAAAAATATGTGGGTCAAAAAAAAAAGACTCACTATTATAAATCTCAACCTACAAACTTTCTAGTCCATTAAAATATGATAGAGCAAAAAAAGTAAAATGGCAGGTAAAAAATAAGGGTCAAATTCCCACCATGTCTATATATGGGAAACATACTCCAAAAACCAGTGGACAACAATATCCTGAAACAAAAAGTTGCCAACTTTGTAGATTTGTGCATATATAACTAAAAAAAAAATAGAAAACTAATCTGCAACTGTAAATATTGTTGAATCCAAAAAAAAACTCATCTGAAACTACAAAAGTGCAAGATCACGTTTTTTTTTTTTTTTTTTTTTTTTTTTTGGAAAAAAATATTTTGGGTTGAGTCAAGATGAAGTTTGGGAAAGAATATTGGTCCCAAATGGTGCCAGAATGGCAAGAAGCATATTTGGATTATAATAAACTGAAAGCAATTCTGGTAGAAGTGAATCAATCTAAGAAGCCAACAGTTTCAGATGCATCAGGGCATCTAAGGAGAAGGGGGTCTTTGTACAGAGCTTTCAGTGGGCTTACAGGGCAAGTGAGTTCTCCAAGGAAGCAGGATGGTTCATTAGTTACGAGCATCGAACAGGACGAGAGCTATCGAAGCATGCTCTTCATGTCCTCGGATCAAGAGAGCTCAAGCGAGGTGGCTTTCTTTAAGAGTCTTGATGATGAGTTCAACAAAGTGGTGAGGTTTTACAAGAAGGAGGTTGGGGGGTTGATGGTGGAGGCTGAGGAATTGAGCAAACAGATGAATATTTTTATTGCTCTCAAGGTAAAGGTGGAGAGGCCGGATGATTTGCCCGACAATTCCGACAAACCTGTTGATCTAACCGGGGAAGATGAACCCTCCAACGTAAATACTACTTCAACTCTCAACTCCTTCAATGCTTCAACTTTCAACTCCTTCAATGCTTCAACTTTCAACTCCTTCAATGCCAGACCTCCAGGCAAGTTAACATTGTTCTTGTGAAATTGAAGAACAAAAAAGCCATAAATGTTACTTATCATTTCATTTTGTTTTTGTTCATTTTCTTCTGTTTAGATGGCCGTTCTGAAGAACGGTCGCAGTTGAACATAATTCAGGAAGACGAGAGGCCAGACGCCGCAGATTCAGTAGACAAGGTTATGAAAGCAAAGGAGTCAAGAAGTTACAGCAGGAAAGGGAATAGAGTAGCCAATCAACCCACTCAAGTACCCAAGCCAGCTCCATTGGACTTGTTACCCCATGTACGGATTAACCTCACTCCCGAAACACCAGTATCAACTATAAAATACATGGTTGCGAACACGAAGGCCCCGTTATCATATAATAAGACGGAGTTGAAGCAGTCGGAAGAATTGATGGTTCGGGCCTTTATCCAGTTCTACCATAAGCTTCAAGTTCTAAAAGGCTACAGGTAATGGTAATACTTGAGCCTTGATATCTTCATTATTGTTGTCAACATATAAACAGTTTTATTTCTTATGGATCTACAGCTACTTAAATATATTAGCGATTTCGAAGATCTTGAAGAAGTACGATAAGGTCGACTCTGTGGCTTCAAGTCTATTTACTTCAAAACAAACAAATGGTTTTTCTCCTTCAAGTTAGTCTGAACCTCTAGTTTCTTTTTGATTCAGATAACGTCACGTAAAGTGTCAAAGGTCTACTTAGAAATGGTGGATAGGTCTCCTCTTGGATGCGTTACGGAGGTGTGTTACAATTTCTGAAACTTTTTTTTGAATTCAACCATATTTGGAGGTGGGGGATTCGAACGTGTAACCTCTTGATTTTCAGGTCATAGATCGTTAGTTGAGCCCTCTTGTTGGCTTGAATGTCTTACTTCTTCGAAATGTTTCTATACTGTCACAGCTTACAAGGCTTCTAGGAAGAGTGGAGACTGTTTTCGTTAAGCACTTCGCAAATGGAAACCGAAGAATAGGAATGGACGTTTTGAGGAGAAAAAGCATAAGGGGAAGAACTGGAGTCACATTTTTCTCTGGTAATAAAACTTGTTAAACCAAAAGCTGGCCCCGTTTGATTTGTTTTTTGTTTTTTGTTTTTTAAATTTAAGCCTACAACACTTATCTTACCCTATGTTTTTTCTTACTTTGATATCTATCTTTCACCTGTATTTATAGAACCAAGCCAAATTTTGAAAACAACAAAAAGTAACTTCCAAAAGTTTGTTTTTTTTTATATCCGTGACTGTCCGGGCCAGCTTTCGCACACCATCGACTAATGTCACAAGATATACCGCCTGACCCTACAACATTTGGATACCAAGAAAATCTGTAGGAAATTAATTCCTAGGTAGGTGGGCACCATAGATTGAACCCATCACCTTATGCATCACAAGACCCTCTTTCTTAAGGAAAGATGGATATATTGTAGGAAGGGTGAACACATTGTAGAAAATTTGAGTGAGAAAAGGCTTAAATTTGAAAAACCAAAAACAAAGAAGCAAATGATTATGAAACGGGCCTAAAGTCTTTATGATTCCAAATCTGAATTGAATATGTGCAGGTTTTTTTGTTGGGTGTGCTTTTTCACTTATAGTGATCATCGTTGTAATCGTGCACCTAAAAGAAATCTTTCAGAGCAAAGGGCGGAACCAGTACATGAACAACATATTTCCACTCTATAGGTAATTTTAGAAAAGCATAGGAACTTCAATCACGATTTTGATTTCGATATGTTGATATTGGTGTTTACTTTTTTCAGCTTATACGGATACATCGTCGTGCACATGTTGATGTACTCCGGAAATTTATACTTTTGGAGGCGTTACCGGATCAACTACACATTTATGTTTGGCTTCAAGCCAGGAACGGAGTTATGTCACAGAGAGGTCTTTTTTCTTGCTTCAGGTCTTGCTGTGCTCACATTGGCTTGTGTTCTCTCACATTTGGACATGGAGATTGACCCCAAAACCAAAAGTTTTGCAGTTATGACTGAGTCAATTCCTTTAGCTCTACTCACTGTAAGCTCCATCATTTTGGAGGCTTTTATTAACACATAAAGAGTAAAAGCCATGTTTGAACTCAACTCATTTCGTAGGTTGTTCTTCTTATACTATTTTGTCCTTTCAACATCATATTTCGTTCCAGTCGTCTCTCCCTCCTACGTAGCGTATTGCGTATGATTTGTGCTCCGTTCTACAAGGTAATCATGGGATGAGAAGTTTTACAAATATCTATTTTGACTCGCTGCTAACTCAGATCTTCTATCTTTAGGTTACATTGCAAGACTTTTACTTGGCCGATCAGTTTACGAGCCAGGTTTGACATAACCTAAGATTTTAGCATCCCTTATTCTCCTAGGAAACTTTTTACACCAAAACTAATACAGTTACATTTTCACATCAGGTGCAAGCATTAAGAAGTGTAGAATTCTATATCTGCTACTACGGGTGGGGCGACTTCATACGAAGATCAAATCAGTGCAAAGAGAGTCGAACTTTTGAGTTTTTTTACTTTGTTGTTGCAATTATTCCATATTGGATTCGTTTTCTTCAGGTAATCAGCTCAGCTCGATGTTTTTCTCAACTTCTCTAATGTGTCGAATCATCACAGCTAAGGTTGTTTGATTTTTTCAGTGCGTTCGGCGGTTTATCGAAGAAAAGGATGAAATGCATGTGTATAATGGACTGAAGTACTTATCAACATTCTTTGCAGTTGTGATGAGAACATGCAATGATTTGTACAAGAAGAGGATTTGGAGAGTCTTGGCTGCACTTAGTTCTACTCTTGCAACAGTTTATGGCACATATTGGGATATTGTATGCGACTGGGGCCTTCTGCGAGACAACTCGAAAAATCCGTATTTGAGAGACAAATTAATCGTTGCGAATCACAGTGTTTACTTTATAGCAGTTGTAAGGATATTACGGCCTATTTTTACTGCAGAAGTAGGTTTGAAAGGAAACAACTATGGTGTATCTTAGCTGATAATTATGTTTGGAATGTGGATTACAGGGAGTGAATATCGTGCTACGACTTGCTTGGATGCAATCAGTCATAGGTTTTAAAGAAACTTCATTCATCCATAGGCAAGCCTTAACTGCCTTTGTCGCGGTGTTGGAGATTATAAGACGAGGAATCTGGAATTTCTTCAGGTAGGCTCAAACTCAACAATGTGTGTGTTCTAGTACTGTTAGTGCTTAAATGGGTTTGCACTTTTCAGGTTGGAGAATGAGCACCTAAACAATGTGGGGAAATATAGGGCATTCAACTCTGTTCCACTTCCTTTCGAGTATGACGAAGACGATAAATGAAGACGATCGAGATGAGTACCGGGTTATGAAGGACATAGAAATACTGTTTTTACTGAGTTTTTTTTTTTTTTTTATATTCTTTATCCACCCTGAGAATCTGTAAAAAAGAAAAGGAGAAAGTTGTAAAGATACTTACTATTGCTTCCTTACAAATGTAGTGGATCTATGCAACAAGCATGAATTCAATTCATGCTCATTTGCAATGTAAAATTAGAACAATATTAGATTAATGCAAACAACATGTCAATTCATGAACCAGAGAACTTAATTGAATTCTATACATCGAGTGTACAAAATTAGATATCTCTCATTCAAATCTAATTTGTTATGAACTTACAAATTGGTTATGAACTTACAAGTCTTAACTCTTCCTAAGAAAAATGCATGATTAATTGATTATAATGTTTTAGCTAAAATTTCTATAGATTGATTCTTTGTTTCAGCTCCTGTGCCAGTTGGTATCATTAGAGAGCTAATAGAAATATAGCTGCCAAACCTGATAGATACCATCCAGACAGCAAACATGATTACATTTTACCAACATAACCTTTTTCAAATATTCAAACAAAATGGGTGAAACAAATGCACAAACAAATGCTCCTTGAGAACCCATAGCCATTATACTTAGATTTGTTTTTTGGTATGTCTAAAATGCACACCTCGACAACAATTGCCTAACCTTAGTACATCTGATTGTCAAGGCATTTAGTCCTTTCATTCACTTTTTACAGCTCTTCATCGAGAATCCGAACCAACTAATCTTGAAGGTCGGCCAAAGAAGCAGCGCCGGTCTCGGCGGCGGAGGGGAGATTAGGGTAGTGTTTTAGAAACTACTCGGGAAGGGTTTGTTCCAGATGGGTTTTGAATTCCTTCCCGAATTTCATAGCACAAAGCTTCAAAGATTGGAGTTGACGATCATGGAAAATTGAAAAGGAAAGAAATAACAGAATTGAATGAGTGCTCTGTTTGATTTCAGAATTTAGAAGAGAAATCATCAAATGGGGAACAAAAGGATGCCAATGGAATAAATAATCCACAATCCATTTTTTAGTTTTTCTCAAGAATTATATTATATATATATATATTTTAATTGGACCTGTTGGGTGATTTTCTTTTTCAATTTTTTTAAAAAAATCGTCTGATAATTAATTTTACTTTTTATTTTTGAAATTCTAAAAATATTTTTAAAATATTAAAGAAATTGAATAAAGTAATTTTTAAAAATTAATTTTTATTTTTCTTCCAGAAAAATGTTAGAGAAGTGATAAGATAAGGTAAATAAATTGTGAAATTCACTTGAGATTTTTTAGATCAATCAAATTCTAAAATTAATAAATTTTATTTTATTAAATATTATGAATAATAAGTTTTGATTTTTTAGAAAACCAAAAAAAAAACACATTTCTAAACAAAAAAAAACCAAAAAAACATTATCAAATATATTTTTTTAATTTAATTTTAAAAAAATAACAAAAAATAGTTATCTCTAATATTTTTATTTTTATAAATTTAAAAAAAAAATCAATGGAAACTTAGATTTTGGGAGTTTTTTTTTTTTTGAGGAATGATTTTGAGAGTTAGATATGATTAAATACAGTTTTTGTTAAAACATTAAATAAGGTTAAATATAGGTAATTAATTTTTAAAAACAAAATTTTATTTTATTTATTTTTTTAAAATAAAATCAAAAGGTTTATTAATGTGCTAACACATTAGTTATAAAAAAAACAAGAATAAATTTTTAAGAAAAAAATTCAAATACATATTTAATCTAATTACAAATGAACCTACCTTCATTCCAAGCTTCGGCACAAGAAATTACGTTCATAAAAAATTACATGTCACCTCATTGGAAACAAACCCATAACCTTTTTGCCATCACCATTATAAACATAATTTTTAGCCGTTTTTTAAGGCTTTAAATTTGATAATTTCTTTCATTCACGTTGAATTTAATTATTGCAATTCATTCTTATAGGCACAAATTTTTTTAGGTTCGATTTTTTTTTGTTGATGTTCACGATTACTATTGATTATGATGAATGTCATAACCGTCAACAATATGTATCTAAGATAATATTTCATTTTAAAAATATTGCAAATTTATTTATATTTTTCAAATCGAAGTATGTGATAAAATTCCACCTCCAAATCATTATTTAAAAAAAACTGTACTAAAAAAATGAAAATATGGATAAATGTATGTAATTAATTTTTTAAAATCAAAAATTTTATTAATCGTGCAAACACATCGATTAGTTGTAAAAATAATAAACAAAACAAACAAAAAAAAAAAGTTTTCGTTTCAACAGAAGTCTTAAATAGATAAAAATATATTATTTTAAACTCATATTTAATCTAATTATAAATGATCGAGTAAAAGCTACATTCATCCGCCCCGATCAGATTAGGCATAAGAAAACAAAAATTCCCTTCAAAAAATAAAATAAAAGTTGATTTTTATTTTTCAATACAAGTCGGAGAAGGTGATTACATGTACCAATTTCAGGGATCAACCCGTAATCGTATAGTTATGGATTAACATTCTTATTCTCTTTCTTATTTTTGATTTCCAAATCCCTCCTTATAATCACATGATAATTGTAGAGTGAAAATTAGAACTCCTCAATTTAAAAAACCTTATTTTTTATGGCTAAAATCTTTTGCCTAATATATTTTACAATTATTAAAAAAAAACATGTGACGTGTAGGAAAGAAAACTACAGCCTCTCTTTTTTTCCATCGCCATTACGCATATTTTTGAGGCGTTTCTTAAGGGTTTGAATTTGATGATTTCTTCAGAGTTTCATTCAACCCTGAATGATCATTGCAATCCATTCTCACAAAATTCTGTTCCCTGTAATCAATCAATATGCCGAAATGGAGTTTCCTAGGTTCGATTTGTTCGTGGCTGATGTTCACTATCGTTGTTGATTCGATGCGTTTCGAACTTCAATCGGGCTCTACCAAATGCATTTCCGATGACATTAAGACCAATGCCATGACCGTCGGCAAATACACGGTTGTTAATCTCAACGAAGGTTTTCCGGTCCCCGAATCTCACATGCTCACTGTCAGGGTATTGCATTTTCCTTTTACAATTTATTGTTAATCTAGGTTTCTCAAATTCAAATTATGTATATTTTTCTGGATTTCTGGATTTTTCTGGAGTCTGGAACTTGTTTAGATGATTAGTATGTGATTAATGGAGGTTCTTATTAGCTGAGCTCGCCCAATGGAAACACCTATCACAATGCGGACAATGTTGAATCTGGGAATTTTGCGTTCACGGCTGCCGAATCTGGTGATTATACTACTTGCTTTTGGGCTCCAGAACAAAAGCCCCCGGGTTCGGTTACGGTTGAATTCGATTGGAGATCGGGTGTTTCTTCTAAGGATTGGGCCAAAGTTGCTAGGAAAGGGAAGATTGAAGTATGTTATGAAATCTCTCATTTTGTTTCTCACTTTCACATACATGTATTTTTTTCATTAAGGAGAAATTTGTCACGTTATCCTCAATCTCATCTTGCATCATATACAATTATTTGTGCTAGATCATAATTTGACTTGCTTTACATTCAGTGCCCAAGTGGAAGAAACAATTGTTTGACATGTTTGTTTCCTTTTGCTATGTTTTCTGCAATAATCTGTTTTTGCTTGTAATTATTAATGTACAATTATTGATACAAGCAAAAGGAGACCAACTTGCAATCATATAATTTCTCTCTTGCACAACCATGTAAAGAGTTTGTAAGCTTTTGCCTTCTAGAGTTTGGCGGAAAAAAAGTTGATTGAAGATTAGACACCCTTATTTTGTTCTCCCTCGAGACGGATTACGCTCACCTCTACTATTTTTATAGGATAAATTGGTCGACTATACTACATATTTAGTTGTCAAGGTAACTTGTGGAAAGTTAATTCCTACATAGGTGGTCAACGCATAGCCATTTTGGTTCCCCACGACCTTCTTTACGATTAGGCCAACCCATGATAGATTTTAGACCATCTTTTACCAATGTCATTGTTCTAAATTGCATCTTGTCATGCCTGTGGCCCATGGCCATGTCTCTTAGGTCTTTTTAACATACAATTTTAAAGATATTATTTTTCATTGAGGTTTTTTTTCATAATGATATGCCAAGAGATCTATTTTTTTTTATATGAATTGTTTGGGACTCTTAGCTTAACGTAGGTGTGCTATTGTTTTAGTTTGATAGAATATTTTTTGTTGTGTTGATCTGATGAAATAGTTTGTCATCTGTTATGCTAGGGAATGGAAATTGAATTGCAGAAGTTGTACAGCACTATTAACATCATACATAATGAGATGTTTTATCTCCGTGAAAGGTACACTACTGGACTATAATTTTTTTTGGATAAGAAACAATTTCATTATAAATATGAAATTACATGGACAGTATAGTCCCCAAAATTACAATAAAGCTCTCCAATTATACATAAGAGAGTCATAACTATAAAAATCAAAAGAAGGATAAAGTTTGATCCAAGAAACCACCGTTGATACAATATTATCCATAAACCTATCAAAAGATAAAGCTTTATCCTGAAAGATACGGTAGTTTCTTTCCTTCCAAATATGCCAACAAAATGCTCTCATGAAGCTCTCCCAT
>JBBMEF010000028.1:1447495-1467854 GCA_037832685.1 Sicyos baderoa
TTCATGTTTTTTTAGGAAATTTTAATTTCTTGTAGTTGTGTCTTTGTTGGAAGCCATCTCCTTGTGATTTAATCATTGAAAACATATATCATAAACTAAATGTAATTTATTTTTAAAAAACCAATTTAATATTTGATTATTATAATTTATTTTTTAGAACATCATAATTTATTTATTATCAATTTAGTACATAGCTCAAATGATTAAAACATATATCATAGACTAAAATATAGGTCAAAGTTAACTATATGTTGTAGAACTAAAAATCTCTCTTTTTTTTTTTAATAATATCTAGAAGAGGAAAATTAAAATTTCGAATCATTTATTCTAAGAGTACATGTTTATCATCGAACTATGATTTTTTTTTTAGATTATCGAACTATGTTTACTTTGGTAATAAATTGTTGTTTCAAACTTTTGTTGTTCAATTAACCATAAAATCTAATCCAGTTTAGGGGATGTGTATAATTTTGTCTTTGGAAAATAAATGTGGTTTCTTAATTTTAATCAGAAAAGGCAATAAGATTTGTATATTTAGTTCCACACAGTTGCAATGTGTAGTATTTTCTGAATTTATTACGTGCAGTTGGTTGCAGAGGAGCCATGTGAGGTCTCATTATAAGATGAAATAAATGTAATTTTGTACCTTTAATAATTAAAAAAAATACATTATTATTATTTTTTTAATAAATATTTGTGAGTTATACAAAGTTCTGGCTGAAATTCTCCTATGGCACACAGGCTGGCTTTTTTTTAGCATATATCGGAAAAAATTGGACAAATATCAATTCTGAAAATCGAATCGAACAATAAGACTATTACCCACCGACTCATTGACTTATTTGATCCGGTTTGATATGTATATTTTTAAAATATAGACTTGTAAAATGTGGGGCTATACAGATTTATGAACTTTTCTTTTTTAAATAACATTCCTACTGAAAATCAAACTCTAAATACACCAAATTTTCTAAACCAAAACAGGCAGCTAAAAATGAGAAATGTCATGAAAACTTTTCTTAATTGAATAAAATTTTCACTTATGATGGGATGAAACAAATATAAAATTAAAATAGCTAAGGGAAACTAAATCTAACATCTATAACATGCTTGATCTTAATATATATTGTGGTTAGAATTAGAAGGAATATGATTACAACTTCACTATAGTGTTAAACATAGGTAGCTATATATAGAGAGAAGATATAAGTTGAAATTGTGTAAATAAACCTATTAATCCATCTATCAATTATATACATAATTTCAACTTAAACCTATCTAGATTCCTAGTTAATCTCCTTCAAATTAATATTAAAACTATGTAAAAAAAATTGTTTTCAATTAAATGTGAATGCAGGTTTTTTTTCTTTTTCGAGTACAAGTTGGGGGAAGAAGATTACAAATACCGATTCCAAAGATTGAACCCGTGACCATAGTGTTGAACTGAATTTCCACCAAACAATGAAATCATTAGACTACCGACCCTTTCGGTAAATGTGAAACTTTATTTATACATGTAGCTCAAAATATAAGCCCACATGTTAAAGTTGTAGAAAATGAAATAAATATAGAAGTTCAAGAACCGACATAGTTGGCGAAACTCTGATGCACATAGAAGCATTTTTATTACACATTTACGAGAGTTGTCAATTATGGATGCAACCTAAAATCTTCAAAGAGTTTGGCCCCTAATTCCAACCATATTCCCTACATTTTTTTTTTTTTTGGAAAAAACAAAGCTCTCCTAATAAAAATTGGGAAAACCAGCTAAATTCTTGAGCCTCACACATTCAAATCTCTAAATAATTTGACCCCTTAGAAAATTGAAGAATTAGAGGGAGAAGAATTGACCAAATTAAGAATACTATCCCAATAATTCTTGTTATCTTCATAATAATCACTTCCATTTTCAGAGTCTTCACCACCTGCATCTGATAGACTTTTTTCATCTTTGTTGTTCACAAGAAGATTAATGAAGCTTTCTTCAACAATGGCTTCTCCTGTTCTCAAAGATTCAGCTGTCCATGTTGCTTCAATGGATAATGTCATATCATGAGATGTAAAAGCCATTGAATTCTCCATACCCTCTTTGTATTCCTTTCCAAATCCCTCTTCCTTCCATTCTCTCTCACAGGAGCTTGAGCTCCCAACAAACTCGATCATCGCAACCGAATTCTCGCCCCCGGTGGCCATAATTGGTGGTACATTCTCTAAGAAAGTCAATGTCGAGGTAGGAGACTCGAGGTCGCTCCCAACTCCACGACCCAGAACTCCACCGGTTCCTTCCGTGGATCTAGACCACCCTGACAACAACATTAAAAAAAATTAAATATACTATAACGACTCATCAGCTTAAGCTTTTACATCTAGTTATTAAAGTTAATACACACCGTTGTTCCAAGCTTTTAATGCGTCGAGCGGGCGGGAGACCATAGTGGGCGGCTCGGATTTGGTCAAGAGTTGAGCTGAAGTGGAAGTTGAAGAGGAGGAAGGTGCAAAACAAGGAGGGTTTGCAAGTTGTTGGAGTGAAGAATGTGAGTTATTACGTAGCCTTGATTCTCTTACAAGCCTCGCTTCGGCTTCGAGCCGAGCACTTTCCCACTGAGCTATGTGGCTCAAGTTAGCTGCACTTTTTGACTGGCCATCATTGATGAGCAAAGCATCATTTTTGGGCTTGTGGGTAACTGGGTCGATCCCCATTTTAGCCAATCTTTTCTTGAGATGTGTATTCCAATAATTCTTAATCTCATTATCAGTTCTTTTTGGCATGTGAGTTGCTATGGCCGACCACCTAAGAACCAGACAAACAAAGAGGGTTTCAAAATAACATCATAGAAATTTCTAAAACTTTAAGGAGGATTTTTGTTTGGTGTTTAGACTGACTAATGAAATAAGGCTTTTGAAGACGACAAATATTTTTCTTCTGAAAACGAAGAAATCGAAATTTTGCTCCACTATAACTGAAGTAACTACGCCTGTCCCTAGGCCAGGCACCAAGAATATTAAAAATATATAAACGAAAATGAACAATGGGAAAGTGAGAGACTCAAATGAAACCAACTCTAAAGAATAAAGGCTCGAATGAATTTTAATGTGATATTAATGATGAAGCCAATGACATAAAAACAAGTTCAAAATTTAGAGTTCCCATAAAAATCTGTGCAACTCATCCATTTCCAAAAGAGAATTACAAAACCCAAATGAGAGAAAATCAAGACAGTAGTCCAGAACTCGAGAAAAAATCAAAGACAACAAAAGACCCCAAAAGAAGAAAGCTAAAGGAGATTTGTTATTATTTTTTATTTTTTTCTTTTTCGCTTAGTTGTGTGTGAATTTTAAGAGAAAAATTACATCTTTTTCTCAACCAAAAAAAAAAAGTACCTGTTCCCTAAAAGAGCATGGAGTTGAATAATTGTTTGTTCTTCTTGAAGAGTGAATTTGCCCCTCTTAATATCAGGTCTAAGATAATTAATCCATCTTAGTCTGCAGCTCTTGCCACATCTTTGGAGACCTAAAATCAAAAAAAAAAAAGAAAAAGGATTGAATAAATTAAAAAAGAGGGTTAAAAAATAATGTTATGAAGAAGAAGAAGAAAAAATAATTGAGAAAGAGACCAGCTTTAGAAGGCAAGGCGCGCCAGCTTCCATGGCCATGTTCTTCAATGTAAGCCAAAAGCTTTTGGTCTTCTTCAGGAGTCCATGGCCCTTTCTTCAACCCCACTTTGTCACAGCAAGGTGACCTTCCCATAATTTCAAATTCTCAATTATGGAGAAATATGGAGATCTCAGATCAATCAGAGTTTTTAATAAGAAGAAGAAGAAAGAGGAGTGAGTGAAAAAAGAGGAGTGTGGTTTGTAAATGAAGAGATGGCCAGTGGCATAAATGGGGAGAGAATTTAATGCACCTAATAAAGAGAGAAAATCTCTTGCCTCCAAGGAGCTCTATTGTTGGTAGAAACGTTAAAGTATGCTCTCTTAGAGGTCTTAGATTCAAAACTCACGAGTAAACTTAATTATGAAATTCTTTGTTGTCTCTCGAGTCTAATCCTAAGAATGAACGGGGATACTCTTTATATGTCATAGGATCAACTATTAGGGGGTGAATGGGGCAAGGAGGATAAAAATAATTATGCGGGAAATAATTATATTACGTGCATTTGAGCAATCAAGATGAATCATTACTTTTGTTCTCTCCATCTTGTCCACTATTTTATTCCCTCCATAATTATTCTCTTTACCTCAAACATAAGTAATGGTCCTATAGAAATGTCTATTTTTATTGGGGGATAAGGAATACGCAGGATAAGGAATTTCCATAAGGAACCATATATATATATTTGACTATAAATATGAGAGGGTAGAGAAGGGGTAAGCATACATATGAGAAGTATTGATATAGCGAGTATCTAGGACTTGAGAGTGATCTCAAGATAGGGAGAGTCCAAGTACCTTGAACACTTGGATTATCTTGTATCTTTATAATCTTTCTATTATATTATATTTGGTTCCTATCAATTTGGCGTGCGTTTTGGAATAATTAACCGACAGACTGGACTACCCGAACTGTCGGT
Organism: Sicyos baderoa; assembly: GCA_037832685.1. Lineage (NCBI taxonomy): Eukaryota > Viridiplantae > Streptophyta > Magnoliopsida > Cucurbitales > Cucurbitaceae > Sicyos > Sicyos baderoa. The sequence continues at coordinate 1,452,066 of JBBMEF010000028.1, forward strand.
TTATCGGTTCGGTTGTGAATATGGTGCGGTTTGGTTTCGATTTTATTTTACTTGTAATATTTGAGCGGTTCGGTTCTGATTTAGCCATTAAACCAAGCCGAACCGAATCGATTACACCCTTGGTTCATAGGCCACTTCCACCATCGTCCTCTACCACTCACCAGTAAACAACACCATTGTCTACTGTCTACCCCTCACCGTCTACTACCACCGACTGTTGTTGTCTTTCGCATACCACAACTGTCGTTGTTATTGTCCTCTATCATTCACCAGACATCTGAGAAATATTAAGATAGTGAGTATTTAGGGCTTGAGAGTGATTTCAAGATCGGGAGGGTCAAGTACCTCAAATACTTGGATTATCTCGTATCAAATACAATATCATTGCCAACAAGAGCATAGCTCTACCGGCACCTTGTACGACCTAGTAACCATGAGGTTATAGGTTCGAATCCCCCTTCCCCAATATCGCTGTATCAAATGCAATATCATTGAACAAATTTAATGATATTGTTGTTGTCTTTCACCCACGTATTTTATCAAGTTTTTAGTACTTGAATTTTCTTTTAAGCAAGCGTATCAAATGTAAGAATATTTTTGTTTCTTAGAGCCCATTACTATTTTAACAATGTTTTCAAGACTATCTTTCCCTGTATAAGTGTCAGTTTCCGCAATTTATGCGAATAATAATCAATATCATTAAATAAATTAAAATTATATATATATATATATATAATTTGTAAGCCCTAAATTAAAATAATAATTGAATCCTATTCAATAATATGCTTTTAATAATTATTAAGATTCAATAAATGATGATACCATTTTTTCTTATCCTACTAGGCTAGTAAGGTCACTAATCAACACCAAACCGATGTGATTTCATAAAACATAATCACACAAGTAATGATATTTCAGGCTCCTTTAGATAATTATTTTAACTCACAAGTTTGCATGTGTGGTAAAAATGATGATCGGATTAAATATAAGAACTTTTTCTAGCTATTTTTCAATGAAGGCTCCAATTATTAGTCTACTCTGCAGCCTGGACAAAATTGAAATCCCTAAAACCCTATGTTCCCAAGTTTACCAAAGCCAATGACTAAGATTATAATCCAAGTAGTCGCTTTAATATCTGTTCGTCAACCTCTAAAACACTTCTGATGCAGAGCTTTACAATACTCTATAGGGCTAGTCTGTTTATTGACAAAAATTATTATACAATAATTTCAATGAGCTACCTACTGTCTTTGGGAATCCAAATGTATTCAACTTCTAAGAAACCCTTTATCAACTCAGCTTTGACATGGGAAAGACTTGTTTTCTGATAGGCCTCCAATTACACGGGTGTAACGTAGACGTGCTAAACCCCCTTTTTTTTTATAAGAAACGATTTCATTAATTTATGAAATTACAGTATAATAGTTATAGATTACAGAAGATTAAATACGTGATCTCCAGTAATTAAGTAGTGCTAGACCCATTAGTATGTGATTATTTTTAATTCTTTCCTTTTGTAGTTAGATATTTTGTATTTTGTTCAGAGTTTTATTAGGAGTTTCATAGGAGTTTTATTATTATAAATACTTGTATTGTCCCTTGTTTAGGGCATATTTTCTTATTAATAAAATAGCCTTGGACTAAGTATTTGAGAGTTGATATGTACTCTGAGATCTTCTTAGTGTCTTTGTCTTAGTTTGGTTCTTAACATTTTCTGAAAGAAAAAAAAAAAGAGAAATACTTGCCTTCTCGTGAATAAGGAGGTAGACTCTCCTTAAGGTATATGTGGCACTTTTTGGTGCCACATATTTTTTTTCTTCTCTTTCTTATAATATAGTTAAAATAATTTTTTGGTTTCTTATAATATAGTTAAAATAATTTTTTGGGGCACCAAGATGCCACATGTGCATTAAGGAGGGTCTGCATAAGGAGGTATGTATTTCTCAAGAAAAAAAAAAAGCAGGCAAAGATTTGAAGCCAACTTGAAGAGATTTTATTTTTGACGTCCTAGTTCAAAAGGAATACATGAATGACTAATATCACATATGAATGAGAAGGATCCTTAGGATCTGCAAGTACAGCTAAGAAAGACTTAAAAAGAATGGTTAAAGGAATATGTAAGAAAGTCAGGAGCCCTTGGGTGCTAAATCTGAATTACGAATCCTGGTCCCAATTCTGGGTCACACTATTAAATATGGGTTGAAATAACAACCGTTGTGACTAGATAATGCACCAAATCCAATTGCAGTTACTCATTGACATGAGACATACTTTCCAAGCTTCCATTAAAATTTGGACATTCATGGAAGAACTCTTAGCTTTCAAAACACTGCATTTTCCATTATAATCTAAATTACATATAATTCATTAAATGGTTGACATGTGAATTTAACAATATACTTAAAACGCAGCAGACAAACAGTTGACTGTATAAAGCATTGGAAGCATTCCTAGAAAAACAATTTCAAAATTCCTAATAAAAGAATCCTTCAACAAGTTTTGTTTTTTTTGATATCCATGACTGTCCGGACCAGCTTTCGCGCATCTCGACTAATATCACGGGACATACCGCCTGACCCTACAACATTTGGATGCTAAGAAAACCCGTAGGAAATTAATTCCTAGGTAGGTGGCCACCATGGATTGAACTCATCACCTTATGCGCCCTAAGACCCCTTTGACTATTGGATGAATTATAGGGCTTCAACAAGTATTTGGTTCACAATAATCACTTCAAAGCCAATAACCTTTATCATGTGTAACATTACATAGCTGCAACTAATTCAGAACCAGGCAACAGGTTAAGGCCACAAAAAAGTCAGAGTTACTTCGTTCCCCTTGCAAGTATTAAATTAATAATAGGCCTAAAAGACAAGGAGGGTATAATTGTCATTTTAAGTCCAACTTTATAAGCCTTTCCCTGTCATAGCTTGTATGTGCCCTTACTTGTTCCCAAATTGTAAATGCAAAATAAATGAGGCTTAAAAAAATGCAAAAATGAATGAGTGAGTGCTTGATGAAAGAAGTATGGACCTCAAAACTTGACCTTGCTAATGAATCCTAACCCTGCTAAATAAGTACACATTGAATAAAACATACGGATCCTTATTTGATCTAATAGTGGACTCAACTAGCTCTACTTTCAGAACTTAGCTTGAATCATCCATTCTACATTCTCCACATAAAGAAAAAATGGTAAAAGGAGCTCTAGTTGAAATACATCAGCCAAGAAGCCCTATAATTCAACCTTTCCTCATCAGCAACCCGAATCAGGAAGCACTTTAATGAGAAATCGAGGCTTCTTAGTATAAGTTTCTTATAATAGTGCGGTAAAGACTAAAGGGTACTTCCACAGCCTTCTGAATGAGGCAGAAATTTATTGATTATGGACATGGAGCTTGTGAAGGTGAATCTTGAACGATTTGTGCAATAAGAGAAAAAAAGAAATGCCTTTTTGAGAGCTTAAATGCTTTGTGTAATGAGGTGTGAGAATCAAAGCTTTACAGATCCGGCATTCATGCTGAGGACAAGACTGTGGGGACACCTAATTTACTTCTATTTCATCACTTCCAACTTTAGCTTTGAATATGGTCCAACATAGAGTAAATAGCCCTCATAAATGTGTATACACTAACATGTGTAAAAAAGTATACAAAGTCCCCACATGAAATTTATTTACAAAGTAAAAGAGACTGATCAAAGCCAAACAATAAAGAAACAAGAAAATTAAGATGTAAGATACGTAACCTTTGGTTTCACTGACCCTGCACATTGAGTGGTCTAACAGCTTAGAATATTAAGATTTGGAGTCCTTGCCTTGAGTTCAGCTATTCCCCTCCTCTTCTCTACCCATACAATCAACCAAACAAATCCTAACCAGCATTTTAGATGAGCAAATCAAAATTTAAGGCAGAGAAAAATACATTATCCTAAATTCCTTGGAATAAAATAGGTAATGGATTCAAAGCAGGGTTGTCAACTATCATGGAGTGGCTCAATTGGTCAAAAGAAGCCTTGGGTACTTAAGGTGATGAATTCAATCCATGATAGCCACCTACTAAGGAATTAATTTCCTACGGGTTTCCTTGACATTCAAATGTTGTATTGTAAGGTCAGGCGGTATGTCTTGTTATATTAGTCGAGGTGTGCGAAAGTTGGCCCGAACAGTCACGGATATAAAAAAAACATGGTTGTCACCTACCAAAAAATTAATTTCTTATTGATTTTCTTAACAACTAATGTAGTTCGGGTCAGACGTTTGTCACACGAGAATAGTCGAGGTATGCGTAAGTTGTCCTGAACAATGACGAGTATATACGATAAATCAGTCATTAATTGTTACTTAAATTGCGTATTACAAGCAAGGAACAGATAGATGAACATTATGGCATATAAAGGCACATTTTGGGTATTGAATATTTTTCCTGGCTTATCCTGTCATTAATTTCTGTCCTAGTTGCCGATATACTCTGCAACATTGTCATTGTCAAAACTTGAATGCTTTTGACAGCCTGTTTCATGTCTTACATCCACACAAAAACTTCTAAATTTAAACTACAGTAAATTCAAGCCATCAGCATAAATATTTTCAAATTCATTACACACACAGATGAACAATTGTGCTGTACAGCCATTGGCCCATGTAAATAACACACCATTACAACTACAAGGGAGTTTTTTTTTTTTTTTTCGTGACTGTCTGGATCAGTTTGTGCACACATCGACTAATGTTATAGGACATACCGTCTGACCCTACTACAAAGAGAGTATTGATTGACCAAACTCTCATCTGTTACACTCTTTTTTGGATAAGAAATAATTTCATCGATGCATGACATTATAATATAGGGCTAAATATATTACTAGAGATCAAATAAAGATCCTCAATAATTAAAAAGAGGATTAAGTTTACATGCAATAGTGTAAAAAAAAAACAATCAAATGTTGAGCTTGTGTCTTGAAATATCCTCATGTTTCTCCCCAACCAATATGTAATAATTTACTAACTAAATCATCAAAACAATTGTCAAAAACATCTTCCAAAGTTCATAATCAGAATCTAATCATTATGGAGTGACTTAATTGGGACCTTGGAGTGCATAAGGTGCAGAAAGTATGTCTAGTGACATTGGTTGAGGTGAGCGAAAGCTAGTCCAGACACGCACGGATATTAAAAAAAAAATCAAAATCTTTCACCAATGAGATAGCAAATTTCGAATCCCAAAATGTCAATTGTAAAACATTTCAAGAATTTACGGTCTTAATCCAAACTAGCAAAGAAAAACATTCATGAAAAAATAATCAGTAAATTTGAATTTAATTCAAAGATTAGGGTTTCTTGAATACCTTTTCTCCGGCGAGCTGATCCCAATGGAGCGCAAAAAACAGTTCAGAATTTGTCGGAAGTTGAAATCCGACCACTTTGGGTTGTGGATTTTAATTCGGCCCACAAATGTTTTAAGTGGGCCCAAACTAGGCCCAAAATTATTTAGCACTTTTTGGGCCGAGAAGAAAAGGCCCAACCCACTGTCCAAATTACAGGCACTTAATATAGACATACCTTTATTATGAGATTTTTTTTTTTTTTGAGAAACATGAGATTTTTTTTCTTCGTCCTTATAAACGAATTTAAATTATTAACTTGTCGAAATAAGGTTGGATAGGTGGATTGATGTTTTAAGGACTTAATTTATTTTTGAAATAATTAAGATTTAATTTAGTTTTTTGTAAAGTGATTCAACCAATCAAATTAATAAGTTAACGTAAAAGAAAGATCAAATTAGATGCACCGATAATATTTCATAGATATTTAAACGTAGGCTCGAACTAAATTTAAGATAAATTGAGACGTAAACTACATTATAAGAAGGAAATTTGTTGATGAGTATGATTGATGATATACTATCATATCCACGTACGTTCATTGGATTATTGTTATAGATTTCAATATATTATTAAGTTTAAGGTAGAGTATCCGGCTAAATCAAATATAAAGCAAAGTCATTATGAAAAATGTTATTATTTTAAATAATAAAACTAAACTTAGCCATGGAGAATATATTGATGACTTTTATTAAAATATTAATCTACATGTATAGTATGTTGTCAACTAGATAAAATAATATACGGTTATGCTAATTTCATCAATTTTCTTTAGCATGTATTCATATTTTATGTATATATTCAATGTATTCATTTTATAAAAATATTGTGTGTACGTACATATTTGCATAATGATTATTAAAGAAAAGTATCACAGAACCAAAAACAAAAAAGAATTTGCACCAACTTGTATTTGCACCTTTTCTTTTTAGGTTCAAACTCAAACTTAACATTATTATATAAATTATTAACAAAAGAAAATAGAAATAACCATGGGACTTCTTTAAATGTCACCCCTTTTTTCTCATATTATAATTTATTACTATTATTTTATCTTTTATGGAAACAATATTTAAGGCAAAACTATGGATAAAATCGTCAAATGTAGCATAGCTCTGCCGATATCATGTACGACTTAGTAACCATGAGGTTACATGTTCGAATTTTCCCTTCCCTAATATTGTTATATCAAAAAAAAGAAAAAAAAAAAGAAAAAAAAAAGATAAAATCTTGGCAAAGTGAAAACATAGAAACCACTACTTGATCTATTTTACTTTATCCCATGGGCTGAGCTATAAATTTGGTAAAGAATGGCAAAGCCTTATATTCAATTATCTTTTTGTGTATATCTCTCTAAATAATATAAGTTTTCAATTATAATTATATATGTTTGAGTGTGTATTTAAATATCAATAAAAATATATTTCTACTAGCATTTTGTATAATGTAGTAACAGTAAAATTATAAGTTTTGAATTTAGCTTTTATAAGTTTTGAATTTAGCTTTTCAAATATTACTAAATTAAAAACTAATATGTATTTTAACTTAATTTATAATAAGTATGTACAATGTTATTGTTCCTAGTCCACTCATTCTATCATATGATCATAATTAAGAAAGATTCTAATTGCGTGTACTTGATGTCTTTTGGAATGAAAATAGAATATTAAATGATCTTATATAAATATTTTTAAAATATGTTGACTTTGTTAATGTCATTTAAATAGTACGTGAACCACAAAATTATGTTAATTCATTTTAATATAATTTATATCAGAATTATTGTGTATTTTTGTCTCTTTTAAATAAAGCTTATATCTTCACCTAATAATCTTTAACAACAGTTTTATAATTGTTTTTAAAAAAAAAAAAAAAATTATAATACTGTTTAAAAAAAAAAACCAATTTTATAAGATAGCATTACTATTGCATATTTAGGTCATCATATTTCGTTTTTTCTCAAATTAAAAAAAAATAAAGGTCGTCATATTTCGAAGAAAGCCCCTTTAAATATAAACTACTGGATATTCTGGTCTTCTTTTTTTCCGAAAATAAAACAATGCAAGCATTATCTCTATTTACAATATTAAATTTTAAACCATTAGGGCTAGTTAATTAATGGGTTAAGAATACTCAAAAGTTGGTCATGATGTATTGTTTTAGCTATAATTTTAATTCTACTATGTCACGAGTTTAATTCTAACTCTCATCTTATTTAATATCTTTCATATAAAATTTGTGACCCCTCTTTTGAGAATAAAATTTGTAATCATCTTCTTTATTTTAAATTCATATAAAATATATATATATTATAGGTAATTTTTCATGTATAACAAAAATGAGCCAAAAAATTACATGTATAGTACAAAATTAAAGATAATTGTACATATACCAAAATTTTGAGTGGTTGAAATCAATCGAACTCAATCAATAACTAGTGATTGAACTAAATCAGTTGAGCTCGTTATTGTTTCAATCGATTGGATTCAATCCTTCATAATTTTAGTATAAACGATTTTTTGATAAAAATGTGCTATAATTTTAATAGATAGCCCTAAAGTTGGTATACATAACAAATTTCATATATATATATATATATATATGAATGAATGGGTTAAGAGTTTTATAAACTAAAAGATAATAAATATTAATATGTACCTAAAATTTAATTTTAGTTTCTCACACTAAAATAGGTAAAATATGATTTATGCCATAAAAATAATTGACCTATTAAAAACTATATATATTAGAATCAAAATGTATGCCCCATATCCCCCATATGAAATTAAATAAATGCAAAAATACAAATATACCTACTCGGAACGGACTAAGCGATACACGTAGACAAAATTCATACCATCTTTTTAACATTACCCCATACATAACCGTTTTCATTGACTTTAGTATCATAGGATAGTAACAAATATTTAATTGGCATACAAGAATAGTATAAAGTTTTACCAGCTTATTAATTTAATTTCTTTATCTTATTATGGGCATATTAAGGTAATATATGTTTTAATCGTTTTCATTTTTGTCTACTTCTATTTAGACAATGACAAGATTGAGCGGTGGGTTTGAATGTTTGGAGTGAAAGCTTTTTTATTCAAACTTTTACTTTAAAATAATAAAGATTTTCCACTGTGGTTTGTTTGGAACTTATAGTTTTTGTGGTTTCCAAAAGTCCAACACAATCTAAAATGATAATATAACTTAATACTCTAACAAATCTTTATGCCAACAACAAATGTGTTAGAGTAAATCTCAAAAAAAAAACAAAAAAAAAAAAACAATAATGTAGACTCTTTTGCTTTAAGTTACTAAAATTGTGTACTATTTCTTTTCTTAAACATTCAACAAATATTATTTACAAATTTTGGGAGATTGTTTTCTATTTCTATGTTGGTTGATGTAATGATACTTTTATAAAATAAAAGATTCAAACCTGATAATTCTCTTAATTAATTATATTATTGAATTGATGTTTTTGTCGGTGACCAAAATGTTACTTTTGATCATGAGGATATACATTTGTATTGACCATACAATTAAAAATTGAAATTGTTTTCTATTTCTATGTTAGTTAACTATTATTGATTTTTTTTTTAAACATTTTTTTTAAAAAAATTGTACCCAATTTTACAAAATAATTATAAATCTAAACAAATTTGAAATTATTTAGCATCCATAATCAAATATATAATATAAATAATCTCATCATATTGTATTATGTATTAGTTATTCGGTATAAAAAGTATTATTCTATATCGTATATTTGATTATGGTTGTTAAATTTTTTCAAATTTGCCTAATATTATAAATATTTTATCAATTTGGTATATTTCTGCAAAAACTCTTTTTTTTAAGTTCAAATTATTTGACACGAGCATAATTTTGATAGATAAATGATAAATTTGAATACTTGTAATCCATATATTTTAATACTTGGTAAACTCATGCAGATTTAGAAAGCTTTGATTCCATAACAACGTACATATAAAAACTAATCTTTGAGAAACTTTATGATTCCCTATTAAAATCAGATTTTTTATTAAATAAATTAATTTACGTAACAGAATTGAGTTGGGATTTATCTTTTTCTTTTAATGTGAACACAAGCTGGTAGTCTAAAATATGACACGAGGGTAAATTCATTTTAATTAAATATCCTGAATATTTAAATAATAAAAACCAACTTTTTTTTCTTTTTCTTATCTTCAACGTCGTTTTGATTCACCTAACCTAACTTGTATTATTAAAACATTGCATAACCTAATTGTTTTATTTTATTTTTTTTTTTCTAAACTAGAAAACCAAACTTTTCAACCAATCACTTAGTGCCACGTCAATGTCTCCTCTTAGAGATCTTGTCGTGAAGAAAGAAACAGAACATGGGAAAATATGTTATAAATTAAATTATGTTTGGGGCATAAATTTTTGTGTATGATAAATAACACAATCTATTGGTTAGCCAATTGAGTTCCAATCATTTTATGATAATAATTTTGGAGATTAACCCTAATCAATTATATGAGTTTTTTCTTCTTAAAATGTAAATAATAAAGTGATTTTCCTCCCATATATATTATAAAAGCTGGGAAGGTGAAAAAATGGAAGTCAATTTCTTCACGAGGTCATTGAATATGAGTTTAAACCGCGTATGACTTTATTTTAATTAAATTAAATAACAATTAAGACCATGACTTTAATTGCCTTAAACCCTGCCAAATCACCTGCTAATCCACTAGAATTATTTATAGAGCAAAGTTAAGCCAGCTAGTAATTTAAATATCTTAAATTCGAGATGAATGACGACAACATTAGAGGTTAATTATATATATATTATAAGCATATTATAAGCATATTAATGCTAACATAATTTTTTATATATGATGATTTCACATTATTATTTCTGTAAAGTTAGGCTAGCTAGTAATTTTATGAGTCACACTAATCTATTGGAAGAGTATGTGTTCATTAGTTGTAACATCTTAGGTTTATGATTTGGAATTCGAATTCAACTTTGGTGTTCTCCTGCATGATCTCTTATAATTTGGCAAGGCTATCTACATGTTTGTTAAGTACACTTGACTTTGAATTTTTAATTTGGATCATCGAAAAAAAAATGCACCTTTAAATAGTAACTATATATATCAATTTTTTTAAGCCTTCCTAAGATTTCTTTCGGGGGGAAGCCTTATATTTTGATATTAATAATTCAATCAGTATAAGTATGTATTTATAATTAAAAAATTATGTATAAATATGTATTTATAATTAAGAAATTATGTATAAATATGTATTTATAATTAAGAAATTATGTATTTAAATCTTTGTTCTTAATTGTTGTTGAAATTAAAAGGAAAAAATAAAATATACTCATAATATTTATTCAATTCCAACAGTTAAAAAATGTAATTTAATTTTCACAAAACTCTTTGAAACTGATAGGCTTATATGACACTTCCAAAATATATAATCAAATCCAAATTTTCAGTAATTTAGACAAAAATATATTCAACCCTTTTTTAAGATTTAATTCGTTTTCCAAATCAAAAAATACGGAATCAACAATTTGGAAACGACATGCTTAAAAATATAAATAAAAGAATATAAATCTATAAGCAACAAAAACGTTAATAAAAAGTTTAGAGAAGAAAAATCGACACCAATTTATCATGGTTCACCCAATAATAGCTAATTCATGTCTCTACTACCAATTGCAGGTTCCACTAAATTGATGAGAGAAATTACAAAAAATTTGCAACACTGTTCAATGGACAAAACCCTCTATCTTGCCAAAACAACTCCGAGAAAAATTCATAATTTTTCTCCCTCTTTTTCAAGAAGACGGCAGGTTTTTGGAAAAAACTCTCTTTAGAAAAACCTCTGCCTTTTTTTCTTTTTTTTTCTCTCACCAAACCCACATACCAACAATTGCCTTGCAGTTAATTTCTTTCTAAAATTTAAAATCACAAATGTAACTTTTCATAACTAATAAAAAAACATAAATAGGCAATTAATTGTTTGGGCTCCATTAACTCAACAGAAACTCTATCCAGATCTTAAAATTTTGTTATAAAAAACGAAAACAAAATGGAATCATAATCCATTTTGAGGGGTTTTGATCAACAGTTGAAAATAGTAGGCGATGAAGAAAAATACGTACAAAAATTAAACTTCTTTGGTATAATAATTAAATATACAAAGATTTTTTAACGCCGTAATCCTTCTGCAGTGCTGTCAAGCCAAACATGCTAGCTATCTTCTTTCATCCCGTTCAACAATTGCGACTTTGATAGAATTATAATTACTTTATCCACATGTTGGAATGACTTTTTATTCATTTTTTTTTACTCGAAATTAAAAAGTTTTTTCTGTAATTATAATAATAAATGAAATTGTAAATTTAGAATTTGTATTTGATAGAAATCGTGAAATGGAATGGTGTGGCTAGTAGTTTAGATTAATTAATTACTCTTTGTAGATTAGTGTTGGTGGTGGTAATTAACTACTTAATTAAAAATTAATATTAATAGTAACTAAAATAATTAAGGAAAATTGTGAGATAGTCCAATTTCACAAAATAATTACATATTAGGGCAAATTTGAAAATATTTGACATCTATAGTCAAATATACAAGTAATATTCATCGTACGGTATAATTAAGATATTAATATTAATTATATCATATAAAAAGTATTACTTATACCATACATTTGACTATGGTTGCTAAATATATTTTTTTTTGCCTAATATTGTAAATACTTTTTTAATTTGGTCTATTCATCCAAAATACCTAATAATTAATTACTTGTTTTAGGAGTTGATGATAGTAATGGTTAGAGTTATTAGTTACTCATTTAGAGATTGATATTTACAGTAGTTGAGTGATAAGTTTGATGTGAGATTTGACAAAAAAAGATGTTGTTTGTTGAAATTTTTGCAGAATATTAGAAGAAATTTGTCTCACATTAAAAAGGTTCAAACTTTGGTATACTCTAAATACTATAAAAGAAGCATGCGATTTTAGTTTTAACGAAACCTAATCAAAAAAGCTTTTTAAGCTTATTACTACTCTCAAATAAGACGAGTAGAATTTAATTGGATTACAAATAACCCTACATGCCATGTGGTGACGGTTGTGATGATCACATACACATGAATTAATATAGAATAATAAACAAAAATTGAAAAAATCCACAATAGTTGTCTTATGCACCACGTTTCTAGGTTGAAGAAAGAGGTCTATATTAAGCGTGGTTGGGTGTTAGGTCCATGCTTCTTCTTCCAAAAACACAAAACAAAACACCATTTTTCAATTTCTCTGTTAAGAAAATTAATGGCCGAGACGAACCCGAACCCTGCCGGAGAAGACGAGCAGCAGCAGATGCTAGAACTGCCGCCGGGCTTCCGGTTCCACCCGACCGACGAGGAGCTGATAACTCATTACCTCTCCCACAAAGTTGTCGACAACAATTTCGTCGCCGTAGCCATTGGTGAAGCCGATTTGAACAAATCCGAGCCCTGGGATTTGCCCGGTAATTAAACTCTCACACTAAATATCCATTATTTCATTTTGGAAAAATTAACTCCCTAGTTTGTGATCTAATTGTTTTAATTTAATCTCACTTTTAATTTATTTTCATGTTTGTTTTCTTTTAAAAATTGATTTTCGTGAAAACCTACTTCACGGTCATATAAGTTTTTTTGGTTTTCTTTTTTTTTTTTTTTTTTGAGAAAGATTCTTAGTTTAAAATCTACAACTTACCAATTTTCAAAATTTTATTTTAAGTTTTAAAATTTGGTTAGCATTTATATATTAAAAAAAAAAAAATGAACCATTTCATAAAAATAAGCTTAAATTTTATAAATAAAAAATAAAATAGTTATTAATGAGATTAAAATAACAGCTTCATGAGTATATTGTAATTATTAATCTAATTATAGTTCTAGTGAAGGCTACTATAATTAAAGATTTTGTTATTTCAGAGTCTAAGTATAAAACTGTTTAATTTTGAAATATATGAACCAAATTAAAATTGAATTAATTTTTGTTAGTGTATATCAAAAAGTTGGCCATAAGGGTAGTAACTCTGTTATAAATGCTTAATTTGTAGGTCAACTTTTTGAATGTAGGACATTTGTAAGATCTTAACCGTGTACAATTGGGAGACAACGAGGTTTCTAATCACGTGTGTTTTTTGTTTGTTTGGTTTGATAGCTCGGGGGAAAACGGGGGAGAAAGAGTGGTATTTATTCTGTATAAAGGATAGAAAATATCCGACGGGGCTAAGGACGAACAGAGCTACGGAATGTGGATACTGGAAGGCTACTGGGAAAGATAAAGAGATTTTGAGAGGGAAAACAATTGTGGGTATGAAGAAAACTTTGGTGTTTTACATTGGAAGGGCTCCTAAAGGCCACAAATCCAATTGGGTTATGCACGAGTACCGTTTGGATCACAAATCTCCCAATCTTCTCACCCCCACCAAGGTTTTTGCTCTTTTCTTTTTCTTTTTTCATTCTTTAAATTGTAAATTTAGTTTGAAAATAGGGAAATTTGCATGTATATTATAATAAGGCAAAAAAAATTGAATAAATAGCAACTTTTTGAAAATATTGCAAATATAGCAAAATTAGATTGATAGACTCCATCAATAGTGTCTGATAGACTCCAACAATAATGTCTGATATACTCCATCAATAGTGTTTAATAGAGTCTATCAAAAAAAAGTTGTTATATTTGTAATATTTTTAAAAAATTGCTATAATTCTAATGTAAAGTAGGAAATTTGCTATACAGTGCAAATTCTCTTGAAAATATATATATATATATACGCAATTTTATATCCAATTCTCAAAAAATAAATCTTAAGAATAAATGACCATTTTAAGTATGTTGTTCAGGGTGCAAAGCTTTATTTATTTCATCAATCACTTAATTTATATGATTGGCACATGAATGGTTAAACCTACTATTAACAATAAATGAGTAACTTTTTGTTTTTATCCGACTATAAAAATTAAATTCTAAAATTAATATATTTTAACTGTTTACTCATCAAGGAGCTATTAAAAGGGTTGCGAGAACGTCAATATGAACTGAGCTCTAGTAACATCATGTACAACGTAGTAATTATGAGGTTACGAGTTTGATTCTTCCTATCCCAAATGTGTTGAATAAAAAAAAAGTCGTGAGAACTAAGATATGTGTTCAAATTCATGGTATTAATCTTAGTTATGATTATGAATTACTACTCCATTAAAAAAAAATACAATAAAATATTCATGGTATCACATACTTTATCCCCTCAAAATAGTTGAATATAGCATCTAAATTGATTTGATTACTTACTAAAAAAAAAAAATATATATATTTAATTTTTAAAATTAGGATTAAAATCAAACATTCTAATTTTAAATTTACCCTTTTTTTTTTTTTGGCATCTTAGTTCCTCTCTCTTTATTTACATTCTAATATTGTCCCTACAGAACGAATGGGTGATTTGCCGAATCTTCAACAAGAGTTTAGGGGTTGAGACTCACCGGATCAACTCACCGGCGTTGCCGCCACTCATGGAGGTTCCCCATTCCCAAGCGCCGTACTCCGGCGAGGAGGCACGTGCACAACACGTGACCTGCTTCTCCAACCATCCAATCATGAACGAAACCAAACCCTACACGAACGACAACATGTTTTACAATTTCAACACCGATCAATTTTCTTCCTCTTCCGCCGGTGCCGGAAATTCCATGCTCGTGAGAAAGTTGCTTGAGAATCCGACGGCCGAAAGTGGGCTGATGAAAGTGAATCCGAAGGTGGAGATTGATCCATCATCGCAGTACGGTAATGAAGGATTTAGCCATGGAATTGGAATGATGGAGGAGGATCGTCACGACCCATCGTGGGATTTTGATGATCCAATTGGTCTAGAAAGTCTTTGGAATTATTGATATATCTTCATTTTGTTTTCTTTTGTTTTTTTGTTTTTTTGTTTTTTCCTTTTTCTCTTGATCATATGAAATGATTGGGAATGTAGATTTAAGGTTCAATATATGTTATACTCTTTAGAGAAAGGAAAAATTGGGGAGTGGTTTTATGAATTATCGTATATTTTAGGGAAATTTGCATGTATATTACAATAAGGCACAAAAATTAAGTAAATAGCAACTTTTTGAAAATATTTGTAAATATAGCAAAATCAGATTGATAGACTCCATCAATCTCCATCAGTCACTATTGATGGACTCCATCAGTCATTATTGATGGACTCCATCGATGGTGTCTGATAGAGTACTCCATCAATAATGTCGGATAGGCTCTATAAAAAAAGTTGCTATATTTGCAATATTTTTAAAAAGTTGCTATAATTCTAATGCAGAGTAGGAAATTTGCTATACAG
>JBBMEF010000028.1:1489008-1513036 GCA_037832685.1 Sicyos baderoa
ATGGAGTCTATCAATCTGATTTTGATAGATTTACAAATATTTTCAAAAAATTGCTATTTACTCAATTTTTTTATCTTTATTGTAATATACATGTAAATTCCCCTTTAATTATTTCAATAAATAAATAAAACAGGTCCCTTTCTAGAGATGTCCAACGGGAGGTAGGGACGGACCCCAATCCCCGCACTCATTTTAATTCTCACTCAATTATCTAGCCTATTTATTTAAAAAACAAAATATTAAAAAAAAAAACTTTTTCTTAAAAAAATAAAGTTGAAGTATATACAAGTATGATTAAATAATTATATATGAATTTTTTATTATAATATTTAAGAATTTTGTCATCACATCACCTTTTGAATAATTAACTATTTAATGGAAAAGTGACAAATTGGCAAATTGGCAATCGACCACTAAAATATTAACCCACCTTGTATTTTGAATACAGAAACGAAAAATTTATCATAGCATCGTAGAAAGCAAGAGCCTCGAAATAGCCACAAATTTCCGGAAAAAAACGTATAGGTATAATTATTTTCCACCTTTTGTTATTTTATTTTTTTTCCTTTTTCTGAAACTATTTCATTATTCTTCTTTTCTTTTCTTTTTTTGAGAAGATTTTATTATTTTATTGTTCTTCTTAAAACATGTTAAAATTGGGTTAAAAAAAACCTGGAAAGCCAATGAGAAGAAGACAACAAAACCTGCACTTTATCATTTCAACTCCATGCATGATTTACATTTGGAAACTTATAATTAAAGATAGACATAGAAATTAGAATTTTATTTCATTTTTTTCAGTGTTGTATATGATCTGACATAGAAGAGAAGATTAATCTGAAATATCAGATTTAACTAATTAATTAATTAGCTGATGGAGGAGGAGGACTAAGAAGGCCACCTCTTACATTAGTGTTTGGCCCTGGATCTGCATAGTCCATAACTTCAATCATCATTTTCCTGGATATTCCTCCACTTTCCTGCCAAACAAACACACCCTAAATCCTTTTTTACCTATCAAAATCATACCTTTATCAATTATTTCAAAAAATACAAATAAAAATCATACCTTTTTTGATTTGCTAGCATAGCCTGCATCTCCCATACTTCCCCTCACTTGAGCTCCAAATCCTTAAAAAACAAAAACTATGATAATTAATCAATATGAAAAAGGAAACAACAACAACAAAAAATGATTCTTTTTATAATTTTTTTTATAATTTTTTATTTTTTAGTACCATGAGAGATGAAGAGAAGGAGAAGGAATGAAATGAGAAGAATTGAGAATTTTTTTGGGTGGCCCATCATTTTTTTGATTGAAGTTAGTGAGAAAGAGAGGAGAGATATTGGGTTTTTGAAGTTATCAAAGGAAAGTAAAAGGAAAGTATTGAGGAGGCTTCAGATCCAATGGTATTTAATGCACAATTGTAAAGCACTATGACAGTGGGAGGATAAGATTATCCCTCAATGAAAATGAAATCCATATATTTTTCTTTTCTTTTCTTTTTTTCCAATTATTTTTTGATTTTATGTTCTATTTAGTATTTTATTAATTTATTTCCATCTTTTGGAATTTTTCATAAATAAAAAATATTTATCAATATTCTTATAAAAAATTGTGCTTTCAAATTTTGATTCAAGTGCCAAAGACAGATGAGAAATAAACTTTTTTTTCTTTTTTTTGAAATAGATGAGAAATAAACTTAATTGTCATATGTGTCACACTCTTTGAGGGCTTAAATGCTAAATAATATATATATAGACAACTGAAGTGTTTATCATTGACTTTTGAGAGTCTAACTATTGTTTTCATTTTCATTTTATTTTTGTTTTTTTAGAGTTATTGTTTACATATTTAATTTTAGGTTTTGTGTTTGCTTATTCTAATGTATTATTATTTTATTTTATTTTAGGTTTTGTTTTGTTTTCTTATTCTAATATTTATAGTTTCTTCTGTATTATTATTTTTAAATAGCTACAAAGGCGGACGTTGTTCTGCTCTAATTAAAATAATTGGGGATAAACTTTTTTTGAATTAATAAATAGTCGAGGGGATACCTAATCATTCTTATTGCCTAACTTTAGATTACTACGATACAATCATCCAAATATATCTAATAGCAATATTTAGAAGAGTATTATTGGTGGTGTAAAATCTCTTTAAAAATTCTCAAAAAATAAAATCTCACTTTAAAAAGATCCGCATGCTCTCTCTCTCTATATATTTTGGAGAAAAGTTCCATTCGTCTAACAACGTTTTAAAATAAAAGAATTAACATTTTTAAAAAATATATATTATATGTCCAAAATTAGGGAGGTACATAAGCATGACAATATCTAATGAGAGAGATTTCAAAGATGTGCTAGTCATGGTTAGAAAGGATTTTAAAAATTGATAGGTTGCTATCTATACCAACAAAATGTACCACCTTCGATTTCAATAACTAATCATACAAACTCTCAAATTAAAGCGTAGTTTTCACTCTAAAAAGTTCTTAAAGCAAGTTTGTATCATAGCTAGGTCACAAGGATGTAGGGAAATGCTAGGATCACAAAATGTCGAATCCATATTCTAAAACTTGGACTAGAAATATTACATATTTAAATTTGGCTAATAAGAAGAGTAGTTTAGCGACATTAATATCATCTAATGACAAATAAGTCTTGAGTCTAAGTCTTTCATTCTTAATAGTTGTTTTCTAAATAATGTTTGTTTTCTAAATAATGTTTGAAAGTTTTCAACTATATAAAAACTCTTTTACCCGCCATTAAAATTAGCCTAATTTAGTTAACATAATTAATATCTTAGTGATTAAAAAGTATGTCGTTTGAGTCCACATGCTTACAATTTTTTTTTAGCTCAACCTTTAAAGTCTCAAACCTCTAACTTCTTGGTACTGAAAAAAAGTATTTCTCTCTTTGTGTTTACCTATTTTATTGAAATTGATATCTCTAAATTAAAGACTTTTTTTTTTATTAACAATCTCTAAATTGTCAGATAAAAAATGATGAAACGTGTCAACTTCTTATCCACTTACCGACATAACGGAACCAAATTGGGCCACGTTCAAAATTGGGCTCAAGCCCTAATAAGCTAGAGTACTTGGAACTGAGCCCAAATCCATATTAGTAAATTAAAATCCACTAAAGAGCATTAGGTCATAAATCCAAATAAACTAAAGTCCACTACAGAAGATTGATCTAACCCAAATCCATGTCCATCCAAGAAGATTAGGTCAAACTCAAAAAACACCAAGTCACAAAATATAGCACTAACCAAATGGTTGACGACTGATTGTTTACATTATCAATTCAACATCATAATCATAGATTTTTTGAAATCAGTATTTAACTCTCTTCTAGTTAATGAATAGATCGGTGGCGCATTTAGTTATCTGATTTGATGTTAATTCATTTTCATTCCATGGTCACGGATTCGATCCTATAATCGGTATTTAAGTTCAAATTATTATTTCCGTGGGACGAGTGATGATATATACTTTAATGAGTTTTTATTAATTTCTCATCTTTTTTTATTTTTAAAAACATTCTTCATTTTTAATCATTCATTTACTCAATCATTTTTAACCACTTATTTTCAATCATTTCTTTTAAATTAATCAAAACAATTCATTTTTAATAATTTATTTTTTAACTACTCAAAATAATTACTTATTTTAAATCTACATCCAATTAAGATTTTGATCTACACAAAAACTACTTTCAAACAAATTTTTGATTACAACTCTCAATTTTTAACTATTCAAAATAATTAAACAATAAAATTCTTAAAGCTAAATCCTACTTAATTATGACAAACAACCCAATATAGAATATATTCGGATTAATTGCAATTAAGAGTTATTTTTTCAAACTTATTGCAAAACGAGGTCTCTTTTCAAATTTATTGCA
The DNA here is from genome assembly GCA_037832685.1 of Sicyos baderoa. Lineage (NCBI taxonomy): Eukaryota > Viridiplantae > Streptophyta > Magnoliopsida > Cucurbitales > Cucurbitaceae > Sicyos > Sicyos baderoa. Next base: position 1,492,921 of record JBBMEF010000028.1, read on the forward strand.
AAATGAAGTCGACGCGTCTTACTATTACATATTTGACGGTCATGTGGCGTTGACCGTTTGACCATTGGTCAGGTCGACGCGACGATCTCATTTTGCAATAAATTTGAAAAATGACCCCATTTTATAATAAATTTGAAAAAATAACTCATGGTTGCAATTAATCCAATATATTGATATTGGTCATGATTCACCTTTTGTTCATAGTGGAAAGTAAGGTGCATGGTGACTGGAAGTTGACTGTGTTTGTTACATGTTGGGTTAGCCCATTTCAAACCAAGTGATTGATTGATTGATTGAGATAGAATTTTGGTGAAAACTTGTAGGGACATGTCTATGTCAATGATGTATTTTTTCTAGAAAATTCATAAGCTACCTACTGCCAACACGACATTAAATAAATTCTTAACCTACTTCGTGAGGAATAAACTAATCAAGTAAAAGCTTAAATATTCAAAATAGTTTAACTAGTTTACATATATGTTAAAATTTTGAATTAGTTCATGTATTAAGTTAACGATAATTAAAAGATTAAAACATTATTTTTATCTCGAAATTTTAAATGTTATTTTATTTTGATTTTTGCTAGACTTTCAAATTTATTCTATTTTGAACTTTTATATATCAAATTTTAGTTTAGAAAAAGAATAATTAAATTGATTAATAATACTAATAATATTAATACAGGCAAATAAAATATGTGAATATGTTTTTAAATATTTTAGAGAAAGTTTATATTTTCTTAAGAAAAGTTAATAAAACATTTCCATGTAAAGAGCAAAATTAAATAAATTTAAAATTTGAGAGAATAAAATGAAACAAACTTGAGATTAGAATTCAACTTTTAAAAATGGAAAGATCAAAATAAAACTAAACTTAAAATCATGGTACAAAACAATATATATACCTAAGCACACCTACACAAAAAAATAGTTTATGTTATTGTTAAGAATCTTAATAACAAAACCACATAAAAGTGTTGTAGACCAGGGTCATATTATATTAACATTACTTTTCTTTCTTTTTTTTAATAATTTCATGTGGTATGAAAAAGACAAATAATAAACATAATGTTGAAACATCCAAATAATAGAAGATAAAAAATAAAATAATAATAATAATACAGCACTAAAATAGTACTCTCCAAAAAAGAAAAAATGCCGTTTCGTGTCAAATGCTGCACTATAAATTTTCTAATTAATTTTTCCTCATGGACTTTTGACTGTGTTAAAGAAAATTTTTGTTGAAATTTGAATGATAATTTTCATTTTTTAAGTTCAACGAGTAATTTCATATTGCTTTTTAGATCTTAATTTCATATTGCTAACGAATCATACGTTTTGACTTTTGAAATATTTTATTTGGAACGCGTTTATATTTCCTTTTCTACAATTTGACTCAAATACTACATATGGAAATGACTTCTTGGATCATTTTTTAAGGCAAAGTTTAATCAAGGAAATTTCTTCTTCTCCGAAAAAGAAAAAAAAGTCAAGTGAGTCCTAACAGGATTTATGTTATTATTCATTTTTATGTAAAACTTCAATTAAAAAATGGGAAATTATACAAGATAGTCCAATTTTACAAAATAATTACAGATTTACCTAAATTTAAAAATATTTAACATTCATAATCAAATATACAATATAAATAATATTCTATTAGTTATTCATATAACAAATATTACTAAGACTGTTTGGTCATAAATTAATTAAGTAGTTGAAATAATATTTTCTTTTTTGTGAGAATCCAATGACCATCTATTTTAGGAAGGATTATTAGAGACTTATTCTATGATAACTAAATGACAAATAGAGCATTATTCCGTGATAGTTGAATGATAATTAAATGTTATAAGTTCAACCGGTTGATTTGTAAAAATATTCGAAATGGTGACCCAAACCTTTACAAATATTATATATATAAACAGCTTTATCTACTTGAAGTTGGTTAAGAGAAAAAAGTTTAGAACCATTTTTTCTTTTTTTTAAAGATTTTTTCCTTGAATTCAATTAAAAGTGGAGATTTGAATTTATGTTATCGTAAGCAATTATACTAACTGCCATATCGATTATATATCTGATTTTTTTATTTTTATTTATTTTTTTTTTTAATTTTTTTTTACTGTTTGTCATTGGTTTTACATTTTCTTTTATGTTCACAATTAATAATTATAAGCTACACGATGCCATAAATTATTGTAGGCATGTAGAATATTTCAAACTTATGTACTAAAAAAAAGAATATTTCAAACTTACCATTTAAAATAGAATAGTTAATAATGTTACTAGTGGGTTGAAAGTTAGTCTTGTGTTACATATTATAATTGTTGCATATATGCCTTGAACGCATTGATGCTCATGCGATTACTTAGTCGGAAGTCTTGGTTTTTTCGTATTTCACATTCCTATGTGTGAACACAATCCGCATTGCACGTCCGCATCCGCATCAGCATCTGTTTTCGCATGTGCATCTATTTAGTTTACGCATTCTATAATTAGGGTTTAATGATGACACATATACAAGTCCGAATTAAACCCTAGCCGTTTAGTATGACATATCATTTGTTTTTGTAAACTCTCTTATCTGACGTCTTCTCTCTATAATGCTATTCTCCATCTCCGTCGGTAGATTAGCTAACACAACGATAGTGAATCACATAAATCTGTTTTTTTTGTTCTTTTCTTCCCTAATATTTTTATATTATCTGTTTTACATCTTTGTTATTCGATTGTTGATTGTCGATTCTATGACAATAACAATCTCATCTAGAAGTAAAAAAAAAAAAAGGTAACAATCTTATTAAATGGTATTTTCAAACAAATAGCCTGACTAATAAATATTGGTTGATAGGGAGACTCTTTATATATTTTAGTTGAATAGTTGAAGAAAATATATATTTTAGTTGTATAGTTCAAGAAAATATATTTTTTAAGTTGTAAAAAAATTATAGAAGAGTTTCAAACAAATAGCCTAACTAACAAATATTTACATACTCATAATATAAATTTGAAATTATGAGGCAATGCCTAACTCCCATTTTGACCCAAAAACTCCATTTATTATAATGTGACATTTACATTATTGCAGGCTTCCCTTTTTTCAAAGTTTGGTTGTTTTTCTTTACAAGTTATATTGTTTTATTTTTTCATTTATGAAATAAAAAACGTTGCATTTGGGTTTTGAATTTTGATTTCGCTTTCTGTGGCACCAACGCGGTTTGACTATGCAACCTAATAAATTTTGTTTTATTTAATTAAGTTTCCTTTCCGAGAGGTTGTATATATTTCTTGACGTGAATTCCATTTATGGGAATAATATTTAAATGAAAAAAAATAACATCATGGAAAAAAAAAAAAAAACTGTTTCAAATTTAATCATTTCATTTCAAAATTTAAAATGTATACTTGTTTTTCAACCTTTTTTTTATCATTCACATCTTGTTTGAAAGTATTTAAATGTTATAATTGGCTTTCAAAATATTGGGGGTATTTGAATAAATCTTAGATCACATTCTAATGAGAGGAATTCGAAAAAAATTCTAAAATAATAGATACTATATCAATAAATATATATTTTTAAAAAAGATTAATCATAGAAAATCTAAAGTTAAGCTTGCATAATTTTGAGTTATTCTAAATTTAGTAGAATCTCAAAATTATTCTTTTGGAAAAAATATTGAGGGAGAACAACAAAAAAAATATCTGATTTATGAGGATAATTTTCATTCATAAAAGTAATTATGTTAGGTAACCTAACCAAGTTGTAAAAATGTTTGAAAGAGACTAAATATCGATTTTTATTTTTGATTAGAACTGCATTATTAACTTTCACAAACTTTGAGAAACAAAATAAAGTTTTTCAAAACTTTTTTTTTTTTTTTTTAATTTCTAAAATATAGGTCGGTCAAAAAAAATGAATAAAAAATAGATATCTAAATAAAGAATCACATAGCCATCTGCCCTTTTTTTTTTAGTACCATTCAATTATTTTTTAAATTTTAACTAGTCATCTAAGTATATTTTTGTAATATTTCTTAAGAAAAAAAGTATATTTTTGTAATATCGAAACAATTGTATGATCGGATAAAATTTTATTGATTATTGTTCACCAAAGTCTTAGATTTTTATTTTTATTTATTTTTTTTTTTGTTATAAACAAATGCATATGACCTACCTTGAATATTTTGGAATCTTGTTTAATTATTTAATGGATCATGAACAATGAGTTTTAGTTAGGTTAGGTGGAATATTGAAGATAGATGGTTAAATTTATTAATATTATAATAATGATGAGATATTAATTTTTCATTTTATTTAAGAAAAAGGATGTGGGCCAAGCCCATGGAATGTCCCACCAAATCATAATCACATCATGAAAGGAGAGATCCAAAGCCCATAAGCCGAAGCTTTCTTCATCCCCTGACTTTAGCCGATTCCCGTTTCCTTAATTCTTCAATCTGAATCAGAGATGTGGCTTTAAAGCTTCAAATCACGCTCTCTCCACTCTTGTGTTCTTCGATTTCTGTCTCCACTCTTTTTGATTCATCCCGTTTCGCCAATTTATCTACCCCCATCTGCTCTGTTTTGGGTTTTTATTGCGTTTTCGATTCGATTGAGGACTTGGAATTGGTTTCGGCGCCGACAGAATTCTGGGTTTTGTTTCTTATCTGCGATTATTAATACCCACTTCTCGATTTGGGTTGTTTGATCTGATTTTGTGTCTGAATTGGCTGGATTTTATTGATTCTGTGTTTGATTGAATTGGGTGGTTTTGATTTTATTGGTATTTGATTTGAGATGGTCTATTTGCCCTACTCGATCTCGGTCTGCAAGTCCGTTGACCAACCAACCGTCATGGCGAGTTCAGTGAATTTAACCGATCCGAGTTCCAAATCAAGGAACAGGAAGATGGCTTTTTCATCGACTTGTTCGAAATTTCCGGTTTGTCATCGGTCTCGATCGGCCGTCGTCGATGTTGTGATTTTGATTGCTGTGGTTAGTGCTTGTGGGGTTTTGATATTTCCTTATATGAAGCTTTTTATTGTTGAATTCATTGAGATTTCTGGTGTGATTCTGTATTTAATGGGAGAGGAAGTCTCTCGTGCTCCTTTGATTTATGGATCTATTGGAATTGCCATTTTCTGTGCTTCATTAGCTGCCTGGGTTGTGTTAATATGTACGAGCAGGAAATGTGGGAATCCCTATTGCAAGGGGCTTCGAAAGGCGGCTGAATTCGATATCCAATTGGAGACGGAGGAGTGTGTGAAGAACTCTACTTCATTGGTGAAAAATGGAGTGAAGAAGGGGCTCTTCGAATTGCCCCGCGATCATCACCGCGAATTAGAAGCCGAACTTAAGAAGATGGCACCTCCTAATGGTAGAGCTGTGCTCATATTTCGAGCAAGATGTGGCTGTTCTGTTGGCAGGTTGGAAGTTCCTGGGCCTAGGAAGCAGCTGAAGAAGATCAAGAAATAGTAGAATCTATAATATTGTTTAAAGCATATAGATAGCATAATCATTACAGGTTTACTCAGTATGCAGAGAAGAATTTTCTTTTCATGTCTCTAAATAAGGAACTTTATACAGTTTTTAATTACGGAATATACAATGCTTGTTGCAACTTGATGTGCCGCCCCGGTCACATTAGCTAACATGAATTACGCTTTCGGAAGAAGCATATCCATGTTAGTAGAACAAGATAGTACTATCTCACGAATTATTAGTTAAATACAAGCTTTTGCTGGATCTCTTTTAACAGAATTTTAATCTCCATGTTTTCTTTTCTTGGCTGATATATATAAATATGCTTGTGACTGTGTGTGTGATCGAATATTATAAATGAGTGTGGTTAACTGTTGTTTATGTACTGCCAGTGTATTATTAGATGTTTTAAGTATTGTGTAGTGTTAGCTTATATATTTTCTATTTGGAAGAAGATCAGGCCTCTCATCTAGATTGGAAGTCCTTGATGGAGTACTTAGGTTGAATTGGAAACTGGAATCTTTTTGAGTCCTGAGTGTTATTGATAGGATATTTGGGATTTGCTACATGATCAACTCCTTCTGAACTTTTCTTGCAACTACAGTTTATTATTGATTCCTAATTGCTGTGCCCTTTTTTGTCTAAATTTTCTAATGAACCTTGTTTGGTTATCAAAAAAATTTGAGGGGTGGGGTGTAGAAACTCCTTCATCTAAACCAGTCAATGCACCTCATATTTGTAATCTTGCTTTACAACAAGCAATTATAATTTATGATCAGTTGCAGAATAAGCATTTCTGCTGCTGATAATAACCTTTCTTGTCAAAGTTATGTAAATAGCAGCTAGTTACAGTGAACTCTTGTCACATGGTAACCACTTGTATTATTCTTTTACTTTCCGGGCGGGCAAGTTCTGTTAACTCATCTATCTTGAACTTATCTGTTTTGTTTTCTGCATAGATTCATTCCCTGCAATCTTTCTTCTTCAAAACTTCTTTTCACTGCATTGAAACTCTGGTCATTTATGCCTGCCTTGTGAAAAGCTGTGATCCTTGAGTTGTCTGGTTTTTTGCTGCTCATCATTTTCTACATCTCTATTCAGAGGACACTGTTGATATATATTATATATGTATAATTAGTCTTGATTGCTTCTATATTAGTTAGCAAGCTCATATTGAATGGCTGAACGGTTTTATTTTCTGCTATAACTTTTTTTTTTAAAGGAGAACCACGCCTGTCCCTAAACCAGGTACCGGGAGACATCGAAGGAGTAATGTCACATGTGAGTCTCGAACCTCCTGAGACTTTGAGGGGAACATACCTTTCGAGGGGAACATACTTTTAAAGTCCAAGTCTTCGATCACTGTGCCACCCCTTTGGGACATTTTCTGCTATAACATTATAAAACTAACTACTTTTAGATTTGTCTTCTGTCATGAGTTTTGATTACTATGCATCTAAATAGAAACAAAAATAATCTGTGTGAAAAGGTGTATGCAGTGATCTTGATTGCTGCTGTACTAATAAGTTCATATTAAATGGCCGGAAGGCTTTATTTTCTGCTATCACATCATGAAACTACTGTTGGATCTACATTCCGTGATAACTGTACACCCAACTAGAAAACAGAACTAAACAATTGAAAGGTAAAGTAGTGATTGTGAATACTTTCTGTTTCTGGTCATGTTCTTGGCTGAGCTGCATTCCCAATTAGGTTGAAATGCTGTTTCTACCACATCTGTTAAGCAATTACTCTTGTGTTTGGAAATCTCTTAGAAATTCTGATGGATTGTTGTGTTTGATTAAAAGGTCACATATGGGAATGATTTGCAGCAAGTGTAGGATTCTTCTGCTTGTATTGCATTGCATAGGAATTGGATTCTCTTCGGGATAGCGCCATCGAAGGACTTCCGGCCGAACAAACAAAGAAACAGAGATTTGAATTCCAATATTTATGTAAATATTCTTATAGAAGCAAAAAGTTGTAATTTTTATTATTATTTTCTTAGAAGTATAGTTATGGTCAAACTCAAATATATTATAAACATAAAAAGTGTCTCATTTCATTAATAGTCACAAGTTCTGAAGAAGAAACCAGGTGGAACCCAGAACCCTTCTTCTTCTTCTTCCTCTCCGCCATCTTTTCGCCGCAGGATGAACCATCGCTTCCAATCAACCGCGGTTTCTCTAACTCATTGAATTTCAGTACATTCATCAGCTTCCTAATGTCTCCAGGTAATTCTCCACTCCCGCCATTCTTGATTTGACGTTTCTTTCCAAAGCATGTTTATGATCAATGTAACCCCACCTCTAGCTCTACCTCTACCTCTACTTCCTTCTTCTTCGTTCCTTTCTCAGATTCCGAGCTTTTTCGGAAGAGATCTTTGTTTTCTGGGTATTCTCTGTGGTCTAATAGAAGAAAATTGCGTAATTCTTTGAGTTGGGTCAAGTGTTCTTGGTTGGAACAACGGCTACGGGCACGGCCCGAGCCTAAACCTTGGAAAATCGATTTGGGTGTTCGTGAAGGGACGTGTTCGAAGGAGACCCATATCAGAAGATATGCAGGCAGATAGAGAAGTTGGTTTTGTGTAACAAGTATCGAGATGCAGTTGAGATGTTTGAGATTTTTGAGCTTGAGTTTGATATTGGTAATGGCACGTTGGATGCTTTAATTAATGCTTTCATTAATGGGTGAAGAGGTTGTGTAATTACATGATTGATAATAGATTTGAGGCTGATCGATGTATGAGGAACATGGGCATCCAAAGATTTCATTTGAGTGTTTTGGTATAATCAAACTTCATGAATTGATTCATTATTTACATGGAAACAAAAAATGACACACCCACAAAAAAGCTAGTTAAAAAAAGAGGAAAGTGAAAAGGACGATTCAGAAGTGGGATCTGAATCTTCTTCAACTTGCACCATAATTTCATCTTGCCATTCCGAGTCGGACCCCTCTGATCCATGCCCCGACCCGGATTCCACATCCATGGATTCACCATCGTTGACCCACAGATTCACTACAACCACTCGGCCTTCTCCTCCTTCCATATCATCATCATCATGATCGTGATCATCGCCATCTTTCCTCCCTTCCCGATCGTCGACCGGCATCGCGAACCGACAAACCGGGCACGTCCCGCGAACCCCCAACCATTTCTCAATACAATCAGAATGGTACAAATGTTTGCAGGGCATCTCTCTCGCATCCTCACCGACTTCAAATCCATCCAAGCAAATCGCACAATCTATCCCCAATTTTGTAACCCCCACTTTGGGCATCGCGTCAATGGAAACCTTGGACGCCGGCAAGGGCCCAGGCTTCTCCGATGCGTCTTGGAGAAGAGAATCGAGAGCGTGGCCTTCGAAGAGGAGTACCGTTCGGGCGGCATGGTCGAGAACGACGATCTGGTTTGGGCGCGATCCGGCGGTGGTGGTTGGGATGAGGCCAAGCAGAAAGGGGAGAGGCATGGAGAGTGCACGCGGCGGAGGCGGAGGTGGCGGCGGAGGAGAGGCGGAACTGGACATGGTTTGGTTAGAGATTGGAGAGAAAGGGGAAGGGGGATGAAGAAATAGAGAGTGAAGCGTAAGAAGATTCTGGAAGGATGAGGCGAGTGGGCACGGTGACCGACGTGACGGCCCACCACCGGCGGCCTTTCAAGTCGGCCCCATTATCTTCCGCTTTCGAAACACGGCAACCTTGTGTCTGGCCTTTTTTTTTTTTTTTTTTTTTTTTTTTTTTAATTCTTTTCTACGCGCCTCTCTAAGTCTACTATATTATATTCATTTTAAATGGCTACTCTAATTTATTTTAGGAAAATTGTATTGAATAGTCAAATTTTACAAAATAATTATAGATTTAGGCAAGTTTGAAAAATTTGCATCCATAATCAAATATATAATATAAATAATATTTATCATACTGTATTATGTATTAGTTATTTAATATAAAAAATATTACTTTATACCGTATATTTGACTATGGTGAAAATTTGATTTCTATGACCCCGATAATCATTTGATTTTTGATTTTTGGTTTTTGAAATTTAAGCTTATTCTCATATTCATATGTAGGTGGTCATCATAAGATTTAAACTCATCACCTTATACACATCAAGGCCCTTCATGACCAATTTGACTATCAGTTATATTTATAATATTATATCATTGTATAGTAAGTTTGGAACTTGGATCAAAACTTCTATAACACATTTGTTTAGATGGATGAAACATTTTCATTCCCTATATATATATATATATAATATATATAGGAAGATGGTGATTTTTTAAAATTAAAGTTAACAAAAAAAAAGTAAATAATAAGAACTGAGTTTTTTCTCAAAATAAAAATTAAATAAAATAATTTTGAAATTCAAAAAATAGTAGCTACAATGGAATAAATATTGATTTCAAATATAAAAAGATGATATCTTAACATATATTTTGTTTTCTTTCAAAATAAAAAAAAAAAAAAAACATATATTTTGTTTTTCTTCCATATATTATACTTAATAATACTTTTCTTTTCTATATTGGGCCTTTTTGGTTGATTGATTTACTCTTTCGTCCACTTGTTATTTATTTAAATTATTTGAACGACATTTTTTGTAGATAGTGATGTTAATGTCGACTATTTTTATAACAAAATCATTATTTTTAAATTCTTACAAATTCGGAATAAGTTTCTTTTTTTATTTACTTAAATTGCAATTTTATAGAGTCAAAAAAATAAATTGTGATCTTTTGAAGTAATTGCGGTTGATAGTGTTAATTACAAAGAGGTGAATGATTAAAAATGGTTTTATGGAATTGTACTTATTTGATGAGAGAGTTTTTTTCCTCGTTATCAGTGATTTTTTTATTATTTTAAAAGACATGTTGGGTTATAATTTACATCAATTGTGAATAATAATATTATATGGTATAATTGTGAAAATTATCTGAAAAATTTAAACCTATAATTTTTTAGTGAATGAGAGTACAATGATGTCAACACGGAGTTAAGTTAGTTAAATTCAAACAAAAATAATAATATACACCAACTTATTATCAAACTATGCTTTAATTAATTATAAATTGACATGTGCATTTTTTTTAATTCATAAAAAAAGAACGGTAAATGGTTGATTTATTTTAGATTTACAACTAATTTAATGTGACGGATTCGAACTCTTGACCTTTTATTCGTTAGGTGTACATTAATCTTGTCAACATCGTGTATATATATATATTGAAATAAAAAGATATGTAAATATAAAAATGAAAAAAATCTCAAATTTAGGGAGACATGTATCAAATTAATTAGTTTCATTAAAAAAAAAATCATTGAAATTTATTCGATTTTCATTTAAACGTTTCCTTAAAATAATGCATTTCATTTAGTAATGATAAAAACAACTATTTTTTCCAAAAGTGGTAAGAATTGATTTGTTACGACTAATTTTGTACTTATTATTTAAATATTGAACTAGATAATATGTTTTTGTTGTACCCCAATTTAGTGAGTAATAAATTGATTAAAATACTCACACACATCTAAGAAAAACAACCAACCTGTTTAAACATAAGAATTCAAATGGCTGTTCTTAAACTGTTTTTCTTAGAAGATTTTGTTTTTAAGCATTGAGCGAAAATCATTTGAAGAGCAGGCTTGGTTAAATGCAATCCCAATTAACAAAATCGAACCTACTATTTCGTGCAATCAACAATGCATCTTCCATACACAACCTTCGAGCCGTGGTTGATGGCTCGAACGAATGTAATTGATCAAATTATAAGTTTAAATGTATAATTCTTATAAACACCCTATTTTAGGGTGGTATATGCAATTTTTTCTAATTTTAATTTATAATTGATCGTTTAAGCGGTTCAGGCGAACCGCATCTTAGTATAAGTCTGAGGAGGAAGAAGAAAGAATAATAATATTCATATATATGTATATATAAGGAAATAAATAGCGTAAGAGATATAATTTTGTGACAGTGAAGAAAAAAAAACCCAAAGAGCTTCGTTTCGAGGTTGGGGTTTTGATTTCTTCAACAATCTTTTTCGAATTCTCTCAATTTCTTGCAGATGAATCGATTCGATATCGTCCAGGTTTATCGTAATTACTTTGGTAACAACTTTCTCCCCTTCACTATTGCTTCTAATCTTCGATTCCGCTCTTTTTTCTTCAATTTCAATCTCTCATTGTTTTCTCCCTTTTTGATTGTCTCTTGCGATGTTTTCCTTTTCTGTGGATTGTTTTTGGTGTTTTTCCTGCAAATCTGTATCTGCGTTTGGTTTCTGCTGTGTCTTAACTTGGAAGATATTGTTATGTTCAAGATTTGGATGTACGAGTGTATTAGGTTTCGAGAAATTTAGGTTCCTCTATTTTGGGACCTGCATTAATAGTCTTGGTGTTGTTTGGTGTGTTTTTTTCTTTTTTTTTTTGAATACATGTACATATATTGGGGGAGGGGAGACAAATACCGATTTTCAGGCTCGAACTTGTGACCGTGGAGTTGAAATGGATTAACACCAATCAAGATAATGCCACCGACCCATTCGTTTTTTTGGTGTTATTGTAACATGAATAAATGATTATCATGTGTATGAGTTTCTTCTGAGCTTGTTTAAATCTTTTCATTTTAGTTTTAATGGATTACTTCCTTTTTTCTCAAGGAAAAAAGGGTCACGGTCCACGGATGATTCTCGTTTTTGAAACAAACCTTTTTTTTTAATTAGATTTTGTATTGCATTGCAAACTTACATTAACAATTTATTGCAGGTTTACAAAAGGTTACGCCATCTCGAAATAGCTTTTGTTATGAGAATGAAGGTTCTGGGCATGTTGAAACACAAATGGCTAATAGTTCAAAGCATGCACTTGAAGCTCTCTTAATACAAGTGAAATCGTCGCTGCAGACAGGGTATATCCACTTTGTTATATACCACTCAGTATTTCTTAGCCTTCCAAAATAAGATATTTTCTTACATTTTTTAACTGACAGATTTTTGAATCTAAGTTAGTTTATCAACTCAATTATAAAACTAAGATGACTTTTAATAGTAGACATAGATGCTTACTAGCTTAGTTTTACTAAGTTCTGGTTTGGTCCAGTATTCTCTATCAGTTGCGCCAACATACAACTTGAATTTGCAGGAATTCAATCATTTATGAACTATCGAAGCTGATGTCATATCTAAACTTGATGGTAACTCTTCCTTCCTATCATTTTTTGTGGCTTCGTACTCCACTCTAGTTTCTTTTGACTTGGTAAACTTTTGGAATTAGCTGGTGGCAATATTATACTTTCAGCAAGATTAATCGTGTTTCAAAGTTAAATATTTTTTATTGAAAGTTTATCTGGTTTGCACTTTGATTTTGACAATTCTATGTTGTAGGTAGACTTCTCTGAATTTTCACGCTTCTACGAGTTTGTTTTCTTTGTGTGCCGTGAAAATGGTCAAAAGAATATCAGTAAGGTTCCTTCTTTTGACTTGGATATAAAAATATGATCTACTTTCCTAATATATGAATGATATCATGAAATGTGCACTGAGCAAGTAACAGTTTCTCTTACACTGATAATTTATTTTTCTTCTTTTATTTGAATTACAGCGGTTAGTATTGCAGTTAGAGCATGGAGATTAGTTTTAGATGGGAGATTTCGGTTACTTAATCAATGGTGTGACTTTGTTGAGGTGCCTTTTTCCCCCTTTTCTTTCTTTCATTTTTATCAAGAACAAGGACACAAGATCTTGTTAGAATAAGTTTTATTTTTCTTTTGTTCTTTCCTTTTTGGTTGTAAATTTAGCTAGTGTTGCCATCAACGTGGGTTTATAGGACCTAACAATTATGGACGTTTTCTACATGCTATAATACACACGAACGGATGTTTCTATCAATGTTATTAATTGCCATATGTAGACACGGTTGGATACACGTTCAAGCATATTTTACAAAAGTATATGCATGTATCTCAAATTTTTGATGTAGATGAGTTTGGGAAACTTTGTGCTATTTTGATACCAAAGGCTCTCTAACCTATCAAATTTCTTCTATCTGGGTTTATGCATCTATATTATTTTTTGGGTTTTATTCCTCAACTTGTTCCTTGAAATAGATGTGCAATTTAGTACATGTATTACTTATCTCAAGGATTCTGATCAAATTAAGTTTCATAGAAAAATCAGCGACACAATATTTCCGAGGATACTTGGCAGCAAGTCTTGGCTTTCAGCCGTTGTGTACATGAAAATCTGGAAGGGTATGATCCCGAAGGTATTTATATTTTTTTGTTATTTACTAAATTTTTTTATTGGAAGTGTTTTTTATACATATATTTATTGGTGTTAAATATATCTGAATAAAAATGTTAAGACTTGGGAATTACTTCCAAGTAATCCGTCTTTATCTGTTGAAGTTTCTTCAAGAAAAAGTCACGAAAATCAAATTTTTTTTGTCAATTTATTTAGAAAGATATAATTTCTCATTTTCACAGCTAATCTTCTGTTTTGGTTATTCTAGGGATGCTTGAAATATTATGACAATACAAAATATTAATTGGTCTTCATTACATTGTTATACTGGCTGAATATTGTTATTTTATTTCAATAAGTGTAGGCCTCTTGCTTAAAAATGTTTTTAAGGCTTGTGCACATGGGAGGCAAGCCTCAAGGTAGTAAGAGTAATTGTTAGCTTCAATGCAAAGCCTTCTTTGTTTTGTAAAAAGCTCACGCCTCTTCTATAAGAGACATGCACTTCTATGAGAATACACTGAGATTAAAAGTTCACCTTTGAATGCAATACTGGTTCTGATAAGTTAGCCCTTTATTACTTCTATCGCGAAAGCTTAAGAAAAATACAGAAGAAAAAGGTTTAAGAATTGGTTGATCCCTTTAGTGATAGTGTTATACTTTTCCCTCACATTGACTTAGGTAGATCTATATTTGTCTGATTTATTCAATTTTTTCTAATTAAATTGAGGATTATGCCTCTCTTCTCTTGGAGAGGAAAGAGCCTCAAGACTACCCGTTAGTCTTTTGGTGGAATCTTTGGAATGCTTTTAAATAATCCTATTGTTTTTTCTTCTTTTACTGTACTGTTTGGAGTTAATCAGTTGCATTCATCTTTCAGGTGCTTGGCCTGTTCTAATCGATGACTTCGTCGAGCACATGTACAGGTTTGTTTGTGGGGGATTATACGGATGCTATGAGTTTGAAGTTTAATGTAGTTAAATTACTTTAAGTCTGACATGATATAGTTAAGCCTTGTGCTGATAACATGTAACTATTATGCAGGGTGTCAGGGTCTAATAAAACCTCAAAGTCCCGTTGTAATTGTGGCGCCTCAGAATCACAGTCAGGTGTGTTTGGAGATTCTCTTCCTGGTATAGATTAAAAAAAAAGTACAAAGTCCCCAAAGGTACCTTTGTGGTACAGGCTTGGGTCTCCGAGGTATCCTGGTTGATAGAGGCTTGGAGTCTCATGTTTGATTGTAAAATCTCTTGTTGTCTCTCGAGTCCAGACCATGGGACGGGCGTGGATTCCCTGGGTTTCTAGTGGGGTGAAACCCCGATTTCCGGTTATAAAAAAAAGTATAGTCTAGCAGCTATATATATATAAAAAAAAAGCTGTGTTTGATTGGGTTTTGATTGTGTCAGGATTAAAGATATTGCCTGGTTTGAAAAGGAAATTACCTGAAGACATGCAATTGGACGGAAATGATCCTTGTACTAACCCCACGGAGCCGGAGCCGGAGCCAAGTCCTGTTGCGAGCTTCAAGAAAAGTAGATGTATGGCTTGCAAGCCAGTGTACTTGGAGGTAAACACATCTTCATGTACTGCAGATGAGATTCAAAATAATGGTGCAGTGGGGGCCGGGGGTTGTTCCAAATCTCCTTGTGCTGTTGAAGGTTGTCTGTCGAAAGGTTTTGCAGGGCTTTTCTCGACACGCCCGTTTTTAGGATTGGATCAAGAAAGGAAAGCGTCATTCACTAGAGCGCGGGCGATTTAGCCCGCATGATTTTTACAGGTTTTATGTTCTGTAATGTAGTTATATCTTTCTTCATTGTTATGGTACAGGATCTTTAATCGGATGAATTGATGATTTGGCAGCAAACTAGAACAAAGGATTGAATGTTTTTAATGAGAAAAGGGAAATTAGTGATTTGGCATTACGTTGTAATTGGGGTCTGATGCAGTTCAAAATATGAATAAAAATCTACATTGTTTTGTGTTCTGTTTTTTACTCTTCTCAACCCATGCGTACAAAATAAACCAACAATCTTGGGTAACCTGGTCTACCGGATCGAAATTGAAATCATAAGAATTGGGTTGGATTACAATTTTATTTAAGTTCGGTTCAGTTATAATATTATAATTTTTGATCATGTTAGTTTTTGAGTTGGCTGATTTTTCTAATTCCTTTATATATGTTTTTTAAAAAAAGAAGAAAAAAATTATATCAGGATAAACTCATAGGTAAACATCATATCTAACATAAACATCAAAATAGATATCTAAAACTAAAGAGTACAAGAAAACTCTCTATACTACACCCATAAACATAAATGGGGGATTAATTTTGTTGCTGCCATTAATTACAGTTTGGAAATGGAATTCTAAGTTGGTCCAAAGAGATCATAAGGGAAGAGAAGTGCTTGGAATTTGCATCTTGTAATGAGAGGACAGTCAACAATATGAATGGAAGTTGGAGTGTAATTATATTTGAAGCAAAGGAAGATTTTGGAGAGCAAAGGAATGTGTTTGTATGACTCACATTCAACTTGTGGAGTGTGGCCTGTCCACCCTCTGATTGCATCACTTATGTTTTCTAAGCCATACACCTCTCCAAATGGAAGAATTGCTGCAATATATAATAAAACCCATTACCCTTCTCCACATTTTCAATCAAGATTTAAAGGGTTTGTTTGTTTTATTAAAGCTTGAGAAACACACACACACCTCTGTTTGCTAGCATATTGAAGATATCATAGCTTTGCTTAAGCTTGAGTGCAGTTTCAAAGAATGCATGCTGAGTGAGCAATGGCTGTGAACAAATTCCATGCCTTTCCCACTCTTTCTTCCACATTTGTTCATTCTCCTCCTCCTCAAGGGATGGCCATTCTTTATCTAACTCATTTTTCAGGTCCAAAATCTACTTATGTCAAAACCCATTTACAAACAAAAACACATCATAGTCAATTTTGTTGGATCATGGATCCTACATTTAATTATATCGACAAACGCTCTTTATTTGTTGAATTATTTTAAATGAATTTGAGTAAATTCAATATAAATACTTGCTTTGAGCTTGAAAGGACTAGACAAAAGACTTTTTGTATGTTAAATCATCAATCAATATAGGAGCTTTAAGTTTGATAGGTCGAAGTAAATTTAATGATATCGATTTAGAAATTTGAATCATTAAAGAGAATGTCTCTCCAACAAAATACCTTTGAAGGATCAAAAGTGGTTCCAGTTTTGCGATTGGGAGTCTCAGAAGAACAAGAAGGCCAGAAGCCATAAATGCTGAAAATGGGAATTGCAGGTTTTTGACAAGGCTTCAAATTGCAATGAGAAATTTGCCACTGAAGTTTACCAAAATACCCACAAATAAGAAGAAGATCAGAGAGCATGAGAATTAACCAAATGGGAACAAGGTAAAATTTGATTACCTGTTGCACAAGGTAAAATAATTCATGGTTTCCACTATCTTCTGAGAAAGTCTGTCCAGGTAAACAAAATGGGGTGTCAACTTTTTTTTTTTTTTTTTTAATTTAACCCGTAGTCTTTTGATTATAAGTTATACATCATGTCAGTTGAGTTCGACTCTTATTATTAAGAAAGTAAGTGTTAATTTGATGAACTCTAATGGAAAATGAAAAAGGTTATAATAGTAAATTACCTTTGGAGGAGAATGGGAAGAGTTATGTGATGCAAGAGTTATGTGAAGCTGGAAAAGAAAAAAGAGAATGAGCATTGGAGAATAATTGGGATGGTTTTTCTTCACATTTTGCTTATGAAACTTCTTCATTTGGGTACTCTAATTTTATGGCAAAAGAGATAGATAATGAAGTCTTAGGGACTGGAATTTGTAGGCAAAATCTCTGATTATTTATGGAAATTAGGAAACCAACCCTATTAAAATCTGACCTAATGTTTTGTAGGCTAATTTTAATGGCCAGCTGATTAAACTTTAATGACAAAGGAGGCATATATGAGGGTTTGATTTGGGTTAATTATTGTAGCAATCACAATTAGCTCTCAATTAGGTTAAGGTATATACCACGATTTTCAGTTTAAATATTCGAATTTTCCATTCTATATGTCATTAAATAAAAATCCAAAAATGATGACCGAAACAAAAAAAAACATTACTACTATAAAAACAAATAGTTTGAGAGTAATCATTACACAATCTCCAAAATCATAGAAAATATATTTAGATTATCTATTTAAACCTATTTTGACACGAAGAAATATGTTAGAACTAAAATAAATCAGTGGAGTGGATTACAATACCGACTCTTCTAGGGTTCGAACATATGACACTGGTGTTGAACTGGTTTACAACCAAACAATGAAACCACTGCGTCACTGACCCTTTCAGTCATGGATTGTGGTATTGAGACTAACGATAAAAGTTTAGTTTTGTTAGTTAAGATCAAAGTATAATTTCTTTCATTTTAAACCATTTAAATCGAATTCGTTTTTTTTTTTTTTTTGTTAACCATTTTTCTGTTGACTTATATATCACAATCTTCCTCAAAGATAATATACAATATTCAAATGAATTCTTCTCGATCAATCATTAATTTGGTCGATTCTTAAGTCAAATTACTTCATTCACCTGATAAATAAATAGTTTAGATTTGTCCTTTGATTAGAAGAATCAATAATATTTAATTTAACTATATAGTACATTTATAAGCCATTA
The DNA here is from genome assembly GCA_037832685.1 of Sicyos baderoa. Classification (NCBI taxonomy): domain Eukaryota; kingdom Viridiplantae; phylum Streptophyta; class Magnoliopsida; order Cucurbitales; family Cucurbitaceae; genus Sicyos; species Sicyos baderoa. The sequence continues at coordinate 1,511,328 of JBBMEF010000028.1, forward strand.
CGATTGTTGAGACAGTAATTAAGAATTAAATTGAGTTATGACCATCTCCAACTATTTGAAAGACTGTTTTTAATGTGATTAATTTAATAGCATCTAATTCCATGCATTGCTACCTAAGCTATAGGGCTCTTAAATTTATTGCTACTTTGCCATGATTGGAAATGGAGATGGCCCCTTTCATATACACAGTGAAATTATTGTAGCTTGTAAATAAAATTTGTAAGGCCCGTTTGATAACTATTTGGTTTATTGTTTTTGGTTTTTCAAATTTAAGCTTATTCTCTCTCCTACAATGTGTTCCATCCTTCCTACCATTTATCCATATTTCTTTAAGAAAGTAGGAGAATACTAACCAACTTTTAAAAACAAAAACAAACTTTGTGAACCTACTTTTTTTTTTGTTTTTAAAAGTTGGTTGGTATTCCCTTACTTTCTTAAGGAAATATGTATACATGGTAGAAATGATGGAACAAATTGTACGAAATTTGAGAGAAAATAGGCTTAAATTTGAAAAACCAAAAACAAGAAACCAAATGGTTATCAAACGGGGTCTAAAATGTACTGATTAAGAAATTTGATTAATTTGTGCAATGTTTACAACTTCTTGTAATGATCCCTTCGTCTGATGAGGTGTTTGGATGAGATTTTGATGAAGAATTATTTTGAGAAGTTATTTTGAGTAGTTAAAATTTGAATAGGGTAGCAAAACTCGTTAAAGATATCAAACTGAAAATATATATTATGAATAAAGATATTAAATACTTAAATTTTCGAGTTGTTTTCAATTTCTTTGTTAGCGAACTTGTTTTCAACCTTTTCATCCATCAATCTAGAAACAAATAGATTACTTGTTTAAATTACCCACTACCAAATATTATTTAATAATAATAATTATTATTATAAAATCATCTAGAAACCTCTAAAATAAGCGCACGTTTCTGTCACAAGAAAGGAAATCAAGTTGAATCAATTGGGTCATTTTTTGATGGAATGATTCTTCAATAAACTTATTTTTTTTCTTTAAAAAAATGAAAATTAAATACTACATAACCATGTTGGGAAAAAAAATGTAAGGACATACAATTACAATCTAAAGATAAACGAAGATTTCCTATTTAGCACTATCTAACAATGCTTATAGTTTTTGAAGTATTTCGGTTTCTTACACCTTAGCCATATGAAAATAACATGTATTATCGTAAAATAATGGTAAATGCATTCATAAAAAAAATGCTAATAAGTATTTGTTAGTATATAAGGTTTTTAAGGAGGCAATATAAGGGTTCTTGATAGATGACGGTCAAAATTTTGGGTTTCGACAATGTCCTCCCTTTGTGGTCTCCACTCCTCCGATAGATCTCGGTGATGTCACATATAATATGATTTATAGTCGTTCGTTACTAAATAGATAATATTATTTAAGAAAACGGAGCTAAATATAAGATCACACCAACCTTGTAATAATGTTGAAATAAAATATAGGAAATTTGAACTTTATAGCAAAGTTTCTATCCCACATTAAAATTATAGCAATATTTTAAAAATATTGCAAATATAGCAACTTTTTTTAGATGTTATTGATAGACTCTATCAGACACTATTGATGGAGTCTATCAAACACACTATTGATGAAGTCTATCAGACACTATTGGTGGAGTCTATAAATCTGATTTTGCTATATTTGCAAATATTTTCATTATTTTGCTATT